>VZTH01001926.1:0-26852 GCA_013397815.1 Aleadryas rufinucha
CGGGCGGAGAGGTGCGGCGCGGGGCGCGCGCCCGCGATGACCATCGGCGGCCCCTGCGGCCGGCACCCCCGCCTGCAGATGCCCTGTCTGCGCAAGGTGAGCGACACCGGCACCGGCAGCCGCCCCGCGAAGAGCGGGCACCGCGCCGGGGCCGGGCACTGGCACGGCGGAAACCGGGCACCGCCACCGTGGGGAGCGGGCATCCTGGGGAGCGGGCACCGCGGGCACCCGGTGTTGGGACTGTGGGGATCGGGCACTGGTATCGTGGGGCGGGGGTACCGAGGGCACCGGCACCGTGTGGACCGCGGACGGGGCGCTGGGACTGTGAGGACGGCACCGGCACTGTGTGGACCGGGGACGGCGCGCTGGGACGGTGGGGACCAGACACTGACACTGCACTGGGTTACGCGGGCATCGGGGGCCGCCGGCGGCGCGGGCATGGGATCGCCGGGGACCGGGGACCAGCACCGCCCGGTGTACTCGGGACAGCGGGCACCACCACCCACGCTACGGGGCACCGGGAACCGCCCCACGAGGGAATACCCATGGGCAGCGCCCCGGAGCTGCGTGCTCTGCTCCCCCACGCCGGGCTGGGGTGCTGCCACAGCCTCGGCTGAGCTCCCTCCCCAAAACCGGGGTTCTCCGGACCAGGGATGCCCGGAGGACGAGTGTCTGCTGCTCCAGCATCACACGCTCGCCCGGCTGCTGGGTGCCTCGGTCACGTTATGGTGTGCCAGGCTGTCCCTAGGCTGGGCACGGGGTGCCCCGGGTCACTGCGGGGTTCCAGACTGTCCCCAGGCTGTGCACTGGGTGCCCCTGTCAGTTTGTGGGGACCCAGGCTGTGTCCAGGCCCGGTGTCGCCGTCGCGGGGCTGAGCACAGCGGTTCCTTGCCCGGCAGATGGAGCGGATGATCGTCAGCATGCAGGACCCCGACATGGGCATCAAGATGAGGAACCAGCGCTTGCTCATCACGGTCATCCCCCATGCCATGACAGGTGGGTCCCCGCGATGGGGTCCCCCGCGAGGCGCGTGGGGTGGGGAAGGCGTGTGGGAGCTCCCCGGGTGTCCCCAGCACTGCAGCAGCGCCCACCGCCGGCCCCCCGCGCCGCTGCTCTCCCCGCACCCCGGGCGCTCAGCGCTGCAGCTGGGATCAATTATGCATCGGCTGCGCGGGGCGGGCGCTCGCACGTCCTTGGCAGAGCCCCCGTTACCCTGCGTGACCCCTGGCACTGCCATCCTGTGCCAGGTGCCCCAGCCGGGAACCCCCCCGTGTCCGGTCTGGGGGACCCCATTGCACCCCATTAACGCAGCCTCTGTCCCCAGGGAACGACATCGTGGAGTGGCTCATCCAGAAGTACGGCATCTCCGAGGAGGGTGAGTGCCCTGGCGCAGGCAGCCGGCACCGCGGGTGCAACTGGGGCTGCCGAGCCTCCACGCAGCCCCCAATCCCACTCCGCAGAGTCGCTGCACCTCGGCAACCTCATCGTGAAGCACGGCTACATCTACCCCCTCAAAGACCCGCGCAGCCTCGTGCTGCGGGCGGACGAGTCGCCCTATCGCTTCCAGGTACAGCCGCACAGGGGCACGGCACAGCCCCAGCACCGGGGCTCCCCCGGCTGGGCACCGTGGCACCCCATGGCAGGTGCCCCAGCCTCTTCCTCCCCTACAGACCCCTTATTTCTGGACCAGCACCAAGTGGCCGGCCACGGAGCTGGACTACGGTAGGTGCAGCCGTGCCGCTGGCACCAACACGGGCTGCGACCCCTTCCCAGCCCCCCTGAGATGCCGCCGCTTCTCTTGCAGCCATTTACCTGGCCAAGAAGAACATCCGTAAGCAGGGAGATCTGATCGAACACGAGAAGGTGAGCGGTGCCCTCCTCACGCCTTTGATGAACTGGGGGAGTCTCGGCTCACCCAGGAGCCGGTGCTCGCTCGTGGAGGGGGGCACGGGCGCTCCCTGTGCCGGAGTGGCGACAGGACCCGGAGCCGGGCGAGGGGACAGGTGCCACACCGTGCCTACCTGTCGCTCCTCAGGACAACTACAACCTCCTGCACAAGCGGATCAACCACACGTGGGACTTCGTGGTGATGCAGGCACGGGAGCAGCTCCGGTGAGTTGCGGGCACGGCCGGCACCGCTGTGCCCCGGGGAGCGGCCGGGATGGAGCACCCCTGGGCGCCGGGCAGGCAGGGTGCCAGCACCTCCCCGCTGCCTCTGCACGGGCAGGGCAGCCAAGCAGCGGCGCAAGGGCGACCGCATCGTCATCGACTGCCAGGAACAGGCGTACTGGCTCGTCAACCGGCCCCCGGTGAGCGCGGGGCGGGGGGGGCCGGGCTGGAGGGTGCAGCCCTGGCACCACGCACGGCCCCGGCCTGGGCAGCGGCGCTGGGGGGCGCAGGGGTTCCCTTCAGTCCCCAGCACGACGCTGTCGTTGCAGCCAGGAGCCCCCAACGTGCTGGAGCAGGGTCCCGAGCGCAGGAACTGCCACATCACCCGTGTCCAGCTGGTGAGTGGGGGTGTCCAGGCACCCCTGGGGCTGCCAGCGGGAACAGGGCACACCCAGTGCCTGGGCTGGGGTGTAGAGCTGCCCCGGTGGGTGCCCATCCATCTCACCCCAGGCTGTGCCCACATTTTGAGGTGAGGGGTGAGCCCCAGCTCTGCTAACATCTGTGTGTCCCCCACCCCGAGCATGGGGAGTCCCTGTGTTTGTCCTTGCACCCACCACCCCTCTGTGCCAGCACCTCTAATCCCTGCAGGACACATCCTTCCCTGCCAGAAACAGCCATCAGGCCCTTCCTTGTCTTGTGACCCCACTAATGCTGCCCCAGCACCCCCAGGCTGTCCTCACTAACCACCCACTTTCTCTTCTCTGCACCGTGTGCCGTGTCTTCTGCCCACGTAAGTGTCACTAACCTAGGGCTGGCATCACACTGGGCTTTGGAGTGGGGGAAGCCAGGGTTCATTCCATGCTGTGCTGGCCGAGCCAGGAGGGCTGGGAGAATGAGGCTGCAGGCCACGGGGATGGGCTACAGAGTCCCAGGGTGGGGGACTGAGTGCCTGGGTTGTCCAGGGTGGTGGTGGCAGGACAATGTCCCAGCCCCACCGTGCCCTCACCCAGCCTCATGCATCTCTTGCAGACCAAGAACATGGATTACTACAAGCGAGAGGTGAGTGGGGCAAGGGGTGGGGGCAGCTCCTGGGGGGCATGAGCTGCCAGGCACCCCAACATCTCCCCTGCGCCTGGCCCCAGATCGAGTACTGCAGGAAGGCCATGGCCAGGACCAGGGTGAAGTCCTCCATCTGCCTTGAGGGGTGAGTGGCAGCAGCTGCCCCAGCCACGGACTGGGTCGCTGTCAGGGTGACAGGGACACCCACATCACAGCAGCTGGTGGCTGGCACCACAGCACCACAGCCCTCAGCAGGGAGTGGAGCTGAGGCTCTGTAGAGCTCAGGCACATCCCCACTGCGTCCCTGTCATGTCCCCACCGTGGCTGGGGTTGGTGGCCCTGGTCGCCTCCAGCCGCCATTCCTGGCAGGTACATCAAGTTCAACGAGCAGTATGTGCCCCACGACCCCATCATGTCTGGCTGCCTGCCCAGCAACCCCTGGATCACAGATGACACCACGTACTGGGCCATGAATGCCCCCACGTAAGTGCCCCAGCCCCAGGCCCCCCAGTACCCTAACCCACAGGACAGGGTTGTAGGGTCTGTGAGGTCATGCAGGCTGCCATGGGCTGCCAGCCCCAATGCTGCTGTCGCCCACAGCGTGACGACTCCCACGAAGCTGCGAGTGGAGCGCTGGGGCTTCAACTTCAGTGAGCTCATCATGGACCCCCTGGGCCGGGCACAGCTCCTCGAATTCCTCAAGAAGGAGTTCAGTGGTGAGCGGCCCCAGCCTCAGCCCCAAAACACCTCTACATCTTGGAACCCCAGACCCACCACTCCGACTCAGCACCGCCAAACCCACCATGTCCCAGTAGTGCCTAATCCACTGTCCAACCCCAACACCACCAAACCAACCTGTTACTGTGTCCTGGCATTCCTCAATCCACCACCACATACCAGTACCTCCCAGCTAATCTGCCCCAATTTCCCTGGTTCCACTGCCCCAGCTGGCTCTGTCCCACGGGGACACATGCCCAGCCACGATGGCCTTTGGGGGTTGCCCATGGGGGTGCCCAGTGCCATTCCCAGCACTATGTCCCCCTCCCCAGCTGAGAACCTGAGCTTCTGGGAGGCGTGTGAGGAGCTGCGCTATGGGGAGCAGTCCCGCATCGCCGAGATCGTGGACTCCATCTACCAGTGAGTGCCAGTGGGATGAGGGTTCAGGAGGAAAGGTTTGGGGGTGGTCAGGCCATCACGGTGCTATGTCCCAGGACGGGGCCGGGCTCATCCCGTCTGTGACTCCCCAGGCAGTTCCTGGCTCCCGGGGCAACGCGCTGGGTGAACATCGACAGCAAGACGATGGAGCGAACACTGGAGGGCATCAAGACACCCCATCGCTACGTGATGGACGATGCCCAGATGCACATCTACATGCTGATGAAGAAGGTGGGTGAGGGCGGGGCTGGGCAGTGCAGGGCTGGGCAGGATCCTGACACCTCTGCTCGCCCAGGACTCCTACCCACGGTTCCTCAAGTCGGACCTCTACAAGAACCTCCTGGCCGAGGCCGTCATTCCCCCGGAGACCAAGAAGCGGTGAGGGCAGGGGCCGTCCCCCGGGGCGCTGGGTGGTCCCCGCCGGTTCTGACCCCGTTCTGCCCGCAGGGTCTTCCCCTTCATGCGCAAACAGCGGCATTCCAGCCCCAGCCCGGCCCTGCTCCTGCCCGCGGGCGATGCCGAGGAGAGGAGCAGGAGCCCTTCCACTGCTCCCGTCCCCGAGGAGGAGAGCTGAGAGCCGCAGCCCCCCGCCAATATGGGAGCCCCCTGACCCAGCACACCCAGCCCCGCCGCAGGACCCTGCCGGCAGTAGCACTGAAGGAGAGAANCGCGGGCCCCTGCTGGCGGTAGCACTAAAGGAGAAAACCCATATCCCCCCCAGAGTCCCCCCCGGAGCCAGGCTGACCCCGCCGCAGCCCCCGCTCACATCCCCACCCCCTCCTCTCCCTCGGGGAAGCCGCACCCAGCCGGCCTGGTGCGGGGTCACCCCCTCCTCCCACCCCCAGCCCGGGCACGAGACAATAAAACCCCCATGGGGAAACACTGTGGCTCCCGTGGTTTTTGGGGAGGGGGGCCAGGGAGACATCGGCAGGGTGGGAGGTGCACAAAGTGCTGCCCACTTCTCCAGGCTGGATTGTGACCTGTGCTCTGGGCTGGAAACAACGTCCTCCCACACCTGCAGCAGCCAGCAAGGGTGCAGACCCCGGCAGGGGAGCAGCCCCCCCAGACATCACCCACGGCTCTGCTTGCTTCGAGGGGCAGCACCAGCCTGGCATGGCTGAACTGGCACTCAGGAGTTACTGGTATGCCCACCTACCCCCTGGGAGGGATGAAAAGGCCTCTGGAATGGGAGTGGAGTGCCACGGCCCTGTGAGCTGGCAGGGGCACCAGGAGCAGGGCTAGCAGCTGAGCCACTCTCCCTGTCCATGAACTGCTAATCTGTCAGAGGCCGAGGATGGCACGGCAGGATTATTCCCTTCCCGGGAGCCGAGCCCCAGCTGCAGGGGATTATCGCTGATGGTTACATAAAGGAGAGGGGGGCTGATGCCCAGCAGTGCTCAGCCCTGGAGCCCAGCCTGCTCCACACGTACCCACACAGCAGAGCTGGGGACAGCTCCAGCCCCACACGAACAAAGAGGTGCCATCCCATATCCTGGCTAACAAACACCGCTGGGATGCTGGGGATAGTGGCACCTTCCCTGCCGCAGAGCCTGGCACAGAGGCAAGGGGCATTCTCATCTCGGTGCTGGGGCAGACAGAGGGCCTGGGGGCAGGGGAAGCTGCTGGACCTCGGTCACAGGATGGAGCTTGGGACCTCGGGGCTGGCAGCCACCGGGCAGTGACAGATGGTCCCGCGCTCCAGGAGACAGCGCCTGCCACGCGTCTCCCTCTGGCTTGATCCAAATCCAAACCCCGGCATGAGATTTTCATGCTGATGGACCGCAATGGGAATCTGGGGTGTAAAACCAGGTCACAGAGCCCCAGGCGGGGGGCAGGGATGGGCTGGCCCAGCCTGGTTATCTAACTCCAGCCTCTCTCCACACGCTCCCTTCTCCCTTTTCCTGGTCCATCACCTGCCCGCAGCAGGATAGGGCAGCAGGCAGCACCTCAGCCATCAAAGCATCACCAGGACACCTGGATCCCTCCCAAGGATGGGGGATATGCCTTGGGGAGGTCACTCAAAGGGCTGCCAAAAAATCCCAAAGTCTTGTGTAACCTCCGAAATCAAAGCAGGGCACCATTTACAAACAATGCAAAAGAGGGTTTATTGAAACCATTCCGGTTAGAGCAAGTCCTGTACAGCACAATTTAGCAATAAGTTAAAGAACCAAACCAAACAATTTCAGTGTTAAAAACCACACTAACACATAACACAGTGATATAGCCATCGCCACCCAGCTGAGTTATTGAATCAAGGCACAAAGTCATTCATTAAATACTGCAAAAAAAACAATGACACAGGAAAATAAGCTGGAAAACAGACTGGTTTTGTTAAGAAGGTGCTGGTTTGGCACTGATGCGTTTAATTGAGCTGCCACGGGGAAATCTGTATTTCCAAAGTGTCCGGAAACATTACTGGACAACTTAAAGCCAGAAAAGTTCCCCAGAGCTGAAAATCCAGCTCTCCTGAAGGAACATTCAGTGTGCCTATGGGAAGGTCTGGTCTGGGTAGGGATCTGAGGAGGGAGAGTGCAGTGAGAATACAGCCCAGGCACCTTGCTCCCTGCCAGGGGAATCCCAGCAGGAAACAATCCACATCCAACACTCAGGCTGGACTACAGTGCAAGCCTGGGGGTCCTCTGCCCTGTGTCCTGCCCCAGCTGGCTGAACGGCAGCCTCAATCCAGCCCTCAGAGCCTGTTATGGCTGCAATGCTGGCACAGGGACCTGTGGGGCTGTCAGGCCTAAGGTGCTGAGCAAAGAGGAAACCCAGGCTGGGGGACACAGCTGGGGAGCCTCCCTGCACTCCTAGACTCCCTCAGGAAACAGCTGGTAAGACAGGCAGAGGGGAAACCCCACCATTTTGAGCCCAGGGTGCTTGGAAGGTTGTGGAGCACTCTCCAGAGAGCATCCCTGGCTTCCTGCACAGCCAGGACACCCCAGGGCTGGCTCCCTTGACTGCCCGGGAGTGCAGTCATGGGGGTCACGGGACAGAGGGAGCTAGGGCACCCTTTAGGCAGCCACTGGCCAGCTGGAAGCAGGAGGTGTCCAGGCAGCCCAGCTCCCTGTGCTGTCTGCCTGGGAGGGCTGGGGCTGTAGTGTGAGCTGGTGACAGCAGCTGCCCAGTGGCACGTTCGGGCTCAGCAGTGGCTGAAGGGAAGAGCTGATGCCTGATGCTGCACATTCCCATCCTACAGTGTTTCTACACATTCCCAATGTCAGACTCAGCAAGGGAGGGAGGCACTGGCCAAACCCCCTCCAGCACTGCAGAGCTTCAGAGAGAGGTTATTTTTAGGGCTATTTTTATTTTCAGGACTGAGCAGCTGGTTCAAACTGTTTTCAAGCCTCTGCACCTTGTTTCTACAGCCTGCACTGGCACCCATGAGGACAGGGCAGAGCACACACCTCATGGTGCTACATGAATCTCCAGGAGAAACATGTCATCTTCACACAGCAACCTGTCCCATCCCCTTGGGATACCAGGCTGGACAGAGAGAAGAGTGCCCGAGGATCCTCACACAGCATCACCTCAATTCCAAGGGCTGGGATGCAGCACAGAGCTCCTGCCCACCTCCTGGAAGCAGGGATAGTGCTTGGAGAAGGCTCCTCAGCAGCTGGAAGGCTGAATGAGCAGGGAGCTGGCACTGCCACTCGGATACAGGGCTTCCCAGAGAGGCAATCCCAGCTTCCAGAAAAGGTTATTCTACTAAAAAAAAAAAAAAAGTCCTAGATCCTCTGGCTCCTTTAAACCAGGAGAGGTGGTGGTGGTACTGCCAGGGACCAGCCAGCCTGGGCTCAGGGTGGATCTCTCACCACCTATAAGCAGACTGAGAGAAGGGAGGAACATTGATGCATCCATCAGGTGGGAGACCAGCTCCCTCTCGGTGTCACCAACACTCTACAGCCTGGCTGGGAAGGAAGCAGCAGAGGACACAGACACAGGTAGGCCGGTGACTGCAGAGCAGGACACGTGGGGCTGTTCTTGGGGAAGAGGCCATTTCCTAAGTAGAACGACACTTTAACCTGTGCTTTGCTGGCCAAGTGACACCAGACACACGGCAGCCATGGCTGCGGTCACCACACACCCCCCACCACTACTGAAGCAGGGCCCAAATCCAGGAGAGGGTAACTGCAAATCAACCTGCAGCCAAGCACCTCTCCCCAGCCAGGAGAGCTGACTCAGAAAGGAAATCTAACACCACACAGCAAACTCCACTTCTCGGACATCCCAGAAATCATCGACTCCGGCATCTCAGCAAGCATGTGTTTTCCTCCAGACACACTCCTGAGTCAGCACAGTTCTGCAGGCACAGAGGGATGGAGGGGAAGGCCCTCCTCCCTGAGCTGATGACACTTCAGTGATGGCCAAGCACTGAAGTCCCATCAGCTCTGAGGACGGACGCTCTGGCAGCTGCCCCCACAGCCTGGGTGTCCCTAGACACTGGGGGTGCTTCCCTGCCAGCCACACTTTGGTTTGTGGATCGAGAAAGGCAGCTTCCCACTGGAATCCAGGCTCTGGGCTTGCTGAGAGCACGGCTGCAGAGCAGAGGCAGCCTCTCCCTATCCCTCGGCAAGCTCACGCTCGGCTCTGGAATCGCATCCTGTAGAGGCGGTCCCGGATGTACTGCTCACTGTCCCCGGCCATGTGGCTCAGCCAGATCACCCTGCTCCCCGAGACATCCTCCTTCAGCTTCCTCTTCATCAGGGACACGGGGCCTGGCCCCTCGCTGGGCTGGGGGCCCCGCAGCAGCACATAGCAGGCATGACGGCTCCGCTCGAACAGCGCCGCTGCAACATGGAGCACATGCAAACCCAGCCTAAGCCTTCCGTGCCTGGACTGGCCACCAGATGCAACACCGCCCACAGGGGCCAGGAGTGACTAGTGTCCTCCTGCAGCTCCTCACTAGAGGGCTGGAAGGAGAGGACTTACCAGTGAACGCAATTATTTGGTCTGTGCTGTTGCGGAGCTCCAACAGGACATTAGAATAGGAAGGATGGAAAAGGTACAGCTTCTGGAGGGGAGCTCTGTCTCTCTGCAACCAACAGGACACTATCAGGACACAGACTCACACATTATCCCAGGGACAACACCAGCACCAGGCTCAGCTATTACTCACGCTCGACAGGATACACCCAGCCAGACACTTGTCCGTGTCAGCCCAGCTCATCCTGACTGACACCATTAGGACAAGCACTGGGATTTTGCTTACTGCTGTCCTTCCCACACCAAGCTTCCTGCAAATAGCTGGCCTGTCTGCTGCAGGCAGGAGACAGATTTTTGCCTCAGGGCTAGCAGAGTGAGCAAGGAAAGCAGAGGAAGCTCAGCTGGTGTTCCAGCAGCCTCAGAGACACAACCTGTCACCAGTGCTGCCTGTCACTGCCCCAAGGGCTCTGCAAGCAGCTGAGCTGTGCACTGAGGCTGCCAGAGGCTGCCTGGGGCACAGAGAGGATATTCATGTGGCCACAGAGATCACTGCATGCAATGCTGCCATGGGAGGCTCCCAGCAGCAACTCCAGAGGTACCAGGCCAGAAGCCTCCCACCTCACCTACAGTGCCACACCAAGGCAGGGCAGTGATTTTGCTCACAGAGCCACCAAGTTCCTTTTCTCTACATAACCAGGCTGAGGATGACAAAAGCTGCTGGTGCCACCACCACCTGCAGGGACATGGCTATGGACACTGACCCCACACCCAGTGCATTAGGCTGCAGCATCAGTGGCACAGACAGATGGGAATATCAACACTGTGAGAATGGGGTAACTCCACCCAATTCTGGCCCAAAGTCTGGAGAAGAGCAGCCCTCAGCAGCACTACTCACTGTCTCATTGCCTGGTTCCTGGTAGTCTCCCCAGATGAGGAAGGCAGAGCGGTGGTCCGCAGTGGAAAGCGTGGCTGGGCCAGGGCTCCCTGCTCCCGAGTTCAGCTTCAGGTCCCACTGGACTGCTCCAGATCCACTCTCAACAATCATAACCTAGCAGGGAAGAAAGAAAAGGAACTCATGACAAAGGCATCTAACAAGCCATGAGAGAGAAGTCAGGTCAGCTGTCTCTCCCCACACTGTCTATGGGAACAAGTATCTGACACATGGGAAGATGAGGAAATACTTGAAGCAGAGCATCAGAGCTGTGAGACCTGGGGTGGGCCACGTTAGAGTAAAGTCAAAAGTTTTGCAGCTACTTCAAGGAGTTCAGAGTTCTGTCATTGAAGCCTCTTGCTGAAAAGAGAATTAAAGTGCCTGAGCTGGCTTCAATAACCTGTTGAAAGAGATCCTTTCGCAGCTTAAAGCTTCCTAAAATCAGCCAGAGGGAACACATTACACCAACTGTCCTTGACTCAATTCCTGCTTGAGCTGTGACATACAGAGAAATGGGAAGTTAAAAGGAAGAGATTTCAAACCTTCTTCCTGTTGGGTCCAATTTCACTCTCCAGGACAATACCAAGAACATCAGGTTTGTAGTAACCAAGCAGCGGCTCACTGAGGGAGAGAAAGAGCAGGGAGAGATCAGAACCCACCCTGATGGCTGGGCAAACTTTGCTTTCCCTGTTGCCTCTATCCTCCCACAACTGCCCTGGTAAGAGACTTGACTGCCACAACATTGGGTTGGCCTGGTACCACCCCAACTCTGAGCCCAGCCACATTACAGCAGGCACAGAATGAGGAATCAAAGCTTTGAGCTCCTCCATCCCAAAGCAGCACCCAGCATTTGCTAGCAGAGGGGACACAACACCATAAGCAAGATCCAGATATGACCCTATGACCCAGGCAAAAAAAAAATGGCATCTGTCAGGACACTGCTCTTGCTGGGAACATTGAAATGCCACATCTAGCCCACATTGAGAACACTACCTCAAAGCACGGGACACGTTGAGGGTCCACACAGTGTGGAGATCTTTAGTGTTGATCAGCGTAGCCATCTCTGAGTTCACAACCAAGATGTTGTCCCGTGACCGCCCAGGAACTTTTGCCAGGTAGCGAAAGTCTCCAGATCTGAACAAGGACAGAGAAATGATTAAGCTTTTCAGACCATGGGTGGTTTTACTGTGAGGTTTGGAGTTTTTTCCCTGCACAGTAAATGCAAATAGGAAACCCCAACGTGCTTTGCCTGCTTCCTGTGAACCCCTGATGAAACCACTAACACCAACCCTCTTCCTGAGCTTTGGATGTGCTCCTAGCCCAAAAGCCACATAGCCAGGAGAGAACAAAACCCCAACAGGCCATCCTGTTAGGAACACCAGCACCCTCCACTCCACCAGCCTCCAAGACATAACCTCATACCTGAGAAGGGATAAGCGGTGCGTGGTGTGGTCAATGTTCTTCTCCCACTGAGGATCCTGCTGGAGGCCGGGAAGTTTAATCTCCATCCCAACTGCTGCACTGCACAGATCTTTCAGGGAATATGCATAGAGAGAGTTCTCTGTGCAAAAATAAAAAAAAAAGCAAGAACAAGAGAGGTAAGTTATCCTGCCCTGGCTCTGAACTCTATGATATTCCAGATCTGTCGGACCAATTATATTTTTAGGGCTTGCATCATAGAGTTGTAGTGGTATTTTGAGACTCAAGCCTGCCATTGAATGCTTTTAACATTTTATCTGTTCATAATCCAAGTGTTCCACAGTAATCAGTTGCTATAAATGACTGCCTAATCCTTACATGCCTGACATTTGTTAAATAAAATCACTACAGTACATAACAAACTGCAGTTTAAGCAGAAGCCCCCCCCCTCTCTTGGCCCTGAACAGCTCTTTGACTAGGTGAAAGCTCCACACAGTTTGTAAGAATGCAAAACACACTCTCAGATGATGTTTACTAATCCTGATCTCACTTTCAATCACTCTTTCAGACTGAATTCCCAAGCAGAGCTGCACCTGTGTAGAAAAGGAAGTAGGAGGAGGAGCGCAGGTCCAGCCTGACGTAGCGAGCGTTGCCATCCACAGTCAGGCTGCCAGTGGAGCCGATCTGTTGGCCAGTTTTTCCTGAATGGATGAAGGTCTTAACCTACGCAGGGAAGGGATTAAAGACAAAAACCAACAAGGTTACAGCTGGTACAGAACAGCAACTGAATGGGAGCAGCACAGGCTTGGATGGAAAGTCTCTCCCTGGTTTTGGAGGAGTGGGTATGAGTTCGGTGACCCCTCTGCTGTGAATCCTTCTGGAAGTTTGAAAGCCACTTCCAGCACAGCCACCTGCTCTGAGAATTTGCTACCTCTGTCACCCACGTTCCTTACAGACTGGGACTGGGGAACAGCAACCTCAGCTCTGTAAGGACAGCAAAGATCCATTCAAGCCTAAGATGGAGATGACCTAAAGGCAGGAACAGTGAAGCTTATGGACATGGGAAACTTGGCTTCACATGGCAGCTCTGCTAAATGTTTTAAGTGCCCTAATCTACTCCTCCTTCAGCTTATGTGAGTCCAAGAAGATAAAAGAGCTGATAGGTTTCTTTCTATTCTTTGTGCAGGGTAACAAAATCCACTAAGAACATTTCACCCAGGAGAATAAAGGTTAAAGTCCAGATCAGATTTAAACGTCTGAGCAACAGTCAGAGTCTGAGGAGAGCAATGGACTTTAGGAACAAGTGAGAAACATCTGACCAAGAGAAACAGCATCCATCAGAATTGCTGAGTCAGTCAGGAATCCTTCCCTCTACCTTGAGAGGGAGGGACTGGGAAAGAGAAGGAAATCTGCTGCTCCCTAAACAAATCTGGAGAGTCTGGCAGGTGAATAAGGGATATAGTTTGCTGGGGAGAATGAGAACACAACTGGAGAGGGAGAGCAACACGTCCACCAGCTGTTCCCAGCCTCCCGCACTGGGAGGAGACACACACTAGCTCTGGTAGATCAGCTGCACCTTTACTGGCAAGCACTGGTCCAGTGGCTGCCCTGGGACAGTGACAGCCAGAGGGGTTTATACAGGGAGTGAGAAAACACACCACCTTCCTCACTGCACTGCCAACCCCTCTGTGTTGCCACAGGAGATGGATCCCGAAAACCGGCACATTTTCCGGGATGTGTTTGTGCTGAAGCTCGCAGCAGGCAGGGGTCAATGGGACTCTCCGGGAAAGCTGCCATCTAACCCCCACACAGGGACCCTTCCACAGACTGCTCACAGCTCTGTCCTTTCAACTTCAGCCCTTAACAGCAACAAAGCTCCTCTACTTGAGTGCTGAATCTCCCTTCTGACCAGCCCTTTCCAAGCTGCAGAGCTCCACTCCAGCTCCTACATTTGCGTGATTTCTCAAAAGAGAACATACTTTTCCTTAAGTTGGCAGAGTGCTTGCCAAATCCAGAGGGAGGAAGGGATTTCATACCAAGATAGCAAGAGAGCTTAAATGGAAAACAGATCAAAAGGCAGTCTTGCAGAACAGAGGCTACATTCAAACATTTCTTGGCTGCCTAAGATTAAAAAAACCAAAAGTCTTGAGATAACTGGGATAACAAAAGCAAGGAGGAAAGAAAACAGAGAGAACTGTAGGAGGTGGAGAAGGCAGAATTTCTGATGACTCTGGCAACAAGAGTTTCTCTCTGGACAGCAAAACCCTATTTTCTTATGGAGGACATTGGCCAAGAAGGCCAATGGCGCCTGGCTTGTACCAGCCATAGTGTGGCCAGCAGGGCCAAGGAAGTGCTTCTGCCCTTGTACTGGGCATTGGTGAGGCCACACCTCGAGTGCTGTGTCCAGTTCTGGGCCCCTCAATTCCAAAAGGACACTGAGGTACTGGAGCAGGTCCAGGGAAGGGAAGGGAGCTGGGGAAGGATCTGGAGCACATGTCCTGTGAGGTGGGACTGAGGGAGCTGGGGGGGTCATTCTGGAGAAAAGGAGGCTCAGGGGAGCCCTTCTCACTCTCCACAACTCCCTGACAGGAGGGTGGAGCCAGGTGGGAGTCAGGCTCTGCTCCCAGGGGAAAAGGGACAGGACAAGGGGAAATGGCCTCAAGCTGTGCCAGGGCAGGTTTAGGTTGGACATCAGGAGGAATTTCTTCAGAAAGGGTTGTTAAACATTGGAAGGGGCAGCCCAGGGAGGTGGTGGAGTCACCACTGTGGGAGGTGTCCAAGGAAAGCCTGGATGTGGCACTCAGTGCTCTGGGCTGGGTGACAAGGTAGGGATGGGTCCCAGGTTGGACTTGGATGATCTCAGAGGTCTTTTCCAACCTTAATGATTCCATGGCTCTGGTATGAGGACATGGGGCTTCCACTGCTCCCATCAGACCCACAGGGAGCTGTAACTTGCGTGACTTGAGCAGGACAGACTGGGCATGCAGACAATGCTGTGCCACTCCACCATGGATGGAGATGTTTTAGCAGACAAACTGCTCTAGCTACATGACTTTCCCCCTCTCAGAAATGAGAAAAGCAATATGTGGAGGGAGATAATACAACCAGCAGCTGTTTCACTAAATGGACTCAGATCAGAATTAACCAGCACTGTGACATTGGGAAGAGCAGTGCAAAGCAGACCACAGGTAGAGAGAGGGAAGGGATCAGAAAAGGGCAGTGCTGGTACTAAAGCACTGTCTGTCAGCTGTGCTTTGATCTAAGAGCCAAAGCTGTCAGGGTTTGTTCACTTCCACTTCTCTAAGCAGAGAAGCAGAAAACTGCAAGCTCATCTTGCCCCAGCTCACTCCCCAGACAGCCCAGGAACATGCAGAAAGGAGAGCACAGAGGGAGGGATTACTGGCCAGCTCTTTGATTTATTTTATTTTTTTAAACCATAAAACACTTGTGCTGATTTGGGAGTACATCTCTGGAGGATGGGAAAGAACCCACACCAAACCTACAGAAACCACAGGCCTCTGGACACTTCCTCCGAGACTACAAGGTGGAAATAAACAGCATTCCTGCCATCCCCTGGGGTTATCAGAGCTTCAGGATGACATACCTGGCCTCCTTTAGTAATAAAGATTATCAGGTCCTGAACTCCATCATTATCCACATCTGGAATCACTGACAAAGGAGTCAGCACAGTATAATTAGCTCCGAAGTCACCGAATTCCCTCCACAGAACTTCCCCTGGAAGACAGTTAGTGGGAAACAGTCACTAAAAGGCATCTTAGGTTGAAAAGTTATTAATGCTCCTGTTCAGCCCATCAGCACCACAAACCAGCCACATTTATGCTCATCATGGGGTACTTCCTTGCCTTTCTTCATTCCCAATGAATCCCAGTATCCACAATTTCATCTTACATGGGAAAGCAATCCTAGCTGTCTGCAGGAAGGCACCCAAACACCCTGGCAAAAAGAACAGTTTGCTTCCCTTGTGCCTTTGGTTAACAAGCTTCCCAGCATGTTCATGGCATGGACAATCCTTTGCTGTGATCCAGATCCCTGCTGCTGTGCACTTAAACCGGCACAGACATTTTGAGACCATAAAGCAGCTGAATTCTGACCAGTGCTGCTGCTACTCCTGGCAGAACCTTCTTTGCTGCAACTTGCCTCCTGCAGATGTTCCTGCAGATGTTTCCCCACTGACATGACCAGCCACAACTCAGGCCACATCCCACCTCTCCCTTGTTTGAAGAACACACACAGCTCAAAGTTGTTTGTAAACTGAGGTAACAAAGCTTTGCTTTTTAAAAAACAGGGGGTGGCTGGGGTGGGTTTCGCTTCAACAGCTTCAGACCAGTTGAGTGGCTCTATCCATCCACTGTCCAAGGCTGTGGGCCACTTTCCAGTCACTGACCAGTGGAATTTGCAGTGGAATCTGGCAGGGAGGACAGTGCTGGGGGGTTTTCTTTCTAATGAACACTTCAGTGTCTGATTAGGTGCTCCCAGGGCAAATGTTTACCCTCCCCTTTACCCAGCATCACACACAGCAATTATCATTTCAGGAATGCAAAGTAATCATCTGTTCTTTGTCAGGAAGGCAGCTGGACTGAGAGTCAAGGAATTACTACTTGATGCTGTCTGCAATAATTTAAGGCAGGCTGTATTTCTAGTAGGATTGCTCCAAAGCTTTTACTGCAACGCTGAAAAAACCACTTGGATTTGTTACTATGACAACAGATGTGAAGCGAAGAGAGTAGATTTTCTAGTTTCCTTAGGAAATCATGGGAAGACAAAGAATTTTGCCCTCGAAGAAAATAAGCAGAGGAAGAAAAGAAGTTTTAAATTACCACATTCTAGCTTCAGGACAGTCCAAACGTAGAGGAGTAAGACCAGGCTAATGAAATTCACTTGTCAGTGCAGAAGGCTCTAATCTTTGCTGGTCAGGCATAGTTTGAGAGAAAACATCTTATTCTCTTAAAAGAGCAGTCTGAGTTAAGAGAAACGGCTGACACTGAGCTGGATTCAACATCAAGCACTTGAGAAGCTTTCCATGCTCTAACCCAGCCCACAGAGAGCACAGACTGTGAAAGCAGCCCCCTCCTGCTCCATCAACAGGAGATGGGGCTGTCCTGTCTGACATCTGCAGTGCCACGGTGCTTCCTCAGAGCCCAGGGTCACAGCACAAGCACGGCAAGAGGAGCCAAGATGGAAATTAGGCAAGTGCCTAGACTGCAAATCTAACCTGGGTGAAAGGGTTGGATTTTTTTGGTCTGGAAGGAATAATAAAATCTGAACTCAGAAGACTGAGTGCAACTCTCACTTCAAGCAGCCACAGAGTATGCAGAGACTTTTCTCCCTCTCAGATATTCTCCAGGTTGGAGTTCTGGTTTATTTACTTAATGATTTCTCACACAGAAGCAGTTCCATACATCTGATCACTGTGGTGCCCTTTATGCCATATCCCTCAAGAGATCAGAACCACCCCCAGAGCTCACAGTTCAGGCTGCTGGAGGATCAGGTGAAGAGAGAAGGTGTAACAAAACCCTTACTCCTGTCCCCTTCCTTGAGACTCTGCTTCGGGCTATGGCAGAGATGGAATAATACACAGCTATAAAGACTTCTGCTTTGACCTGGAACAGTTAATCTTAAGCTCTTATGTGTCCCAGTTTGCTGGTAAGATAAACATGCAGGAATGTTAGATGTCCCACACAAACAGGAGCATGCACTCCTACACTTCCCTTCTTGCCCGCTCGGGTCACTTCTTGTGGTAACGAAGAAAGCAGGACTTAACACAACTTCAACTGATAAAAAAACACTAACTTTATCAGCATTTAAAGATCAAGACCACATCAGACACTTTCAGATGATAATCTGCCTATCTCTCCTTCAATCTTCCTACAGGCAGGGGCTAGACAGCCTGAGAGGCCTGGAATCTCACCAAATCCTCCACGATGATGAATCATTAACAGCTAAAGATTGTACTGGCTACTGTTTTTAGCACACTGTGATGTAAGTTAGACTTTGCCTCTTTGAATACATTTAGCCTATTTAAATACATTTTATTCTGCTCTGCCCTCCTAACCCCCAGTCAACTACGCTCAGAAACCATTTCTAACCTACTTAATAGCAAAAAGGCATCAAATACACAAAATCCTGGGTTAGTCACTTTTCTATCTGAAGCATTTTTTCCTCTCTTGCTTTAAAGTTATCTACGGAATGTTTTCTTCGCTGTACTGCTGTGACCTGTAGCTTAGCCTGGCTCCTTCTCTCCACGCTTGCCTTTATGGCCGTCTTTAGTTACACGCCTTTGGCTCCACGGCCAACTTTCTACACTTTGACCTGAAAGTAACCACTTCATTAATAGTCTAAAAATAACCTGTGCTAAAGCCTACACATAAGGGAAACGGTGCTATCTCTGTTGGTATAGAAACTTTCTAGCTCTGTGTGTATCTACACTTCCATCTACACTGGAAATGAAAAGCTACACCAGATTTTCCTCAGATTCCTTAGAGCTGTACCTCTTGCTATTTATTTTTTCCAATTTTTGGAAAAGAGGGTGTGAGGGGTTCAATACCAGATACAGATGGGATCCTAGGGAGAATATGTATTGTTTAGACCTCTGAAACAGTGACCCCCAAAATGGAAATGTATTTTAGGCTTCACCAGCAAGGAAGGTTCAAGGTGCAGCAGATGGTCACTGTTCCTAAAGTAGTACAGGCACTCCTTACCCCCACCCACATGAGGCAAGATGATGATGATGAATTTCTCCACCTCTAAGTTTAGAAAGGAAGAAACCTTTCCACAGGAACCAGGAAGAATCGTAGACTACTGAAACAGACTGGCAAGCCCTTCTCCTAAGTGCTCTCCTTGACAACTTTAAAGTCATAAATGCCTAGAACTCCCGCTCCTCTTGCCACGGCAGGCGCTCCTGCCACGCACACACGAATAACTGGGAAACGTTGCAGGTGCAGGTTTGTGTCTAACCCTGGAGAGTATAAAATAACATTCACAGCTAGTGACTGCTCCTCCTGTTTCAAAAGCTGTTGGAACATTGGTCTTACGAAACAGTGGCTGGCACAAACCCCCACCAGAACCCAGCCTTTGGAACAGCGAGGCTGAGAGCACACGCTCCTCAAAGCCCAGCAAGCGGCTCTGGCAAGATTTCCAAAATAATAAATACCCAGTGCCCATTGTTCACGTGCCAGTCAGCCACGTCACGCTGACATCCCCCCTGGAGGCCACCAGGTGAGGAATGCAAGTGGCCCATCCCATGTGTGGCAGCAGGGCTCTGTTGGCACTCACCTGTCCGCACGTCGACTGCTATGAGGGACAGCGGCTTCCCCACCAGGAGGCAGCCTGGGGCCTCTGCCGTGCCCAGCTGCTGGATGCCACACTGCAGCCACTGCATGTCCTCAGCAGCAGGGCTCTCCCAGAGCACGCTGCCGTTCGTGCCGGACACGGCAGCAACGAAGGCACAGGGAGACGGCAGCCCTGGGGAGAAGAGATGTCAGAGGGAGCTGCCCCTGCACCCACCTTTGCTGCCCTGCACCACCCAGGAGCTCCTCTCCCCACCCAGTTTTCTCTCCCAGTCACTAACTGGAACTAAAAGAGAAAGGACAGCCCTCACTAGAAGGTGTTTCTGAAGCAGGTACCTTCATCCAGACAGGACCTGTTGAAGCTGCTGCTGCCATCGCTGGATTTGAAAGCAAAGAGCACATCTTGTACTTTGTCTTCATTCACATCTTCTATAGCAAGAAACTGGTAGGGTACTGCAAGAGAACACAAGCCAGGCTCTGGCGAGGATTTTCTTAGCCCACAGCAGACAAAGTTGGAGCAAAACACAAATTCCTAGAGACCTACTCACTGCCTCCATCCCGGACAGTGTAACATCAGGACAAATTGGCTTTTGTATTAAAAAAAGCCACGTACACAAGTACCAAGGACAGGAAGTTAATGTCAAAGGATTTTTTAAATTAGCATGCTATCCCCCAGAGGATTGGTTTTTTTAAGAGCCAAGCAGCCAGAATTTGAACTATGTTGAACAAAGAACAACTCCGGTCTTGGTGTGGGGTTGCTGTTCTCAAAGTATAAAGAAGCCCCACCCAAGCTCCACAAAACCCAGATACTCCATCTTTTTATCAGCTAAAAACAGCTTTCTTGAGCTCAGAGTAGCAGAACCTGGGATATCTGCAGAACCTGGGATGTCTGCAGCACCACACGCAGCTCAGTCCCTGCTGTGAGCACTATCTCTGCATTTACAGCACATCCAGCACAACCCACTGCACACAAGATTAAAGAAAAGCTCTCCCAGAAGCAACTGCCGAGCCACTGGGGAGCAGGACCCAGGCAAAAGAGCCAACTAAAGCAACCAGAATAAAAATAGCTGTGGTAACTACAGAGCAATTTATTAAAAAAACAAGTTGGAATTATTCTTCTCCCCTTCCTGCTGGCCACAGGGAAAAGGGAGAAAGTCAAAGTGACACAGGAAAAAATATCTAACTGCCTCCAACCTCAACTTGAACTTCAAGGGAACATTTTACAGAGCAAACTTCAACAGAGATTTATTCCCAGATACTCTTCCTCATTTTTTGTTTGTGAACGAGGCCAGCCTGCTACCTTGTTAGCACTTCAGAGCAGCATCTAATTTCTCCACTAGATCCTGTAAACACCTCCTGTAAGGCCACTCCAATTATGATGGGCCATTGCTTATCTAGGTCAGGTATTCAGAGCTCTGGTTCCCAAGGGCTGCATCCCTGCAGGTCTGGCTCCACGTTGTGCTTAGGCAGAGGCCCACAACCCCAATCCATGGCACAGAAAGGAAAAGGACTCTTGGTAAGTATTTATTCTGCTGCAGCAAGCTCACCTGCATCGTTGTAGTATCGGAACCATGTTCTTTCTGAAACTGGCCTCTCTGGGCAGGGAATGATAAAGGAGAAAGCAAACACAATGACCAGGCAGAGGAACAGGGAGATGAAGAAGGCGGCAGTGCGCCACCGGGACAGCCGGGACAGCCCCGAGGACTTGATAATCCTTCTCTCCACGAAGTTTTCATGGTTCTCCTGAGCTTTTACATCCTCAGTTTTCAGAGGGTGGATCTCAGCTTCCGAGTCCTTGTTATCCATCACAGCTCATTCATCGGTATTCAGACACCCTTCTCCCCCTTCACTGCAACAATGGAAAGAGACGTTAAAATACATTTTGAAATATATTTTAAAAACATCAATGAAAATATTCTGTTACTACCTGATATTCACACTGGAAACATTTAACAGGAGGTGAGCAAACCAGTGTATTGTCACAGAGCTGGATACAACACACTGCTGGTGCGGGAGGTCTCCCACAGAGAGCAATGGGGAGAGTCTGTGGAATGCAGGAACAACACCAATTCTTCTCCGGAGGACGAAATAAACTCTGCTAGAGCTGGACAAAGAAGGCTACAGACCCCACGCAGAAAGGACTGACTGGTCTGCAGGTCTCCCTCAAGAAAAACACCCCAAAAGCTCCTTTTGCTGCAAAGACTTATTGCCACCTCCCGTGTACGTCAGCCTGACTCGCAGCTGGAGAGGTGAAAGGAAACACTTGTGACCTTTATATCCCAACATAAGGCTGTTCCCTACTGTAATGTGCACTTGAGCTTCCCCAGGAGAGAGATAAACAAACACCAGCATATTCTGTAGAGGAGTAAACCAAAGCTACTCAACACCTTCTTAGATGAGAAACCATTGGGTAAGTTCAGCAACCCAACCCTGCAGAAGGCAAGAGAGTGATGACTTCCCTCCCCAGAGAAAAAACAACGCAGGAGTTGAGACTAAAATCAAGCAAATTTGATTTCATCAGACTGGAAGAGCTAACAACCGCTATTTTAGTTTCTCCTGCTATAAATCATAACCTTGAGCTACAGCTACAATAAACAGAGGGGTTCTGTGCTAATTTGCTATAAAAAGGTGGGGAAAAGAGCCCTAGTCAGTTAGAGGAGCCTGTAACTCATTACCCACAACAACAATAAAAATCCATGTTTTATACAGATTCTCTGATAGTGCTTCTTTAAAAAAATACCACAAGGGAAGAAATAAAGAACAACACATTCCAGTAGGCTTGGGAAAAGCTGCTTGTCAGTGTTATGAAAAGTTATATCAGAGCAAATAACCACAACAACCAAGCCAATTTTCCATGACGGTGCCCCAGCAGTCACGTGTCTGGATTGTCCACTGGATCCATTTACTTCCCCAGCAATAAAGAGCTTAAAGTCAGCACCAACACAGTGCAGAGAGCCTGGGATTTCAACTCCAAAAGCAACAGGGCTCACTGGGTCTCACGTTTCTACCCAAGCTCATTTACAGGTTCTGTGAAACATGAGTCACCCTGGGGAGGCTCAGCTCCTTCAGGCAGCTGTGGCTCCCCAGGCTGTCCCTATCCTACTGCAGAGGCCTCTTCTCTTCTGGGTACAAATCACAGGGGGACAGATCTATGGCAAGGCAACCCTGAGGCACAGGATCAGCAGGTCAGCCTGGCACTGTCAACCCTTTAACCTCAGAGCCTGCTGGACTTAGAAGCACTCCAACCTGAGCACTCTGGCATTTCCTCTACATCAAGTACAGGATCTCACTCTAGATAATTTAATTCAACCTGCACAATACCATGCAAATGAATCAATAATGCAGAAGTTGCATCTTATTCCCAAGATCTTACTCCAAGGATTTCATTTGCCCTCCTCATCAGCCTGCCAGGCACACCAGTATGGGGCCAGCTGTAACCAGACCGACTGCCGGCACCTGATGGGTAGGAAGGCTCCAGATGGAAAGGGGAACAATAGATCAAGTGGTGCTTTCAGCCTCTGCCCCGAGCTAAGCATGGCTCTTTTACTGCACCAGGCCTTGAGCAGGTTCAAGGTACAAGGCTCCAGGCACAGCCTGAGCAAATGATTTACTGGCGTGGAGCAGCCACGGCCGCAGAGATGGGGACAGTGGCAGGAGTGAGTTACGTGACCTCCCCTGTGCTGGGGCAGGTGGCTCGTGTGTCCCTGGCGTGCCCATCTCCAGCAGCATGGAGAGGGGAATCTTCTCAAAACCAGCACCCACAGCATGGGCTGCAACAGGGCTCCAGCACAATCTCACCAGCCTCTCCAGCAGAGCCCTGCAGAGCCTCCCAGTACAGCTGCTTTCTCCCAGCTGGGAAAGATCCAGGGCACGGCTGAGTGCTTCCAGCACATATGAGACTTCCCAAAAGGAACCAAACCCAGGCTTCTCCCCTCTCTGTCCAAAAGGGACACCACGTAACACAGCATTGATGGCATATTGTTATGACTCACTAAAAATCTCACCACTGTCATCTAGACTGGGATGAGAACAATAAAAAAGCAGTAATTATCCTGACAGCCCCAGTAATTCCCCTCTTTTTTGCAGCGATGACCCTACGGAGCCACCGCGTACAAAGAGCCCTCAATGCCTTTAAAGCAATTCTCTCTCCTTTCTTTCAGGGTTTGAATAATGCCCTTTGCACCCCTGCCAGAGCAGAGGCAGTGCCAGAACAAGGACCACGAAGGTCAGTGGCAAAGACTCAAACAATGCAGGAAATCCCAGCGCCCGCCACTGCCAAAGTACACGCTGGCAGCGTGCGGAATGGCCTGAGCTCGGAACAACAAAGAGGGCTGGTAATCAGTTTAATTGAAGACAAGCAGAAAATGATAGTGTGCATCTGAGATGGTTTTACTGTCCTCTAGCAGCCGACATCTTGTCTCCTGCTGGAAGAGGACACAAAGTAATTCAGCTGGGAAGTTTAATGCATCCAGGCACCTTTCAAGGGAACAGGCAGTGACAGGATCCTGTGTTGCTGCAGCGTAACACACACTACATGCAGTAGATCTGGGGACAGGAGAAAACATGGGAGAAAGACCCTGTAGAATGAGAAATAATTAGAAAGCACGTGTGCCAGACCCAAACTGAACTCACACAGGCCAGGAGTGTGGCAGCACAGCCAGGATCTGCATCTCAGGGTTCCAGAGCTCCCCAAGCTTTAAAGGCTGCTTCCCCCAGCCTTGGGATGAGCTGGGAGCAGTCCCCAGCCCAAGCTGAGGGGGGATGAACATCCTTTCCTGTACCACAGTAACAACAGGGACAGGACAAACACAGCTTTACTCACCTTCATGGGGGACTCACTGTCCTGTTTCCTGAAGCCACAGTGCAGATTTACAGATCTGATCTGCCTCAAGCCAGTGACACTCACACAGCTAAACCCGAGGGACAAACCATTAGCAGCAGTCAGACAGAACTGCCTGACAAGCACGGAGAACCACAGGCAGTCAGGTGGATGAAGGCTGGTGACAGAAACCATTTAAGGATCCATGCACTGGAAAGGTTTAACTCATTTTCCACCCATAAAACACCAAACCACAGCATCTGGAATGTCACCAGGCACCAGTTCTTCCTGGAAAATTTCTAGCAATATACTGTAACTTAGATTTGATGTTCAACACATTTTTATCTTTCACAGAATGATGAAGTCGGGTTCTGACTGGACATTTTAGGAACACAAACACAGCATTTGGCTGGTTTGATTCTGTTTGATTGGTTAGTTTAAGCACCTCAGAGGTTTCCTTCCTGTCAGCCAGAAATTGTTGAAGCCCCAAGCTGCAAACAATAAAGAGAAAGCCATGTTTTGCTCTGAATAAGATGCAACATTCCCATCACAGCTATTTTCCATGAGCAGACTGTTGGGTTTTGATCCCATGCACAGTGTGACACTGCAGCAAACCCACTGGGCAGTCACCTGCTGTGACATTCAGCCTTGGGTCATTTGTTCCTTTTTCTGCAGTCCCACTTACATCAGGACAAGAAGAAATAAGACATAACATTTCACAAAATGAGCTTTTCTCTCCCAAAGACACTCAGGCTGCATGCTGCATACAAGCTTATCCCTTTGCTGGGTCATCTGCAGCTCACAGCTCTTTCCAGACATCAGGTCACAGCCAAGGGCCGGCCAGGGACACTGACCCGAGGAGACCATCCCTGTCTGACACCGGGGCACCTCTGCTCCTGGCATGTCCCTAAGGCCTTTGTAAGGACACAGTCTGTAATCCAAACCTCACCAAAGAGACTGGTGTGGCCCTGGCACAGATTTTCCAGAGAATCTGTGGCTGCCTCATCCCTGGCAGTGTCCAAGGCCAGGCTGGACAGGGCTTGAAGCAACCTGGGATAGTGAAAGGGGGTGGAACAAGATGACCCTTAAGGTCCCTTCCAAACCAAACCATTCTGGGATTCTCCTGCTGGAGCTGTCCTCAGGTTCTTCTGAAACGACATTTAACCCTCCAGTGCGGACACAGCACGTGCCAAAGAGCACTCACAGCAAGGAAATTAGAAACTCCTCCAGAGCGCAACCACCTTGCAATGTGATACATCTGTCATTTGTAGGAGAAAACTCTTATCCAGGGCAGTTTTCACTACAGTCAGGAGTTCAAATACGGAAACTCAAACTGTTTAGGGAAGAGCAAAACAAAACCAAGTGTTATTTCCATGAGAAATAATGGAAGATCAATGGGAAGATCAAATGGGAATCAGCAATGGGAAGATCAAAACTCTAAGATGAAGAACAGCATTAAAGCTGCATGGAACTGATTATAGGTCAGGCCAGTAATAACAGCTGAGCTGCAGAAACACCAGTCATTTATCATTCCAGGGCTTACAAGCTCCACTGCATCCAAGCCACTCACCCTCACCAACTGTTGCAGATTCTTGTGCCAACTCCAAGGGCAGCAGTCAGTGGGGTGCTTGAATCTCCCACATCAGAGACACCCCCACCTCACCCACAGGGCTCCCCTCTTGCCTCAGAAGCACAGTGACATCCCTCACTGCCAGAGACTGAGCACACAAGGGACTCTGGAGAGATCTCTGTGCATGAAAACCCCTTGGAAAAGGCTGTGGTCATTTCACATGGGTCTATTAAAAAGAAAGTACGTTTTTTAGGTGGGGCACTCACTCCACAGATCACAAATTCCATGCTGCCTCCTGCACAGCCTAGAGAGATTTATGGCAGCATGAAACTGCTGTTTCAAGGAGTGTTCAAAGGCCAGACTGAATGGGGCTTGGAGCAACCTGGTCTAGTAGAAGGTGTCCCTGCCCATGGAGCAAGATAATCTTTATGGTCTCTTCCAACCAAAACCATTCCATGATTCTATGAAACAATGGCCTTCCTCCAGCTGCTGTTGTCCTTCACAGCCACCTTCAAGAGAAACCTCTTTTCTCCTCCCACAAGTGGAATTTTTCTTTCTGTCTCTTACACACACACACACACAGAGCAAAGCCCCCTCACAGGCCACTCCACCCACACACTAGACATCCAGCCCTGGGGAGCCTCTCAGCTCCACAGGCAGCCCAATCCTGCCCTGGTACCGGGAAGGGCTGGCTCCAGTCCCTCCCTGTAGGACAGGCTGCCCCTCTTGCTCCCAGCAGTTACACAAGATGTTTTTGCCTTACGAAATAAGGAGAAGAGGCTGGAAATGAGGTCGGAGTTGAACACATTGAAGTATTTTTCTTTCGGCAGGAAGGCCTCTAATTCATGCCTACAAATCAGGCTTGTGAGCTCCCGAGGGAAGAAGGAACAGGACTTTATCCCTCTCCGGGAGGAGTGCTGAGGCTCTGGGTGTGCTGAGCTCTGCAGAGGTGAGGGGCTTTCTTTGACTGAAGCACACACCCCCAGTCCCAGGTGCTGCGTAAGCAACTCCCCAGGCCCCCCCAGCTGCCAGCCTCGGGATAAAGGACCTCGGATCAAAGGGAGCAGCCTGGGCTTTGGAGAAAAGGATTAAATTCTTTCCCAGGCTTCTCACTATGGTTTGGGGCCACTTCTCGAGCTGCTCAAGGCGGAGAGCAAACCCCTCCGGGTCAGCGGGGAACGCCCCAGGGCTGGGCTGGAAGCGCCGACAGCCGCGGGCTCTCACCAGCCCGGCGAGGGCGGAGACAGCACGGCCCGGGCCCGTCAACAGTCCCGGCCCCGCGGCTGCACCGACCCCAGCGCTGCCACGGCCAGCTCCAAGCTCCCGGAGCCGGCGGCAGCGAGCGGGCAGCGGGGACGCTTCAGGAGCCGGCTCCCTTCCCCGAACGCCCCCTCACAGCGCGGAGGCGCGGCGCGGGGACAAGGCCGTACTCTCGGGACGCACCCACGGAACCGTCAGGAGCCCGCCTGGCGCCGGCAGCGGCCCAGGGCACCCCGCCGCCCTGCCCGGGTCCCCCCGTGGCCCCGGCCCGCCCCGCTCCGCACTCACCCCGCGCCGCCG
>VZTH01001940.1:0-19210 GCA_013397815.1 Aleadryas rufinucha
TTGGCCCAAACCGGGACAGAAGGAAAAAAAATAGTCATCTGGATGTTCCTTGCTTTCTGTCTTCCACACTGTTTCACCAGCCAGAAAAAATAAATTTGCAAACACTTTCAGATATTTAAAACTGCATTAAGGATGTTAAGTAGAGTATTATGTTTGAAAACATTCACTGTGGTGAACACCACGGTGCTGTGGTGGATCATCAGTGCACTGGCTGCTCCAGACTCACTGTGGGATAGTGATCCCTGAAGGAGTCAGAGAAGGGCCAAGGCTGATTATTTTCAGCACACACTGTGTTCATTCTATGTTATCTTTGCAGATGGAGATCTGCATCACTGACATCAGGAAAGGCTGAGCTGGCTGTAGGGGGAGGTCTCGTGAAGATAAGATGTGAAGAACAGAACAAGGTCACACGACTGAAACTTTGAAGGACAGCAGAGCCAAAAAGTGAGTTTTGCCTGTCATTTAAAATTCACATCCCTGCATATGCTAATAAGCTTAATGAGCTATGTGCTAGCACATATATGACTGTATGACTCAACTCTCCACCTTGGTCCTGCTTTATGCAAGACGGAGGAGGAGGTTAAGTTCGGGCTGTATATCAGGTGGGTAAAAATTTAACAAGGTCACACGACTGAAACTTTATTTTCAGCACACACTGTGTTCATTCTATGTTATCTTTGCAGATGGAGATCTGCATCACTGACATCAGGAAAGGCTGAGCTGGCTGTAGGGGGAGGTCTCGTGAAGATAAGATGTGAAGAACAGAACAAGGTCACACGACTGAAACTTTATTTTCAGCACACACTGTGTTCATTCTATGTTATCTTTGCAGATGGAGATCTGCATCACTGACATCAGGAAAGGCTGAGCTGGCTGTAGGGGGAGGTCTCGTGAAGATAAGATGTGAAGAACAGAACAAGGTCACACGACTGAAACTTTATTTTCAGCACACACTGTGTTCATTCTATGTTATCTTTGCAGATGGAGATCTGCATCACTGACATCAGGAAAGGCTGAGCTGGCTGTAGGGGGAGGTCTCGTGAAGATAAGATGTGAAGAACAGAACAAGGTCACACGACTGAAACTTTATTTTCAGCACACACTGTGTTCATTCTATGTTATCTTTGCAGATGGAGATCTGCATCACTGACATCAGGAAAGGCTGAGCTGGCTGTAGGGGGAGGTCTCGTGAAGATAAGATGTGAAGAACAGAACAAGGTCACACGACTGAAACTTTATTTTCAGCACACACTGTGTTCATTCTATGTTATCTTTGCAGATGGAGATCTGCATCACTGACATCAGGAAAGGCTGAGCTGGCTGTAGGGGGAGGTCTCGTGAAGATAAGATGTGAAGAACAGAACAAGGTCACACGACTGAAACTTTATTTTCAGCACACACTGTGTTCATTCTATGTTATCTTTGCAGATGGAGATCTGCATCACTGACATCAGGAAAGGCTGAGCTGGCTGTAGGGGGAGGTCTCGTGAAGATAAGATGTGAAGAACAGAACAAGGTCACACGACTGAAACTTTATTTTCAGCACACACTGTGTTCATTCTATGTTATCTTTGCAGATGGAGATCTGCATCACTGACATCAGGAAAGGCTGAGCTGGCTGTAGGGGGAGGTCTCGTGAAGATAAGATGTGAAGAACAGAACAAGGTCACACGACTGAAACTTTATTTTCAGCACACACTGTGTTCATTCTATGTTATCTTTGCAGATGGAGATCTGCATCACTGACATCAGGAAAGGCTGAGCTGGCTGTAGGGGGAGGTCTCGTGAAGATAAGATGTGAAGAACAGAACAAGGTCACACGACTGAAACTTTATTTTCAGCACACACTGTGTTCATTCTATGTTATCTTTGCAGATGGAGATCTGCATCACTGACATCAGGAAAGGCTGAGCTGGCTGTAGGGGGAGGTCTCGTGAAGATAAGATGTGAAGAACAGAACAAGGTCACACGACTGAAACTTTATTTTCAGCACACACTGTGTTCATTCTATGTTATCTTTGCAGATGGAGATCTGCATCACTGACATCAGGAAAGGCTGAGCTGGCTGTAGGGGGAGGTCTCGTGAAGATAAGATGTGAAGAACAGAACAAGGTCACACGACTGAAACTTTATTTTCAGCACACACTGTGTTCATTCTATGTTATCTTTGCAGATGGAGATCTGCATCACTGACATCAGGAAAGGCTGAGCTGGCTGTAGGGGGAGGTCTCGTGAAGATAAGATGTGAAGAACAGAACAAGGTCACACGACTGAAACTTTGAAGGACAGCAGAGCCAAAAAGTGAGTTTTGCCTGTCATTTAAAATTCACATCCCTGCATATGCTAATAAGCTTAATGAGCTATGTGCTAGCACATATATGACTGTATGACTCAACTCTCCACCTTGGTCCTGCTTTATGCAAGAGGGAGGAGGAGGTTAAGTTCGGGCTGTATATCAGGTGGGTAAAAATTTCACCTAGTTAGGAGGAAGACCCAAAAAACCAGATAGAGACAGATGACTGGTTACTCTGCTCTCCCTTCTCTCAGGTGAGGACACCTTCTTGGTAAGCTTCTGTGTAGGATTACTGTTACCCAGGTTAACACAGTACTATAGTTTTTATTAGAGTTCTCTCACAGCTGGTGCATTCGTCCATGGCAATTCCGAATCTGTTATTTCTGTTCTTTCAATAAACTGCACTATTTGTGAATCTGTGATCATGACTGTTCCTACTGAACGTGACCAGGCTGATGGTGCCGAGTTGCTTCTAATCAGAACTGAAGCCCAGGCACACCCAGCCCTTCTGATCTGCAAGGGGGTTTATTTTCTGCTCAAATTCATACACTTAATGCTCAATGCCTGCAAATATCCTTCTGTGGGCCAGGCCTGATGTCAAATCCAAACAACTGCTTTGAAGTCTAATGGATTTTCACCAGTGAGGGCTGTGTGCTACTCTACTGCCTCACAAGAGAGGCTGAGACAGTTCTTGCTACCTGAACAAAACTTCCACTTTGTTTCTTTTGCCAGTATAAATCCAGACAGACTGATCCTGTCAGAGAATGCTCAAGGAGTGAGTGAGGAAAACATGCAGTCAACCACTTTGTCTCTGTGGTCCCTTTTGGATAGAAGAGCAGCTGGGGACCTTGTAACCTTGACAGGAGGTAGCACAGAGCCCACCACCCCCTCTGGTTTTGATAGTCTCCTCTCTAAAACTAATGCTACCATGGGAAGACCTCAAGACATTCAAAGTACCTATAGATTTAAAAAAAAAGGAAAAAAGAAAAAAAATAATGTCACTGGTACTCAGTCACAACTTCTTTCTACCACTGGGACTGACTAAAGGTGCCTAAAAGAGACACAAATATACTCTGAGTCCTGTTTCCACTGCCAGGATGAGGGAGGAAGGGTTCAGCAGCACATGACGGTGCCATTCTCTCTGTCAGTGTGAGTGATCCAGTTGACTGTTTTTATTGCTCCCTGTCTGAGCTGGCAGTGTATATTTTTCTATAAACAAGTAGCTGCAAAATCCTTATGAGATCCCCACTTGCAGCATATTTTGTTCATGCCATGTGTTTTGAGTTTGACACTTAGTCACATTTTCCTCCTTGCCAGTCCTTTTTAATACTCCCTGTTGTTCTCTTCTTGGAGATACATTAATCCTGGGCAGAAGGACAACTGGAAGAGAAGCTTTGCAGGGACCTGGTTGATTACTAAGCATCTGTCTTAGTACCTTGATCCTCTGCCTGGAGTTTCTGCCACTGCCTGTAGTTGTTTGTATTTTTAAATCTATTCCATTCTGTCATATCTTCTGTCTTGTTTATTCATATGACAGTGATGGAAATGATTTCAGTAGATAGGATTTGTCACAGCACTGTTTACAGCATCATCATGGGTGGCATAGACAGCCTTTAGAAGATCCTGGTCTTAGACAAATAGTGATCTGGGAATCCTGGAACTGCTTGGATGTAAAGGCTCTCTCTTCGGTCTTGAACTCTTGTGGAACCAGCTGTACAGGAAAGAGCTGTCTGGCTACTCTAGACCTGAAGGTACAGCAAAGATCTGGACAGAGTCTCCAAAAAAGCACCAGCTTTATGCTAGAAAGGTGCTATCCCAATATCCACAGTGAGTTGTTAAAGAAGAAAAGTCATCCCCACTGCTCATTCCCTGAGCTGTCACACCCTGACCCAGAGCATGGATACTGGTTCCTGGAGTGGAATGCTCCTTGTCCAGTTCCATGGAACTGGAGTGGTGTGCTCTCGTGATTGTGTGTCTTTGCTGTGAATACATCAGCTTTTTTGCCGCGGCGACCCAGGTCGCCCGGTGAGCCGGGTAGGCGGCATTGCTCCTGTCCTCCCACATGGACACTATCGGAGGGGTGAAGCAAAAGCATGCCCAGATGGGCGCTCTAGGGATGCCGAGGCTATCCCAACGAGCTTAGTCCAGCGAGCCCTGATGGGCTGGCAGAGTCAAGCCGATGGAATGCGGCAGCGGAGGCAAAGGACGAAGGAGGCGCTCTCTTATGTTGTATAATCCATGTCGTTATTTCCCTGCCCCGAGCAGGGAACAGGGAGGCATGAAGGGGAGCAACCTGGAGCCGACCCCAATAGAANCTTTTTATCTGCATTTTTTCAGCAGGCAGGCTCACAAGAAAAAAAAAAGATTGCTTTCCCAGTTTTTGTTCCAGTGGGAGATCCCCTATCATGGTCCTGCTCAGGACATCCCTCATGAAAACAGGATGCCATTCCATAGACTTCTGTAGGACCAGGCTGGATTTAATGCAGCTTTCCTTGTATATATTTGCTTCTTTATTCCAAGATGACGGTTTTAGTGCTTGTGAAAATTCAGGGAGGTGGGAAGAGAAAAAAAAGAAAAAAAATCTGTTTGAAGTCAGTGTCAAAATTGTTACCAGCATCAATGTCATTTGAGTAGTGAGGTCAGACAAACACCCCATGGAGCAAACACAGAGGTTTTTTAAAAAAATATCAATACTGCTTGGCTGGCATCGTGGTGCCTCTGCATTATATCTCCCCCCCCCGCCCCGAATTCTGCGGCAAATATAGAATTATTGCAGGCTGTGTGCAAGCCTTGCACTGCTTTGGTTGGCTTCAAAAGGCCACTTGGTGTAAACACTCAATAAAGATGAATAAAGACTGTTTAACTTTCAGGGAAAGGCTTCAATTTTCATGAGGTTGGGAGGGCACCCCAATGCTGCATCACTCTGGCAGGATCACAGGCTTCTCACTTTGTCCCCTCCTGCTCCCTCTTGCTTAGAGTTGGGGGTAAAACGGGAGTGGGGAAGAGTAAGAAATCACAGGCCCTTATCAAAGTTGAATTATAAGAATGGTGAAAAAAAACCCAGGAAATCACCGAACAAGCAAGCTAAGGGAAAGGCCACAGCAGCATGTATTTAAGAAATAATTCACCCAATTTGTCCAGCTAAACAATTCTGTCAAGTTTACTGAGGGCTGCAAAATTGGCAAACTGCCTCATCTCCTCTGAGAAGCGTAGAGCCAGCCTGGGCTTAACCCTTCTGTTTGCTGCCTTAGAAACTGACTTTGTACACCCTTCCTCAAATCAGCTGGGGTGACCTTACCCGAATTACTGGCTTTAATGAGGATCTCTGGTACAAGCAAAATGGATTTGGGCAGGTGTTAGCTGCATTCTTAAAAGTCTATGGGCTTGCCCATGCCTCTGGGCACTGTCTGGAGCTGCACAGCAGAAAATGCAGCTTCAGGGGGGCATGGGGTGCCCCCCTGAAAAAGATGTGAGTCCCTGTGAGGATCCAGACCTTGTGCAGAGCTCCCTCCCAGCTTCACAACAGCAGGAAATACCTTCTTGAACCCAGTGTGTTCTTTCTGGCCTTCAGCCAAGTGTGGTACCCACACCTGTGGATTGAGTCCTATGTGATACTGAGGAGCAGGCTTCTGATCTCTCCAACAACTTGCTTTGTCTGCTGGGGTCTGGATTACAACTAAATCCCCTTCAAAATGGTATCAAAAAACATATGTGAAAAAGAAAATGTCTCAGAAGGGCAAATTATTCTGAAGCTTGGCAGGATTAGGCTCACATAGGAGATTACGCTGGCAGAAAGCAAATGTCTGTAAAATGCTGACACATGAGATAAAGTACGAGTGAGAATGGCATTCACCCAAGGTTGTGGTTTTAGGAGGAAATAAATGAACTGAATATGTGGCTTTTGTTCCAGGGAGCCTTTAAATAATGTGATGCTGGATGCTCTCCTGGTAAGGTGGTGCAGGAGAAGCAATAGTCCAACCAGACATGTACATATAACAAATGGTTTTTGTCATACTCCAGAAGCAACTCAAGAACTGAAGATTTACACAATCTGCCCGATGAAAATGGAAGCTGATCTTTTATAAAGTCTGTTTTGAAAAACACAAGTCCCCTTTAACAGCACACTCACAGAATCCCCAAGCACAAATGCCGGTCTCAGATTATTCCTGTTGTGCAAATGGTCTCTCTCAGAGCAAGCTCAGGTATTTTTAACGTGGTGCTGGATAGCAGAGGATAGGTATATCATGTGAAAAGAAAGAACAGGGACAGCTCAGGCTTTATGATGTAATCCTGGGCTTTGAGATTGTGATGGTCCTTTCCAGCTCTGTTTTACACTCCGTGAGTCCTTACTGAGTTTCCATTTCTTGCTGTCGAACACAGAGCCCAGCACTTCTCTGGCCCATCACAGGGAGGCAGAGGGGTGTTAGAGGGAACTAAACACCTCAGAGAAAACACAGCACCACTCCTGCAGCACCAGGGAATCTTGAAGCCAACATTCTCTTGGTAAGTTGCTTTAGGCACCTGAGAGCTCTGTGATGAAGAGGAAGGAAGTCAAGGTTTTTCTCTCTTGTTTGCAAACCTGGAGAACTAAATGTCAGCTGTAACTCTTACAGATGGAGTGGCTAATGTATGAATCTCCAGCAAAACCCCCAAAGCATCAGAAATGGAGACATAATCATAACATGTTTAACTTGACTTACATTTGTTTGCTTGTGTATGTCCAAAGTCCTGTACATTCCTATCCCTTGACAAAGAGCTATGGAAAAAATCTGTGGTTTTGCTTTTTATTAGAGGTACTGAATAGGAAGACAAAGCAGTCCCTGCTCACTGTAGGGAGATTGAAACACATGACATTTAAAGGTCCTTTCCAACCCAAACTAACCTGTGATTCTATAATTATTAAATAAGGCTCTTCAGCTAACTCACCTTTTTGTCTTCTGTATTTTAAAAGGATTTTAAGTAAGAAGTTGGTTGGGTTGATAAGACCATGGACAGTTTAGATGCCAGGCCTCCGGAAGAAAGCAGTTTGCCTGGTCATTTCCACAGCAGAGCAGCTTCTGTAACTGAGCTGAGAGTGAGAGTGGGAATCTGCTACATGCCTCTAGGAAAAAAGAGATTGCAGAGAGTGCTGGCACCCTGAGCTGAACTGCTTCTCTCGCTTCTAGAGAAGCAAAATTATTGTCTGTCCCTGCTGTGTTTTAACCCCAGCTGGCAACTAAGTGCCACACAGCTGCTTGCTCACTCCCTACTCCATAGGACAGGGAGAAGAGTCAGGGGAGGGAAAACCCCCCCAAAACCTCCTGGACTGAGATGAGAGCTATTTAATAATTGAAACCAGGACAGTGTCCACCCCTTATGCACCACTTAGGTCATGCCAGGTCTCACACTTCCCAGTGCACCTTTAACTTTCTGATCGTTTGACAAATATTTTCACAACTATTCTTCCCTTATTCTATGGACCACCCCTATAAAAGTCCATTGAGTCCATTTTAAAAATGCCTGGAGTACCTTATTCCTACTCAAGTCTATTTCACCTGCTGTCTAATTAAAATGTTGCCACTCCAGCCTGAAAATCTAACAGCGAGGTGCAGAGTTTGTGTAGCAAAAGGATAATCAAGGGTTTATTTTTTCTCTTAGTGGCCCCAGTTTGGTGTTATTCCTGAGTAAACTTGTCTTTGTAGCACATTTCATGCTATTTTACACAAAGCAAAATTCGCACTTAGCACAGTTATTTCAGATTAGGGAAAGTCTAACTATCGCAGACTGAGTGAACAACTTGTAATTTTCAGACTGAAAACCAGTTCAAACCACATTAAATCACTGAAAAAGTGACAAACATCTGGGTTTAAATATATGCAATACGAAGCTTAGATGAAATTTTTAGCTTTTCAGGCTAAGGCAACACTGTCACAACTCTCATCAGCCACAGCAACGAACTTATATAGATTTCCAGTTATTTTTAAAATCCTCATTTATGCCCAGAGCAGTGTGTAGTTTTAGCATGACAATGACATAGGCACACTTAATAAAGCACTGTAAAAAACCCCCAGTATTTTTCTACTTCACTGGGTGTAATTGCTAAATCCTTCTCATCTTCAACAATCTTCAAATCTACCAGTGCCCATTTTTGTGATATTCCCCAAGCACACAAGTTATGAGTGTATTGGTTATTTTGATTTTAAAATTTAAAAACCAGGATTTTTGCTGCAGTACAGTGCCAAGATAAAATTACAGGAGGCAAGGGTAGGCTGCTCCGTGCTATTCAATTTAAGTTGTACCATAGTTGGCATTTAATTTAATTTAATTTAAAGATGGGGGTACCTGCAGAGAGACTAACAAAACACCTTCAAAACCCCAGACCTGGGGTTCTCTTGGCCAGATTGTGACCCAGCATGTCCCACCAGCACGTGGAACTGGCAGAAGGCTGATTTTGGGTAGTACTGGGGATCACAGCAAGAGTGGAGCATGTAAAGGCAGCCAGGACTCACAGTGGGGAATGTAAATGCAAACATCCCATTAGTGCAGTTCTGAGTCACCTCCATGTCCACAATTACAGAAAAAAAGGACAGAAAGTTCAAAATATGCCTGCAAAGGGCATTTTAAAACTGCCTGTAGGTCTCAGTGTAACCATCATTTCACTTCAGAGGTGGAACCATTTCACACAGTCAGCCCTCCCCCATGCACTTTTTAGGCTGTTGCTTCTGGCTGAGGCTGCTGTTATAACAAGAAATAAAAATTGTATTACTCAGGAAGGAAGCTAGTGAGTAGAGATTAGCTCATGTGCTGATAACACCAAGGCAGGGGGTTTGATCCCTGCATGGGGGATTCACTGAAGAGTCGGCCCTGTGGGTCCCTTCTAACTCAGAACATTCTGTGATTTAGACCTTGCCCTTGGGAAGGTCAGAACAGTCTTTCAGGGCAGGAGAGATGGTGTGTGGTGGTGGATGGTCACATGGAAGCCAGCCCTGGTTCCATCACTGCTGCCCTTGTCCAGTTTCGTCACAGCCCATTCCCCATCAGTGTGGCTGGGCTCAGATCCCCAAATCTGTGTGGAGTGGCAGAGATGGGCACTGCGAGGTGCCAGGTCTGGGGATGGACGTCCAACTGGTGTGGGAAGCCACTTCTCACCCAGAATCAAACCCCACTGAGGCACACATCAGAATTCCCCATCCCGCCCAATTACTCACCAAGTGCAGCCAGGTCCTTGAGCAAAATCAATCCCAGAGATGGGTTTGTCTTTGCCTGAGGCAGGACTAACCCAGGCTGCTTTCCCCAGCGTATTTTTAATGTGTGCTGCAGGAGCTTTATCCCTTTCTACATTACATAAAAGTTTTGGCTGGGCAGGAAACCAGAAGTGTCCTTTACTCAGTTTTGATAAAAAGATTCAGACTCCCACCGAAGGCCAAATCCTGCTGAATTTTTGCACCGCTTGCCCCCAGCAAATTGACCTCAGTGGGAGCAGGGGTGGAGTGAGGCAGCGCTCAACAGGAGCAAGCAGTCTGCCAGTGACATTAACAGCTGGCCACCTGGGCATTGGCTCCTAAATTAATGGCAGAAGCGTTTTTATAGCTGACAAAGGCTGAAGGGAAAGAAAAATTTTGGAGTCTGTTCAGAATGCAGATCAGATTTAAGTGCTCAGGGTCTCCTACCTCAGACTTTTTCTGCAGGCAGCAGGAAACTCCTTGGGAACATCACTTGGGAAGATATTATTTTAGCTGCTGAATTTCAATATGAATGGGAAAGATGTTCTAGATCCTCAGAGGCATTTTTGCCGTGGAGGAGGCATCTTTAATTGCAAACTGAATTGTTTCCCACACGCACACAAATTGTTCATGAACTAAACCTGAATAAATATGTAAGGATGAAAGCAGAGCTATAATATAGCCACAGACATTACTTAAATGTCCCAAAGTCTCCAGCCACTGGGGATATCTCTTATGGAACTTTAAGCTGGGAGTACATAGCTACTTGGTTTGGCTAGGAGTGGAACTAAGGGAGAGGACAAATGCAGGAATTTTACCCACTGGACAAATAATAATAAAAAAGGAGTATCTGACGTGAGTTAGATAAAATCTCTTTCTAATAAGGAATAATAAGTATTTTGGAGTGGAGAAAAGTGAGCACAGGAAATACAATATTCAACAGCTTCATGACAAATTGATATGGTCTGAGTCTACCAAAAATAGCAGGTGGTTTTTGCAGCTAGTATTTTGAGAAAACTTTTTTTTTTTTTTTGATTAAGCTACTGGTTTGTTTACAAGAGTGGATTCAGTTGTGTGTAATGGAGTTCTTGTACTCCGAGTGAATTATGTGTATTTTGTCCCCTAAAATTACTTACACATATAAGTTTATTTGTCTTGGCTTTGCTTTGTTCTGCACATATCCTGCCAAATTGAGAAGAGAAAATTCCATAAGGACACTGAACTTCTTTGAATACATTTTTAAAAGGTAGTTCATCAGTTCAGATGTGATCAAAGTCCTAAACTATATTGAGTAGTTGGAAATGGCACAGTTGTATCCTGAGCTCTCAGAGTGGTAAGAAGAAGCTAACATTCCCTCAGTCTCCCAAATAAATCCCCTCCTGGTTAATTAAATGAGTAAGTTCTAACTCAAATCCGTGTCTTCCAGTCATAGTTTTGCAATTAATAGAATAAGAAAGTTGTCCTGAACCCTGTGTGTCTGATGAAACCTATCATGAATTTGAATTCTGTCCAGCAGCTACTTACAAGAAGCTGCTTTTGGTAGATCTACAAGCTGAGGCTGCATCTGACAAATTTTTTGGGGGGAACAACAAATATTCCAGAAAGAAGCATAAGCTGATTGCAGAACAGAAAAGAAACAAAATTCACTAAGGCTGCCATGAGTTATTCACTGATGACTAATAATAATTAAAAACCCTCAGAATTATTTGTCTAGATGTGCTGTCCCTGCCTTGCTAACAACCCACAGCTCATAAGGAGCACTGCAAGTTTGTCAAAGAGCTAAACCTGTCTACAGGAAGAAGTTGAATCACTTTAGCCTAATATAGGAATCGCTAGTTAGTTACAGTGGTGCCAAACACCCACGGAAACAATCATAATCCAAAATAAGCACTATTCAGACTAAAATATGCATGCTTTTATGCAGTGCTCGAGACTGGTTTAAATAAGTTCTTCAGGGAAAAAAAATTACATTTTTGTTTAAAACAGTGCTATTTATTCCTTGTTCAATGCTTATATTCTTCTGTGAGTTAATCCACCAAACTTGAGGTTGTGATGACAGTGGTCGCATTGACAGCATTTTAATTAAAGACAGAACTATATTTTTGGAACAAGTTGCATATTGCATTTTCTGTGTGGAAGAAGGTCAAATTCTAGACTGGTCACGAGCCAGAAGTTGCTGTCCATGATGTTACTCGAAGGAAACCAAGAGGAGAGCATGACAATTCTATCTTCGTGACCTGCAAATTGAAGACTCTGAAGAGACAAGGAAAGCAGAGAGTGTGATTTGAGCTTATTCTGTGTGTTTAAAGTTAGCTTGGATACAGATGAATCATATGTTAATATAATACTAGACCTAAGTGAGTTTATGAATATAAAGTCAATAGCTATTCAGCAGAAACCAGGTTCCCTTTGACTATTGCAGCAAGAAGTCATCAGTCGTGGGAGGAAGAAGCATATGAGTGTAGTAATGCTTTAATCACACTGAACACATTTAATTACCTCAGCTGAAGTCCTTGTCATCAAACCACATAACTTGCAACAGCAGCAGGGTCCTGGTAGAATTAGGCAAAGTGAGGAGAGTCCATGATTATTTGTTTGCTGTTTCTCTCCAGTGGTCCATGTGGTTGTATAGGTTCATGGCACCTCCTGAGGACTGGGTAGTTTTAAATATTAGAACCCTCCAAATGGTATTAATATACTGAATTAAGAAGGAAGAGCAAACACTGGATTCTGCTGGTACCATGCCAGGGAAGCATATCCTGTAGAACATTCTGCAGAGGACTGCCATGAAATCAGTGAGCATTTGCTGTTAAAAAGTTGTCAAAATACTCTTGTAAAAATAGACTTACTGTGAATAATGAAAAATGCAGGTGAAAAGTGTGTACAGCTAATGAGTGAACGGAAAGCCTAATGAGTTAGAAGTGCTTTAAATGCCATTTTTCTTTTTGTTAGATAAAGGGCAGCTTTCTAACTAAGTCAAGAGTTATGTATAAAGTGGATATATATTTTTATGTCCACGTGAGAATCAGGAGTTTAGGAAAGATAATAATCTTTTGTTAGGGATTCAGAAAATTCTCAAAAACTTTAGAAGCAAACTGCTTCCAGATGGCTGCAGGTTTTCATAGAGCAGGCATTACTGTCATGGATAAGTAGTGGCATTTTGGGGGGAGGTTCTTTGACTCTGCTGGCGACTGCTATTTCAGTTGAAATTCTCCTCACAGCGGTGGGGATAGAGGCTTTAAAAGGTGAGAGTTTGTGAGTGGCGCAAACCACAATGACCTTGAACCAAACCCATGATGGCAATTAAAGGAAAAGTTGCTCTTAGCTCAGTCCTTTTCTAATTGGAATGGCTTCCTTGAGGAAGGGCCATGGAGTACCTGGTAAATGCACAGGTGTCTGATCGAATCAGCCTGATGTCTTGGTATGTGCTCATGTGGCTCAAAGAAAGGTCATGTGAAAAATCCCACAAATCTGAAAGAGGAAAAAAACTTATTCATCCCCTAGTCTGTACGTTTTTCTTCACACAGAAACAAAAGAGATGGTTTTGCTCCCTGCTGGTGGTTGTGCCTTTATCTCCTGCTGCTAAGCCCTACTGGAGAAGAGAAGGCTCCAGAGAGGCTTCATTGAGGCTTTTCAATGCTTTAAGGGGACCTATAAGAAAGGTGGGGACTGAGTTTTTAGTAGGGCCTGTAGTGACAGGACAAGGGCTAAGGTTTTTGATCTAAGAGAGGATAGATTTTTACGAAGAGAATGGAGAAACACTGGCACAAGTTGCCCAGAAACCTTCTAGGTCAGGTTGGACAAGGGTCTGAGCAACCGGGTCTCCCTGAAGACGTGCTTATCCATGGCAGAGGGCTTGGACTAGGTGGCCATTAAAGGTCCCTTCTAGCCCAAACTATTCTATAAGTCTTCTGTGTTCACAGTTTTTTGCATCTAGCTGTGTGAACGTGACATGCAGATTTTGCAGTTCAGTGGTGGAAACAAGATCAGTGATATAACCCAAGAGAGTGAATGAGTCAATCAATCAATCAGTGAATTAATCACTGGTTTCACAGGCGTTTCAGAATATTGCCTTATTTCCACCCCAACTCTGATGAACTCAGTAGCACTCTGTGGCTGGTGGTGGGCAATTATTTTTTCACTTAAAAAAGAAAGTGTGTCAAAGCACAGTAGAGGATTGCTGCAGCTGAGCTTGTCAGACAGTTGTGTCCTTTCCTTGTTTCTTTCTCCTTCTTGCCTTGTTCTGTCACTGTCTACATCTCCACAGCCTGAAATCTTTCAGCACTTTGCCTTAAAAATTTCTGCCCCTTCCAAGCACTGTCAGTAGTCACCCCTCAGACAGTAATGTTTCTTTTTCTGTCCTGTTTGTACTTCATGCATCCATTTTCTGCCACTCTGCAAACCTTGAGTGAGCTAGTAATTCTGCTCCAAGTGACATGAGAGTGAAGTTGCACAGAGGATTATGTGCACAGTGGATTTTTACAGCTCTGTGAGGTATGCCTGAAAAGTTCTGGAGCATTTCTGTGTCTGAAATACACCATACAAATTATATTTGCAGCCTACTAACACATTGTGTTAGCCATAAAAGATATATAAACAAAATCAATCTCAAGCCTATTGACTTACAGAATGGCAAAAGATTGGATTCCTGATGTAAATATTATTTATTTCTAGCCTATTCTGGGGCATGGTTAGGCTTATCTAAGCAATTTTCCCCATGTTGTCTCAGAGTCTTCTCTAAAACTCCAATACTTTTCCTTTGCCTCTCTGCTTCACTTTTTATTTAATGATCTTCACAGCATAGGAACCAATGGAAAAATTGCATGTCTTGAATGTATTTCTCCCACTTCTAGTTATTTTCAAGTAGAAACTGCTTGAGGGAGTATTCCTTGTGCGGGGTCATTCAAGGGACTGGGCATCAAATTCCCAAAGGTGCCTTGAGTTGCGTATGCAGCTCTTACATCCCAAGAGACTGTCACCTATGCATGATTGCTAGGACTGAAATGAGATTCTCAAAAACAGTTTTCTAGTGTTCCCAGAAGACATTTTTCCCCCTCATTTTCATGACAGTGACCAATGACAGACCTGTATTGGTGTGACAAAGATATTTTCCTTCACTGTAGAGAGACAACAGCAGATATTGGGTTATTTAATGGGAGCACACCTATTTAATAGGCAAATTAATTAGAGGAATGATGACTCTGCAGCAGTATGATCTATAAGGTTCATGCTTTAGTAGCAACAAAAGAGCTGCAAATGCTAACATTACAGGTTGCACTTACTTTATGAGTTTAGGGTTTGCATAAGACCAGAAAACCTTAAGCCTAGAGATTAAAGTCAGAATTTACACACATGACAGTGTGATGAAGCATCATTTCGAATTTACTGTTAAGTACATAAACCCTGAGAGAAATTCACATCTTTTCACAACAGCTTCTGAAATGGATAGAACCTCTTCCAACTGTTAAAAGATTTTTACTTAAAAGTCAGATTTCAGACAGTCAATTGAAGAATGTCAATATTAAGGTCTGGAATCTCATAACAGAGAAATATTTTAAAACATCTGAGCTTCTGGGATTTAGTGCAAAGAAGAGTTAAGATTTTAGTTTGGCAGGGGGAGGTTTATGTTTGGTTTTTTACTAAAATGTTTCCTATTTAATTTATGGCACTTTGTGGAAGGATTTCGCACTTATGAAAGGTTTGTAGTGGACTAATTATAACACTTTTTTCCTATCTTTTTATATTCCAGACCTGATAATTTCATTTTCTCTTTTCAAGTTAGTGTCAGGGTTTCTGAGGGATAACATCCAGCACCTAATCTAAAAAGGAATCCCCACCACAAGTTCAAGAATCAAGGTGAAATACTGAGAAAACAGAGGCTTTTAATCAAAAAAGAAATGAAATATAAAGAAATGAGAGCAAGAAAAAAAGATGAAGATATTCCCAGCTAGGAAGGCTGGAGTACTGATATTTTTTATCCCAAGCTTGAGGACAGTAAGTATTTGTGGCCAACAAAAGGCTATGAAATGCAAAACAATTCTATTTAGACCACCCCAACTGCCTTTTTTTAGCTGAGGTGTTTGGCTCTAGTGACAAACAAAGAGCAGTAGATTTTGTATTCTCTGACTTTAGGAAGGAAACAAGTACTGGTGAAGGGCACAGTGACCATGTGAAGACTGGGGGGTTTAGCTCCTCGAGCTAGAGGAGTGAAGGGAGAGCAAAACCATTCCACATCCAAGAGAAAAACAGACAACTTGCGAATCCCCAAGACATGTTTTGGTTGGTTTGAGGCTTTTTGTTTGGGGTTTCTTTTTTTGGTTTGGTTTGGTTTGCTCTGCTTTTTTGTTTGGTTGGTTTTTCATTTGGGTTTTTTTGTTATGCGGGTTTTTTTTAACATGAACTCTTTAGATTTGTCTTATGTCCTACTTCTCTCCAACCTATTTGCTTTAGTCCTTCTCTAACCACCTGCACAGGTACTTCTGGTACAGTTAATGTTTGATGGTAGATAAGACTTGCTCAGTACTGGAGTCAGAAGTCTTCTAAATATACGCCTTATACAAGTTTAGCTTTCCCTGAAAGTTAGGTTCACCTTTGTTATGTGAGTAAATTTAGCTCTTACAAGGCCTGAAATAGACAGGATTATGTCTATTTCACTGGCAAGAAATACCACCAAAGCTGATTTCATCGTGGCTAGGACACGAAGCCTCAGCTCACTCAGGTGCTTATCCTTGTCATAAGTTGGAAAACGAATAGTCCTGTGGACTTCAATCATCCTTTTATCCCACCCCACGGGGGAAGGTGTTCAGAGGAGGGGTTTTCAAAACCTTGAGGTTTGAACCTTGGCCTGTTTCTGCTCCTCTATACAGGGAATAGGGTTTTATCACCTTTTAAAAATCATTTCAGTTACTTTAATCATAACCATAATGCATTATGAAGTGGGATTCCTTTTCCAGTCTGAGGTGAGCTTTTAAAGAGACACTCACATAATTTGTGTTGATTTTTATTTCTCTTTTAATAATATGCAAGGATTCTTGAATTTTTCTCTTCTAAACAACAAAACAAGAGACTTTGGAAATTTATTATGTTGTAATTTGCATAGAGCTTTAACTAACTACTTGGCCTTTATCTGAGCTCAGTTCTCTTGGGAATTGTGAATGAACGGGATATGGATTCCTATTTCCTTTTGTGAACAGAGGTGACAAAAGGTAATAATTTCTTCCATCTGTGGCTGTGGAAATCATCATAATGCTCTGGCTTCTGCTCATTCAGTACTATAAACCACCAGGTGATGGAAACTAATAAACTAATTTTATTTGTTTGCAACAGATACAAGAGATTCTGAACAGAACTTCCCTCAAAATATAACTTTCTGAGTAAGGGAAGCTAGTCTGTGCTTCTTTGCAAAGAGACTTTCTAATCTGTTGACTGAAACACTTTTGTGGGAAGAACTGAACTTGCTTTAAAGGTGAAGATTGCTGCTTAGGCTGTTCATAGTGAAAAAAAGGTACTTAGCATGGTCTGTGGTAATTACGTGAATTTTATCTGGGTCATCTGATACTAACTTCTTGTGGCGTTGCATCCACATAAACCATTGTAGATTGCTTTCCTTCCAATTTTTCTTTGTGTACTTTATATATAGTAACTAATAGAGTCAACCTTGCCATCAAAATTTGTTGTGTATTTGGAAGTTACATTGAACTTACTATTGCTGATCCCTTGCTGGTCTTTCTTTAAGTGACCTGACCACACACTTGCAATAGATGCAAACGAAATGTTGTAGGGATCATTTGATTGTGCTTTACTGGATTTCATAATCATGAAGCTCTTTTAGAACAGTTATCACTGGCATTAACTTTTTGAAGAACTGTGATAATGATGGTGCCTGAGAGAGACTAGGGTCTTCAAAGGGAATCAGAATGTATTTTAAGAATATAATAGTCACCATGAGTTTTGGTCCATAAGCTGTTATAATGCCTTAGGAGGTAATCACTATAATTTTCTTTCTTCTTGAGAATTCTGAAGAAAGTTAATTCCTTCCTTGTTCTTGCAACAATTCCAGCTTGCAGGACAAACCCCAAATCTCTTCCACTTTTCTGTATTTTCCATTTCCTTCATAGGCCCTTTTTCCTCCACATTCTGCCCTGTTCTAAGAGAGTCTTCTCTGAGATTCTTCTTCCCACCCTTCTTTCCTCCACATTGGGTCTGGATTTGTCACTGCAGGAGAAGTCTCTGTTAACACCCAGATCACCTGCTTCAAACACGCTGTCAGCTCCCTACTGCTTCCCCTGGGGATGGTCTGACAGGTGGTGATTTCCCAGGTCTGTTTTGGGGATGAAATCCTAATGGCTACTGCACAGAGTTTTTCTAATATCCATGTGTCTCACTTAATCTATTTTTCTCTCTAATATTTTGCCTCATGGAACATTGGCAAATGGAGGGAAATGACAGTGATTTCTGAGCATCAGCTCTTCCCTGAAGGTTGGACTCAGGCAGACACTTTTGATTTTCATGACAGATCATGTTCCAGGCTCTCCATTATGCAGAGCCAGACATAAAACAGGCTCTGGAAGGTTTTGGGTTTGTTGTTTTTTTTGTTTTTTTTTTTTTTTTAATATAGTCTCTGTTAGTTTAATTTGTCTAAATAATGCAAAGCAGATGGTAATTTTTAAAGATCTTGGGTGAAAAAGGTGACTTAGCATCCTGACATGCTGTTGTCAAGGACAGTTCAGGTCCTTTCATTGATCCATGGCAAGAGAAAGTAGGATCATCCTGCAAATACACAGCCAAAGTTGATGTATTACACCCTTATGACTCACCAACTTCCTTCTCCTTCTCAAAACAGAATTTTGGATTGAAATCCTTTTAGAAAAATCCCTGCAGGCAATAAATGAGGGTGTTCTTCATCAATCTGTGATGGCTTGGATTTAGTAGAGCCCTAACTCCAGACAGTCATTCCTTGCAGACTCAAGTCTGACTCATGGTTCATTTCTGCTTGGATTTTTTTCTTGTGTCTTGATTCACCACTTTTTTTCCTTTGATGAGTAAATGAATATGTCATTGAAGAAACAAATCCAGTCTCTCTATCTCATCGAAAAAGAGATTTGTGGCTGAGGGGCTAGGGAGTAAAATAAGAACTGAGGATTAGTGACTGGTTATCCTGAAGGTCCAATTTACCAAGCCTGAATATTGAGCTATTTCAGAAAATGAAGTAGTATTGATGTATCTGATGTGGGACACACTAAAATGGAGAGTCCAAAATTATTAATTGATTTTGAAGAATTGGATCTTCGCTGAAAAGGCCAGCCTCTTAGGGGGATAAAATTTAAAAAAAAAAACAAACACAAAAAGCCAAAACCAAAACAAACAAAAATCAAACCAAACCAAACCAAACCAAAATACAAAAAAAACCAAAACAAACCCCAAACCCAAAAACCCAAATCAAGCCATCAAACAAAAAAACCCCATACCCCAAAAAACCCCTAAAATCACACAACCAAGAAAAAAAACCCAACCAAACAAAACCAAAACCAACCAACCAAAAAACCACAAAACCAAAAACAAGACAAAAGAAAAAAAAAAGAAAAATTAAAAATAAAAATAAGATTAAGACTTTTCCATTATATAGCACACTGGCAAATCTAGATTTTTTTTTGCACACAGACAAGCACCAAAATGGCTGCAATTAAAAATTCAAAATGTTATATATGAAATATTG
>VZTH01001949.1:0-18641 GCA_013397815.1 Aleadryas rufinucha
TGTTGGTGTGACTTGCGTTACACAGACATCAGAACCCAACATGAGGTTAAGTCAGAAAAAAGGACTAAGTCGGTCTGATGAGCGAAGTGTCACTGAAACAAACAGCATCAGGACCCAGCACTACCGCAAGCCTCTTACCAAACTCAACTCTTTTTTTGGCTTTCAAAGCAATTTGAAAGCCAATTCCATTACACCATTATAGCCCTATGCGTAAACCAAACCCACCAAAGAAAAAACACCTCATAGACACCCCCCCGAGGCTCTGCGAGGCCCTGTAACTTTGGGACCGGCGACATGAACGCGCACGTCCTACAGCGCCCCAAGGGTCACCGTGCGGCCCCTGCCCGCCACAGCCCCGCCGCGGAGCGCAGGCCAGGCCGAACGTGAGGCCCAAAATACGTATGAGCCTGTTTTGTTCAAAACTAGAGGCACATGCCGCTTGTTTCCCAGATTTCCTCACCTATTCCCCACCCCGCCCGTCCATACGGCAGCGGAAGATACAGACGGCGGCGGAACCCAGCGGCGCAGGCGCGGCAGGAGGAGGAGGAGGAGCAGGAGCGGGGACGGTGCTGCCAGGCCCGGGCCTGCCGCCTGGAGCAGCCCCTTCCCGGGCCTGAGGGGCGGCTGCCATGGGCAAGCGGGTGGCGCTGGTGCTCGCCGGCTGTGGCGTCTTCGATGGCAGCGAGATTCACGAGGCGTCGGCGGCGCTGGTGCACCTGAGCCGCGGCGGCGCGGAGGTAGCGGGGGGCGGCGGGGTGTGGGGATGTGTATATATATATATATATGTGTGTGTGCGTGTGTGTGTGTGTGTGCGCGTGTGTCTGCGTGTGTGCGTGTGCGTGCGTGCGTGTGCGTGCGTGCGTGTGCGGCCCGGCGTGCCGTGTGACACAGCAGCCGAGAGTCCTGCTGTCCGTGGGACCAGAGCCCCTCCCGGTTCGCGGTGGTCCCTGCGCCGCCACTGCACACTACAAAGCCTGTTCAGCCATAATCTCTCTCTTTATGTTGCCCCTCCCCTGTTTTGTTCATCCCCGCCCAAAATTCATCCTGCCTGGCCTCCTGACAGGAGCTGAGGTCGCAAACAGGCAGCTAGCTGGACAGAAGCCTGAAAAAGGATCTCATTAATACAACTACATTATTTTACTAAAAGTCATACCTACAGGTCAAAAAGACCCCTGCCGAGGTGAAGACAGGTTCCCCTGAGCACGTGTAGAAGTTAACTGGAGTTATAAAACTTGTGTGGAAATTACTAGCCAATCATGATGGAGGGGTTGCACTTGGAGAGTTACTAACTCTGAATTTCCCTCTGTAGATAATAGCACAAAAAGTCCGGTGGGTGTGCTTGATTTGTGGAATACCACTGAACACCCGGGCTTGCACAACTCTGAAATAAATAATCAGTGTCTCTCTTGAGTGTGTAATTATTGGCTTGTCATACACCAGGTAATGAATACAATTTTGTGGGCAACAGTGCCAGACTCTTTTCAGTGGTTATGCAGTGAGAGGTCGAGGAGCAATGGCCATAAACTACCACAGGGAGTTTCATCTCCACATGAGGAAGAACTTCTTTACATTGAGGGTGGCAGAGCATGGGAATAGGCTGCCCAGGGAGGTCATGGAGTCTTCCTCTCTGGAGACATCCAAAACACTCCTGGATGCATTCCTGTGTAACCTGTTCTAGGTAACCCTGCCTGGTCAGGGGGGTTGGACCAGACGACCTCCAGAAAGCCCTTCCAACCCTAACAATTCTGTGATCCTGTGAACCCGGGAGCGAGGAGCAGCTGGAGACCTGTCCCTTCTTCTCTGGCCACCGGCAGCTGAGGATGGGTTAAAATTCTTTATCTTCCTTCCGATTGCTTTTGCAGGCCTCACAGGGGTTCACCTGCTTGTTTTCTGCTCACTGTTTCTGGGCTCTCTTTGGTAAACCAGTACTTGTTGGAGAAGCCTGGGCCAGGACGCAGTGGTGTGCTTTGGTCCCACCTGCGGTTTCAGATGGGAGAAGCTGGTCACTGTCTGTGTGTAGCCACACTCAGATGTCTGATGGTAACAACAGCACCCTCATATTTTGCACAAAATTGTCACCTCTGAGAAGTTTGCAAAGGAAGCTTCAAAACACAAGAGAACAAGCAGGGTACGCCCATCACAGAGCTTTATACTCTGATGCAGTGTTCCCCTTCTGTGTCTAATCAAAATCGATTCTCTTGTGTTTTTTCTTCCTTTCTGGTGTTTTAGGACAGCTGGTAACTCTGATGTTTGCTCTAGAAATGCTTGTAAAGTTTGCATCTTTAACTTTTCTATGTCAAACTTTTTTAGCACATTCATCCCATAACAGTTAAGAGAAACCTTTCTTCAAAGTCAGCTGTATGTCCAGTTGGGCTGCTGGTATAAATTGTGGTGTCCTGTTTGTCCTTGGGGTTATCTGCCATGGCAGAATCAGTAAGCTTAATGTTGGCATAAGAATACCCTCCTGTCAAAATGCTGCAGGAATAGGATGGGGAGAATGGCTGTGTTTACCCATGCTAATATATAATATGTCGCTTTAGATATTGAATGTGCTAGATTCATCCTGTGGAATTCACTTAACTTGGATAAGAGGCTACAGGGACAAAACCTGTTTTCATTAAATGATCTTTATTGTGACAAATATGTATGAGTTCTGTTTACATTTACAAAATTGCTTCATCTCTCTTTTAGGTGAAGATATTTGCCCCCAATATTGAGCAAAGGGATGTAGTCAATCACCTAAAAGGAAGTCCAACAGAAGAGAAGAGAAATGTGTTAGTTGAAAGTGCCAGGTTGGCAAGGGGAAACATTCAGGATTTGGCTGAACTGAAAGCTAGTGAATTTGATGCTGTCATTTTCCCTGGTAGGTATCACAGAATCACAGAATATTCTCTGTTGGTGGGGACCCACAAGGATCATCGAGTCCAGCTCTTAAGTGAACAGCCCATACAGGGATTGAGCCCACAACCTTGGTGTTGTTAGCACCACGCTCTGACCAGCTGAGCTCATCTTTTAAAAGAAAATTATTTGTGATTTTTTAACTCAGTATATTTATTGATTCATAGTTCACTAAGTTAAAATGCCAGAGTGTTGTTTTGGTATTAAGTTATGCATCCCACCATTCCTTCTTACTAAAGGCTGTGAAAACTTCACTACTTACTTGTGGACAAGAGCACTGACCAGTACAAAACTTAGGTCAGAACTCAGTTTCATGGCAATGCCTTAATTTCAGGGCCTCTGAAAATGTTGGCAGAATAGCAAGTTGCCAAGTAGATTATGTTCTGTATCAGATGTGAGTACATTCTGTTTTAATTATGTATCCCCTCAGCTGCTGATCAAGTTCTACTAAATGTGTTTATGGATAATTTTTTATTTAGAGACCACAAAATTGCCTTCCAGACGGAGGTAATTGTAATCACTTTTAGAAATGAAGAAACTGGAGCATCATGAGGAAATCACGACTTGCTGAAGATCTCTTTCCAGAATATTCATAGCACTGTTAAATACTGCCTTCATGATTGGGCCTAAGTGTTAATTTTGAAGTTTTCACACTGTTGTAAGGCCAGCAGAGGGAGTGTGTGTATAACACAGAGAAACAATTCTGCCTGCTCTATAAGTGAGTGGTTGATGTCAGGCTGGTCAGGAGGGAGTAGAGGCTCACAGATGTTTTCCACGTTAATTTCATGCTGTTATAACCCAGGCTCTGGGGGTTGCTGTAATAACTTTTAGAGGGAAATAAACCCTATTAAATTTGAAAATTAAAATCTTACCTCAGAGATTTCAGATAACACTTGAAAGTGAGCAAAGCGGGAAGGGAAAAATATTAAAAATGCAAAGCTTCTTGATGTTGTCTCCTGAAGTAATTGTGGAAGTTTCCGTATGCTTATTGGAGAAAAGTTGATGTTGTGCACATTCCATATGGAATAACCTTACTTTAATTATTCTGATGGTTATAAATCCAGCAAACAAAGGAGCTGTAAAATACAAACTGCTTATACAATTAAATGAAGATTAAACGCACCTAAAGGGTTGTTAAAACTAATTTATAGAGAGACAAATCAGCACTATTTTTAATCAGAAATTATGTTATCATTCACAAGTTTTTTTTGTCTCAGAAGATCATGTTATAATGTTCATTTTATGTAGAATCCCCTTTTTTTTATTGTGTTAATATTTTTTTAAAGTCCAAAAGTAATTCTAGGGAAGAAGAAAAGCTCTTCTATGATTGCTTAAGCATCAAAGTAAAACTTGAGAGTTCCTTACTACAGAGGGTCAAATCACTGTTTGCATTACTCTCATGAATTCCATACTTGTGCTTTTAACTAGTATTGGTCTTTCTTCAGATCCCCCTTCCTTACTGAGGAGTGCATAAAAGATGGTGCAGCTGTTCTAGTCATTAGCAAATTAATATGAGGTTTCCTGTTTGTCCATTTGTTGCTTTTTGAAACAAGATTAAGCTTTCTGGCCTATATATAACCTACACGGTATAAAAAAGTGTGCAGTTAAACTTTTAACTTTGTAAACCCATCACTTACAGGTTACAGTGACATTGTAAAACTTTCAGTACAGTAACTTAACAGTCCCACGGATACCAAGATTATGTTGTAAAAAAGAGCTTCTGTTTGGTATCAAATTTAATAAGTTTTAGCAGTGCCTTACATTTGATTGGTTTTTTTTTTTTAGGTGGCTTTGGTGTAGCAAAGAATCTGTGTTCCTGGGCTGTAGATGGCAAGAACTGTACTGTCAATGAGCACGTGAACTCCACACTCCAAGCCTTCCACAGTGCTAAAAAGCCCATTGGTTTGTGCTGTATATCACCAGTTCTGGCAGCCAAAGTCTTTCCTGGTTGTGAGGTTACGGTCGGTCAAGATAAAAATGTAGATGGAAGGTGAGAAGGAAGTGGATGGAGATGATTTACGTGGGAATTAGGATTCTGAAATGGACAGGCTTCTGTGCAGAAGTCTCTTTGGTATCAGTAAACCTGGGGAAACAGTTACTTTTGAGAAAAATTAGTGACAGTTTTCACTTGCATAATAGTAGTAGGCACAGAACTCTAAGGGCAGACAGAGTGAATCCATGAGGTCAGGTGACTTGTGGTGCTGCAACCAGATAGACACTGATCTGCGATACCATAGAATTGCTGAGGTTGGAAAAGTCCTCTGCGATGGTAGAGTCCAGCCTTCAACCCAGCACTGCCAGGCCTCCACTAAACCATGTCCTTAAGTGTCCTATCTTTACCTGTCTTGTAAATGTCTCAGATGTTCTGTGATAACATTTATAGACACATTACAATTAACAGTCAAGGCTCTAGGTATCCTCACCTCTGGCCTAAACTATCATTCTTTGAGCCACCTTTATTGTGCAGTGTGCAGGCTCACGAGTCACAGGAAGTAGCATCCGTCAATCCCAAAAGGGACAGAACAAGTGATGTTTGTAGGATCATAGCTGCACAGACACACTGGTGACCAGGGATATCAAGTTATTTTTTCCCATTCCAGTCATGGCAGTTGAGTGACAGATTGCAGCATCCTAAGTGAGATATGGAATTTGCTTAGCCAATGCCTTTGAAGGCCATGATTCATCTTGCAAATGTGCAGATGAAGAGCAGGCATTTGGCCAGCTGGCATTCAAAGACTTGGTGCCCTGTGGTAATGTGAGTGACTGTTTAGATTGTGTCTGTGGGCTTTTGTCTGCTCACAATTTTTTAATTAAGTTTTTCTGGTGGTAGTGGTTTGGGGCCACTTTAGGGGAGGGAGATGAGAACAGGGCCTAGCAGAAGTCAGTACTGCTTCAAGAACTGTCAACTCACAATAAAACTTCTGAATTAAATTTATCAGTAGCAGTAGTGAGGGATTGCATCTGTTCCTCCCTTATCAGAAGGGGAAAAAAGAAATCAAAATCTCTACAGAATCCTTACATGGAGTTGTTGGAAAAGGTTGCAAGTTCAGCTGGCTTCTCTCAAACTTTTGAGGATCAATTATGGCTGCACTTGGTATCATCTTCCAAACTTACCAAAAGATTGTTAAAAACTACTTTATCTTCTGACATATCGCGGTTCCGCATTTCAGACCTTGTTTTCAAAGGTATTAAATCACTCGGTGTGTCCATAGAGGATAGGAAAATCTGATAGTAGCAGTCTCTTTAACTCCCTTGTCATCATTAGCTGAAGAATCACGTAGATATTATTGTAGTTCTCTCATTCAAGTTATGTGTGCAGAATTTTATGGCTGTATCATCGCTTTATGTTAATTAAAGTCTTTTTATTTACAGATTTCCTGATGCTGAAACGGCATCTGCTATAGCAGAGCTTGGATGTAAGCACATTTGCAAAAATGTAAATGAATCTCATGTGGATAAAGCCAATAAAATAGTTACTACCTGTGCTTTCATGTGCAAGGCTCCTCTGCATGAAATCTTTGATGGAATTGGAACAATGGTACAAGAAGTCCTGAAGCTTGCCTGACTAGAAGTGTACAGACTTCTCCAAGGAAATCAGTGTAGCTAAGCATAAACATTCAGCTTCCTTTGATTGAATTAATAAAATAATGCAACTGGTAAACTTCACAGTTCCTGGTTTGTTTGCTGTGGTGGGGTGTTTTTTAATGTTTAATACCTCAGATGGTTACTGCTTAATTTAACCTATTTATTTCTCTTTAAAAATAGAAACCATATGTTGAAGGTGATGGGTGGGTTTTGTTTTTTTTTTTAATGAATCCAAATGTATTCAGCCTTAAAAAGACTGAAAGGGCAGTAGGGTTTTATCACATCACTAAAGGTTATCAGTAATTCACATTTGCTGTGACCCAACTGCAATTACAAGTGAAATAGCTGTAAATGAGCCTGACTACCTTCAATATAGGTGAGTAATTCAATTCTGATTTCTAATCAGGAGGGAAAAATAAAAGAATATGGTTATTTGGGTTCTTTTTTCCCCCTTGCAAGTCTTCAAGCAATTATTACTAATGGACTTGTGAAATTTTTGCAGAGCCCCTGGGTAAACCAACTTTATAAACCAAGATCCAGCACAAATGAATGCATTGTACATGGAAAATATACAAGTTTTGCTCTAATAAATGAAGTAATTTCAGATTTATTTAGTAAGATGAATCAGCTTTATTTTGTGATTTTTTTTTTTACATACATCGTTTAGTGCCCTGAGGAAGACAATTTTACATGTGTTAGAGCACATGCTTTGATCTTACAAATGTGAACAAAGAGTTGGCAGCTTCTCTTAGCAGCTCAGTCTGTCAAGGCTTTGTACTCCTGAAGGAACAAAAACTTCCCAGAATTCATTTTCAAGGTTCACTGTGGACACAGAGTTGTCTGGCATAAGAAGTGCTCTGGTGCTCGCAGGTGTCTGTCACTCCTGCCCAGTGTAGTGTAGCCCACACTCTGCTGGGCCTGAAGTAACCTAAACTGACATCACCTGCTCAGTGTCTCCTCTAACTGGGGCGGGAATAAAACAGGAACAGACCTGTACCACAGAGGAGCCAAGAGGTGCAACTGGGAAATGATGCCTTTATGATGAGGAGTGTGGAGCTCGTGCTCAGCACTTGTGTGATCAGGCCGTGCCCAGGCCTTTGCTGCCTCAGTGCAAGAGTGATCGCTGCAGCAGTGCCTGATGTGCTGCAGGGTATTGAGTGCTACCAATCCCTGCGTGTGCTGTGTTTATTTTAGCACAAATGTCAACGCTCATATGTAACAGGTGCCCTCTTCAAGGAGCTTGTAGAGATTAATCTACAGAAATAAATATATAAAGGCTTTTGTTCTCTGTACTTCTAACTGTGATGATTTTCACAGACACTGCACTTCCATACTCTTCCAGAATTTGGATTTCTTGTATGGAGTTATTTAGGAGAAGCAGCGCACAGATTTTTGGCATAAGAGCAGGGAGATTTTCGTGCCGTGCGCAAGCAGTGATTGCTCTGCCTCTAGAGGAACAAAGATAGCTGAAGTCGGCTGTGCCAGCAGAGGATCTTCTGTTCAGCCTGACTAAGCTGGGCACACAATCTCACCGAATTATTTACTTAGTCCACAATATTGGACTGAATATGGTTCTTGTATTACAGGAGTCTTATTTAAAAGTGCTTGAGCCACTAAGTACAAGTTTGTCCTGAATTTTGCATTGGCTTTATGAAGAGCATGTAGCTGTTGGCTGGAACATTCAAAGGAAGCGCAGCTTCCCTGGAAGCGCTCTAGCTGACTGTCCCGAGAGAAATGTACTTAACACAGAACAGTCCTCTACTTTTTCCAGGTTGTACACGGTCTCTATAATGCCTTCCACGGCTTCTGCAGGCAGAATGCCAAGGGCATTGGATTGAAACTTTTTCTCCAAGTCCTCCTTTTTCAGAGGTTTCCTCCAGTGCCCGTAGAAGGTAGTGCAGCGGTCGCCGATCGTTTTGCCGTCCTGAAGCGTGACGCTTACTTCGCAGTAAAGACTGTCAAAGCTGGGGGCGTTGTCAGGAGGGTGCTCCAGCTGTGTTTTGCAGAGGAGCTCCCGCAAGGCCGGCCGGTGGACATTCTCACTGGCGAAGGACTGGACTGACATGCTGCCGTCCAGCAAAGCAGAGCATGCAACAAACTGGAAGGAGTGTCGTGCTTCATGCTCTGAGGCTGGGCTGGGTCTGTTCACATATTTGACCTCGGGGACTTTGAGAATGACTTTCTTAATTTTATCGAGGGGGAGCAAGTTCTCACTGCTCTCCACAAGCTTCCTCCTAACAGAGGATGCTGCATCAGCCACCCAGTGTGTTGCAAGATGAGCAGGAAAGCGTTTGATGGCCACATCTTGCTGGTCCAAGAGCCAGGGATAGGACTGCAAGGTTGGCAGAGTCTGTGGGTTGTAATCTGTATAAAAGACACCCATCCCTGACTCCATGTCCAAGATCTGTTTGTTTCCTTGAAGGCCCTGTAAAGCTAAGCAAGCTGCTTCCAGTCCATGCTTGGCAGCATTCCCAACATGGAGAGGCTTTATTTGGGTTGCTGCATTAGCCAGTGGGGCACCTGCATAGGAGGCAGCAATAGCCAAGGCATTTTTACATTCCAGCTGGTCAAGAGCTAGCAGTTTAGCACAAGCTGCTGCACTCCCCATTGTACCAACCACAGCCGGTGGGTGAAACCTGAGAAAACAAAAGTATCTTCATTACCAGATTTCAAAAATTCACTCAAATTCACTATATACAAAAGCTTTTCATTCATTGCTGTGGAAAATGGATTGGACCATAAAGAAACACACATTCAGCATTCACATGTGGGCCTAACTGAGAGCTGTCACTTTTCCCCAGGAAAAAGTTAAACTGGAATAGTACTGCTTGCAGTAGGTCCTCCCCAGAAAGCAATTGAAATTAGAATTGAATTAGCAATTGAATTAGAGCTGCTCATAGTTCAAAGCAAATTTATAGTAATATAAAGTTTTATTTATTATTATTATTAAAATTTATATATTATTATAGAACTATAAAAATTCGAAGTAGGGAGATCATCACCTCCTAATTGTGAATTGGTCAATGCTTTCAAAAAGAAATCTATTAGCTCAAGAGTTAGGAGTCAAGTGTATTTACATGTAAGGCAAACCTTCCCTAAATTTCCAGACAAACAGCTTAGGAAATATGAATAACTGTGCCACCTGTATTTTAACTGACTTTTAATTATGTGTATTAACACTGATTAAAAACCACTTCCACTGAACTTTAAACATTTCTATGTACCTTTTTGGAATATTCCTGGCTTCTCTGGAGAAGTGCAGCAACCTGCCTTGTACTTCGATTCCCACATTGAAAGCTAAGAGCAGATCAAGACCAGAGATTTTTTTCTTCTGAGGAAAGGCCTCTGAGAGTGCAATCACTGCGGGGAGCACAGCCCCGGATGGGTGTGTGGCTGGATGCCAGGTGTCATCAAAGTCCATTGAGTGCACCTAATGGAAAGAAAAGCATTGAGCTGTTGTTAGAAATAAACTCTATCTTGGCAAGGTTGCCTCAGTCAAATGAAACTACTGTTACTGACATAAAAAAAGTACTGAAGAACTAGATCATCCTTAGAAAGCAAAAATTTCAGAAGTCTTTTAAAGACCTTTACTCCCAACATGGCAGTCTGAGAAGTGGCAATGCAGCAGAGATCTTGCCTCAAAGGAGTATAATTCTAATTCAAGTTGTACCAGCCTGAAACCAGTGTGGCAGTGATTCCTTTTTTCTGCAGTTGGCTTTTGCTGCTTTAATTAGACTGGTATAATTAAAGCAGCTGTTCTAGATCCACCATGTGAACAGTGAATTTTCACTTTTCCCAAAACATAATGAAATATAAACATAATGAAATTACTTCCCCAGTGCTGCAACTGATGCTGCCATTAGGACTCGCACCATAAAACTGTAGCAGTTAAATACTGCTAAATGAAATTTATATCATCAGAGCTGCTTCTCTGGTGCAACCATCCACAGGCAACAGGCACAAGGCTGTAAATGTATAGGAGGCCTTAGCCTGAATTTTCAGCACACCGAAACAAGACCTGTCACACAAGGAGCCAGACTCTCTGGAGTTGCTGGGACTTAGGAGAAAGCTACAGTCTTAATGCGGAACAAGCTGCTTGGCTCAAGAGACTATCCCAAGTGGTGCCTTCTCTTTCCCATGCTCAGAGCCCAGCTGCTCAGGAAGATTTTAGGTGTTTCCAGCATGGCATATGGCTGCTGACCTGGCAGCAGATGGTCCCCAACAGTGCAGTCAGTGTCTGTAATGTACTGCTTATCAAACACGTTCCTTCGCCCCACAAAGTTTTGAGAACCCTCAAGGACCTGACAGCATCAGGGACAGCATTTTTTTATATAGCATAAGAACACCTCAAAAACTGAGCTTTCACATCTGTTCACCCATGTCTTACTTCGGAGCAAACTGGGAAGGTGGTCAAGCTCCCCAGTGGTCAGGTTTTGCCCTGTAATACTGTGATTATGTATTTCTGAGGACTGTTTCTAAACAGATAGAAGAAAACCCAGTTTCTGCCTTGAAAAACTTTGATGCCATGTGGGAAGATGCCCTGCAGTGCAGAATAAGGAAAGTCGTACCCTGGAAGCTGCGTTTCTGGTGTCTTCAGTAAGCGCTTAAAATTGACCTGTGACCAAGATGTAAACTGAAATGATCATATATATGCTAACAGCCAGATCTGAATATCACAAGGGCTACCAGGAGCTGAGAGGTACCAGATCTCATTTCCAAGGTAACTTTCTCTGCATAGGAAATGAGATGTTAAATTGGACCTCTGATATTGTTGTCACACTACTTTAAATAGGCTTAATATTACTATTTCCTTGGTTGGTCACCTTCCCTAGTTTTGCATAATTGCCAAATTTGTCTACCCCACCTCTCGTGCATCTTTCAATTTCAAATGGTTTCAGCCTCAATCTGAATTTAGACAAATGTCTGGGGAGTCAGTTATTGCTTTAATGACAAAGTGTGTGTCCAAAATTTATAACTGGCTTTTGGAAACTGGATAACTGAAGATTAAGTTGCCTTGTGATATTATATGTGTGTGTATCTGTATGTGCATCTGTCTGGGTTTTTCTGTAGCTGTACTTTGCCAGTTGGCATGAAATTCGGATCCCAGTGAAATGAGGTAGAGCTAGAGTGTGTCTTTTTAAGCGGCTACAGCAAGGTTGTAACCTTGCTACAAGGTTACCAGGTTGTAAGCTGTAGGGGTCTGACATTTGACAACAGCCCCAGGTCCCACATTAAAGGTAAGGGGTGCTGTTGAGTTTGGATCACACATATATTATACCTTAAGTTTAATCTCACTGGAAGGAAGTTGAAGCACATTAGGAGAATAGTCTAGGAAAGTTTTGTAGCAGGCATCAGAATAAGCTAAGATTTTTGGAACATTCTGTTCTCTATAGAACAAGAATGGCATCAATTTGTATGATTAAAGAGCAAATAAAAGAGCATCCCTTACAGCCACTCCATTCACAAAAGCTGCATACAGAGGAGGCAGTCGGAAATCCAAGTGGCCCCAGATGGTACTGGATAAATCCGAGCTGTAGATCTGAAACAAATTGACATCAATTAATTCAAAGTCCTGAACCTAAGGATAAATGTGTGTTGAATCTCTGATGTAACTGAGAGCAGACCATGCCCTCTTGGGACCTAACTGCTCCCTTTTATGAGAAAAATATTGTTCTTTCAGAAAGTACGAAAAGAAACTCAGTTTCCTGTTTTCTTATGTCCTGTTCCACCCAAACAGAGGTCGGAGGCAGACCAGCACCATCCACTGGGCCACTCAGTACCTTCACACAACCTCTGGCCACTGATGTCCCTTCTCACTACACACTGACAATTCCCTCAAAACCACAGAATCAACTGGATTGGAAAAAACCTCTGAGAACATCAAGTCCGACCTAAATGATGATGGGACTGTCATCATCTTGTTGGGGAAGACGTCTCGTTAAAGGGTTTTGTTTTGTGTGTTTTAGTAAGACCCTGAGTAAACAATAGATGGCCTCCTGGTGCTGCAAACTGAATAGAAGGGCATAAACTACCATGGTTTGGAAAGGGGAATTCTCTGTGGGAAGAGACTTCTTGGCACACAGAGCTCTGGAGCACAAGTCCCACTAAGGCAGGACTGAATGAAAAAACAGTGGGCTAAACTCCTCCTCATTGATGCACTCCTGCGTTGCAAAGGCTTCTTTTCAGGGTCAATTACTCCACTAGCTCGAGGAGAGCAAGACTGGAGGAGAAGCATGGCTAATGCACCTCAGCAGCAATTATGTTTTATGGACTGCAAGAGACCCACTGCTGACTCCCCATCTCTTTAACAGTTCCTTAATTTGAAAGGCTGGTGATAAGTGATGTTTACTTTGTTGATTCTTTTAATAAAATGTCATAGGTGAAAGAAAGGAAGGGGTTCTTAGCTGACTGTTTTTCTAGAGGGGGATCTTAGCATACAGAGTGAAACACAGGCTTCTGCCCATCCAGAGTGAAAAGTAACTCGAGCACTGAAGTTTCACTGTCTCCAGTGGGAAGAACACCATTTCTCTCCTTCCATCCATGAAAGAATTTCACCATGGCAAAATTTCCTTTTCATAGCCTAAGTTCTCCCTTGCTTTCTTAAAGCTAAACCTTAGGGTATGAATGCCAGACACCTTACCTTGCTGTACTGTGTCACTTTGTGGCAGACCTCGGTGCTGGTACCCAGAAGCCCCGCTCCAAGAGTATCCAGAATCATTCTCTTACTTCTTTGAATTACTTGATCTGTTAATTGATTTGCATTCAAACTGTGAATCACCTTGGCAAAATTTCCTGTAACGGCCTGGGAAGGGAAAAAATAAAGAAAAAGAAGAAGTAAATATTTCTCTATATTTAAAGGAAACACTTTTTAATTTTCTTTCCTCTTTTTTTTCCTTTCCTCTTTTTTTTTTTCTTTCAGTTTTGGGTTACTGACTAGCATGCTGGCCATTTCTGCCCCTGCTTACATGAATTGCATCAGCAAACCCAAGGTTTGAATTCTTCCTCTTTTTATTCCCAGAAATGTCACTGTGTTATTTATATTTTGTGCTTTCATCATTATCCTTTCCTGTTCTGTATTTCTTTTGGTTTCTCCCTGAGTCCTTGAGAGTATGCACTGCAGGTGCTATAACTATGCAATCTCTATCTATCATCTCTATCTCATCCCCATCTCATCTCCATCTCCATCTCTAATGACTATATACACACACAAATACACACACACACACACACACACACACACACACACATCCCACAAAATGTAAAGTAAAGTAAAGTAAACAGATCTTTCCTATAGCACCTGCTTATTGGTATTGAAATCAGTGGGAGAATAGCATTTTAAGCCAGGGCACCCACTACCACACAAGAAGGCAAGATTTAATCTCCCTGATTAGCAGCCTTACTATCCCAAATCCTGCTGAGCTTGGAGCTGCGGGAGGCAGGAGTTGGCAGCCCTACCTTGCACATATTGCTCATAGCTCCCAGCTCCCATTGAATTCACCCTCAGCTGGAGTCCCAGCTTTTCTCCAAGACAAGATCTTGCCTCTTTGAAAAGCAGTGGCTCCTTGTTCCTGGATCCTGCTGATCAGGGAGTTATATATATTTATTTTCCTCTCCTATTGAGCAACGACCTATTATGCAAATTCAACCTGCGTCTTGGCTGTGAGCTGCTGTTAGTAACTCTATTAGAAAATAATCTAAAACTTCCCTTCCTGGACCATTAGAAATGTCCTGCTGTAGCAGTACATATTATTTCCAACCAGTCTATACACACAGTTTCTTTTTTATACTGGTAGTAGTGAATATTTATCTTCTCTCTCTTGGGAAATTATCTCCTTTCCTTTCCCCTCTTCCTTCCCCTTCCTTTACTCCCCTGCACATACCCACACAAAGTGGTGGTATTTCTTTTTACCTTCATTTTTCTGAGTCAAACAAACCAAACTGTTCTCTCCTTTACAATACGGACTCACCCCTACTATGCTCGTATATTTTCATTGAGTTGTTCACACTGGATTCCTCTTTCTCTAGCAATGGTGACCAGAATTGTACCCATCATTACAACCAAGCTGTCACTCACACTTGTAGTGAAGCATTAAGATTATCTTGAGGAAGCAGTTACAAGCAGTTTAAAGCAGGTGAACCACATATCCCGTGGTGTGATGGGCACCTACTGAGACATACAGAGTGAGGATACAAAAGCTTAAACAGAGAATCACATCTTACACTGCAAAGAAAGAAGACAGTACCTTTGCCCACATCTTGCAGGGGTGATGCAAGGTCCCAGAGAGATGCAGCAAATGAGTGGTGGCCAGTGAGCAGGGGACCTCACTCTCACACTATTTATACGTGTCTGTCTGAGGTGGGGGAAGGAATATCAGGCCTTTTTACTTGTGCATCTTGTCCTGCCCATTTCCTCTTCTGCCTGTAAATGTTCTTTTTGCTTCACTTTCAACTTTCCTCTGACTAATCATACTATAAACCTCTGGGACACATGTGATAGAACTTAGCCAGTCATATTTACATGTTGTGTAAATTAATACATGCAATACTTCATTACCAGATGATAGAAACTGATTCAAGTGCCTTACATCTGGTAGCATGGAGAGGTGTGTGGAACCACAGCAATTCATGGATAGCTCTACTGGCTGGGAAAGTCCAGTGCTAGACTACAGGATGGCAAAGGCTTTTTTTAGCTTAAACAACCTGTTGTTAATCTGTTTTGGTTTTTTTCTTCTTTTGCTATGTATCTCCTCTCTAACACATACAATTCAGTCTTGGGAAATGTGTGCCATAAGAATTTCAGACCATAAATTGGATTAAGGCAGTTCTTGGCACTTAGCAGTGTTTTAACAGCACAAATCACTGTGTTAGTGATAGATAGTGAGTGAGAAATCCCTGCCTATCCCATCAGGAAGGGAGCAGACGCCACAGGAGCATGACTAGGGGCCACTGAATAATTCTGAAGTAAGTAATGATGTCTGAAGTATGGGAATCACCTGGGTTAGGGAACAAAGTATCAAATCTCGGATTTGCAGCCTTGCACTTCCATGAAAAGTGCTGCCTAAAACTTAATTTAGGAACATCAGCCCTTTACTGAGAATGGCTCCAAATAATTTTGTAAAGCTTTACCTAACTTCTGAGTGCTTGCAGGCAGGTAACAGCATGGGTCTAGAGGTGAAGCTAAACATTGATTTGAGTGGTTTTAACCACTACTGAAAGATCCTGTTTCAGGCTGTGTCCTTCCCCCTCTCCTGTCCCTAGATACATAGTCCTCCTCGGGCCAGCCCTGATGCTGAGCAGACCCATTTCTGAGCTGGTCCAGCCTGTCCCCAGAGCCGGCTCAGTGATTCTCAGCAGCCAGGCGTAACTGAGTTTCATTCCCTCGGAAATGCAAAATTAAATCTCGCAGCACAAGCAGAGGGAGAGAGGAGTAGGGCTAGCAATATTCTGTGAAATTTTGGGAGGGCACGGACAGGTAACATAAGAGAAGAGGGAATCAACTGTTTCCCAGCAAGCTCTGGTCCAGATATTTGCCTATTTTGCCCATGCTTTTAGCCAGTTCTGCTTTTGGATGTCATGTTCTGGTGCTTAACTTGATGCACAAAATTGCACTGTGTAACAAAGAGCCTTAAATGATAGAAGCAGTGATGAGTCAGTTCACGGATACAGCCAAAGAGCCTGAGGCCCAGCACCCCTAAAACTCAGCCCTACAAACACATATATAACTTTGCACAGGCTAACCTGCATTATGTGAAGGCTCCATTTAAACCCTTGGCCTGTCTTTCTTTTAAATATGAGCAGCTGCTCAGCATGGCCACTAAACCTATTCCCACGTGTCTCTATGAGTATGCCAGAGTTTCCTCATCCATGCAGGTATAACTTGCATCTGCATACAACATCCCAGCACGTGTCCTAGTTCCTGGGTGATGTGTGCTTTGCCAAATCCTGACCCCACAAGGAGAGAGAACCAGAGTGAGCATTGGTGCTTCTTCCTTGTCCCCCATATTTCCACACTGAGGGAAACCTCAGAGGTAGCCTGGATGTAGAATTACCTTTGGTGCTGATAAATCCAGCCCACATAATGGGATTGCTCATGTTGACAAGGTTGGCAGTGGTTAGAAATGTTAATAGAAGTTAATGCTATTGGGCTGAAAAAGGGAAAGATTTTGTTAATTTTTGCTTTTGTTCTTTCAGCTCATTCTTCTCTTCAGAAAAATTGGAAGAAAATATTTAAATTTCAGAACCACAGAATCACAGAGTGGCTGCAGTTGGAAGGGACCCCCAGAGACAATCTTGTCCAACTTCTAACAAGGCCACCCAGAGCAGGCTGTGTCCAATTAGGTTCTGAATATCTCTGAGCACAGAGGCTCCACAGCCTCCTTGGGAAACACAAAAAGATTACATATTAAATAAAAGATATTCAAACCCTAAAGTCCATCCTCTTTTTCCATTACCTTTGGGATATCATTTATAACCCCATTCTGTTTTTCATTTCTTTCTCCTCCTCAAGTGAGATAGAGGTCCCGCTGCCTTAATCCAATGATGAGACTCCAAAGTGAATTCGGATGGGAGAGAGAACTTGTGACGTGCCTTGCAATATGATGTGCAATCACATGCTGCTAGCTGATCTCAGATACATGGTCACTTCCTTCTGTGATCTTGATTGCAGGATGGACTGTCCCATACGTTGCAATAATAACATTAGAACTATTTAAGGACTGAACTGAGATATTACGAGAAAGTGACTTTTTGTTAAAAAAAGAACAAAGTGAAACTGTACATTTGCTTGAGAAACCAATTTCCAAACTGTGGTCTGCAGACCTTAGACTTGGGTGTACACTGTAGATTGTGAGGGAAAAGAAAGCAATATGATTATCACTGTGGGGGGAAAAGTCATCTATACAAAGTCCTGTACCTCCACAGCAGAATTACTAGGGGTCTAAACAGAAGAAGGTTGAAAATCAGTGACTGAGAGCTTGGTACAGGCTGTCCACCCTGACAAAGGGAATCTGCTGCTTTCCTCTTCTTTGACACAATATGCATGGTTCAGCAATTTGGGCAGACAATCTGTTAACTAGCAAGAGTGGTGGAAAGACAAAATGTGTTCATCCAAATGCCATTTGCAGCATCACTCACAGCTACAGTAATGAGCTGTGTTGATTACAGAACACCACTTTAGAAAACCAGTGCCCCACAGAGTCTATTTTCTCCCGCTGACATCACATTTTTAAGCTGCTTTTTTCCTTCTTTTGCCTCCAGTTATTTTAGGCTAATCTCTGCCCACACCTGCAAGCTGTATGTTTGTAACTGAAAGCAATTTTGACCCTAGCCTTATGCTCCTTTTGTTCTAAGGAAATACAAAAAAATATTACAAAATATGGAGTCCAGGCTTCCTTTTCTCTAAGCCAGCTTTTAAGAAGTAATTTTGTTCATGGCCTGTGCTTAGATGAGAAAACAGGAGACAGGTGCCAATTTGCTATGTTTACAGAGACTCTGCTGTTGCTGAGAGTCTGAAAACAACTTACAAGAGCAGGACTTGCTCTTTTTCCCTCTACTGAGATATTTTAATTACAGCAAAAAGGTGAGAATCTTAGTGAATTGTCTGGAATAGACGGCTTGGTCTAAAACCTGTTAGCAGCCCTAGAGCCATAACTCTTTGGATCCTGTAATATTGCATCTACTGTCATTACAGCCTCTGTGCCTCTTTTTCCTCAAGCCTACCCTCCCATATTTACCCCAGCAGTGGGTACTGAGCCAGACAGCAATAACACACAGCAAATGCAATAGGCAATGATTGCACCATGAAATGCATCATCCTGGAAGTTTCTATTCTACAGTAGTTCTCTTATTCACTTACTTGCACAACTAGTGGCAATGACAGTGAAATCTCTGAGAAGTTATCACCCTTGTTTGTTTTTTTCCAAAGTTCCCACAGCAAATCATGGAAGTTCCCAGTCATATTCTGGTAAAGGTTACAATGAGCCAATGTGCTGGGCAGTGCACTACATTACACTGCCCTTCTTGCCTTCCTAAATTTGCAGTGCTAGTCCTAAAGGCAAGACCTCAAGGTTCATTTTAACTTGTAATGTAGATGCTGGTTTGGTTAAATGAGCTGTAAGATAGAGGCACCAGACATACCTGGGTATGGATGCTAAAAAGCT
>VZTH01001962.1:327-13409 GCA_013397815.1 Aleadryas rufinucha
GGGATGCTCGGGGATGCTCAGTGATGTTCGGGATGCTCGGGGATGCTCAGGACGCTGCGCTGCCGGGGCTCCGCGGGGCCACCGCCCAAAGTTGGCCACGGTGCGCGGTGCCGGGGAAGTTGGGCGCGGGGATCCCGGCGGAGCATCCCCGCAGCCTGCGGGGTGCCGGCTGCGGGCTCTCCACCGAGCGAGGGGCCCCCAGAGCCCGCTGTCCCCTCCGCAGGAAGGGGTCGGTGACCGTGAAACCCGTGCCGAGGGGTGCGGGGTGTCCCGTGTCGGTGGCTGTGGCTCCGGAGGGGAACCGGGGGGTGCGGGACGGGCTCGCTGCCGCTGCCCCCGGGCAGGAGCAGCTCCGCGGGGCTGCGCGGAAAACTCCGGGAAACGGGGGGTTTATTTTTAAGTAGCAAACTCCGCACCATGGAAACGGGGCTCGGCTCGCAGGAAGCCTCTCTTCCTACAGTGGGTTTCTTGTGTCAGTCAAGTGCGACGGTGAATGCAAAGTATCGGAAGAGTTCGGGGTTAGGAGAGACTGTGGGAAAGATGTGGGCAGGATCTGGCACGCTGCTGTTTTCTGCCTACCCCTCTTTCGCTTGACAAACGCCCAACATGAGGGGCGAAAAAAAGGAAACAAACAAACAAAAAAAGGGAAAAAAGCAAAGAAGCTGTTTATGGCACCGGGGAGAGCATCCCGCACTTCCCAAAGGCGCGTTGCCGTGCCGAGCTAAAGATCGATGCCTTTTGGCCGGGCAAGCCTTGACCCCTCGCAGCTCCCCCACATCAGCGCTCCCTGAAACACCGCGGGGAGGTTCCCCGGGCTCGGAGAGCGAAGGACACGGCGGCCGGAGCATTTAAATAAAGGGAGGGTGCAGCCCTGCAGGGTGCCGGGCAAAGGGGGAGCAAAGCCGGGGGCACTCGGCTCCCTGCAGCGGAGCACCTTCCATCAGCTCCCCGCTGTCCCCGCTCGGGGGGTGCTCGCCTTTCCCCGCAGGGCGCANCCAGCATGAGGGGCGAAAAAAAGGAAACAAACAAACAAAAAAAGGAAAAAAAGGAAAGAAGCTGTTTATGGCACCGGGGAGAGCATCCCGCACTTCCCAAAGGCGCGTTGCCTTGCCGAGCTAAAGATCGATGCCTTTTGGCCGGGCAAGCCTTGACCCCTCGCAGCTCCCCCACATCAGCGCTCCCTGAAACACCACGGGGAGGTTCCCCGGGCTCGGAGAGCGAAGGACACGGCGGCCGGAGCATTTAAATAAAGGGAGGGTGCAGCCCTGCAGGGTGCCGGGCAAAGGGGGAGCAAAGCCGGGGGCACTCGGCTCCCTGCAGCGGAGCACCTTCCATCAGCTCCCCGCTGTCCCCGCTCGGGGGGTGCTCGCCTTTCCCCGCAGGGCGCAGGTGAATTCTCTGTGCCCTGCTCACCGCTGCAGGGGAGCCGTGCCCACACCGCACAAAGCTGGGGGATCCCAAAAACACGGGGGGAATTCAGGGCCGGTGAAGCCCGGGGAAGAAAATCACGTTCAAATCCCTGAGCCGCAGGCACCAGCGGGATGCTCTGGAAGTGCACAAAACGCTGCCTTAACTCACTCTGGTTTGGTGGGAATAGCCTGTGAAGGAAGGAAGGAGGAGCGTGCCGGCGTTTGAAGGGCTCGAGTTCAGCCTAAAAATGCCCGTGTGCAGGATGAAAGCTCGGCTTCACAGCTGCCTTCAGCCTCGCAGGGAGCCGGGCAGAGCTTTGGGGTTCCCCCCTTCGCCCCCCTGGGCCCTGCAGAAGTTCTGTGCCGCCCCTGGTGTGCCCAGCAGGGCTCCGGGCGATCGCCCACGTTGCTTTCCCAAACTGCTCTCCGTGGGGTGCATTTCTGGGTCAGATTTGCTCTCTCGGGGCACGCAGGGATGGGACCCTCGCGCTGACTCCCCTCTGCCACTGCCACCAGGACAGAAGGAGCCATAAACCCGACGAACTGCTCCGCTTTCCATCCCAAAAACAGAGGGATGTGCAGGGGAGTCGATGCTCTGGGTGTGTTACGGGGCTGGCAATGCATAAAATATTAAGTGTATTCCTACTGCTGTGGTTCTGCTGCCTGTAAAGTAACGGTGCTATGAAATATTAATCCTCCCCATCCCTTAACAGCGGCGGAGTTCCTCCGCGGAATCTGTCACTCCTGGAGGTGGCAGAGAGGGGGAATGGCAGGAGCTCCCCCAAATCTCTTCGTGGTAACATCGTAAAACCGTCCCCGAGCGTTTCTGACAGCGAAGGAGATGCCATTAAGCCGTCAAGATTCTCTTCCCCGTGTTTGAGTTAATTAAGGGAAGACGAGCTCTGCCGTACAGTGGTGCAGCAGCTTGCACCCGAATTCATACACTGAGAGCTTAATTGCCTTTGCCACTGTCAGGCAGCTTTCAGATTTATTTTCTTCTGTCTTTTTTTTTTTTTTTCTGGCTTGCAATAGAAATGAGTTGTCTTGCTGGTGTTTAATTAGTTGAGGAAGGACGTGTGAGTGATACGAATTCTGGTTATTCCCCAGCATCTAACTAATGACTCCTTTTCCAGCTCTCTAAACAAAAAAATGAGGGATGGCAGTGTGACCAGTCAAACTGACTCATTAGGATAAAAGTAATGGATTTGGAGATAAGATAGAGTCTTAAGTTTCAGTAATAAAAGAAAATGCTGGTGTCTTACTGGGTATTTCTTCCCCACTCCTGTTCCAAAGCTTTTCCCTCGACCCAGGAGCTAATGGAGCTGTCCAAGGAAATACCATCTTTATCTGCACATTAGCCACCAGTCTGTATTACATAAAAGTATATTTAAAGTTCACGACCCCAATATTTTTTACTGAATTCCAAGGAATTTTCAGTTTTCACACCAAGTCCTTCTCATCTGTCCTACTTGTACCACTTGCATAAAATAAATGATCTCCAAGGAAGAACAGAAATGAGCTGGAGCAGATGCTCAGGTGCAGAAACAGCTTCCAAAGACGTCTCAGCAACAACACAATGATCCATTTGGTAGTGCTGGATGCAGAGCTCTCACTCCTTACTGGGCATTCCTTACAGGTTCTGAATAGGTTATGAGGGCATAATTCAGTGATATTATCTGAAAATTTGCAGATGGTCGTCACCTGAGCTCCATTCTGGGTTAGAACCAGAATTTTATACCCAGCAGCAAGTTATTAACAGAGCACTGGAGTTATTCAAAAGAGGAAGGAAGTTGCTTGGGTGAATCTCGGAATTATCTCTGAAATGACCAGCTCCTGGCAGTGAACAAACAGGCAGGGTTCAGGGTCTGGAGGAATTGTTCCAGGTGAGGAAGTAGAAAGCAGAATGATTTTCAGTGATTTGTGTGTTTCTGTAATGGAATATTTTTGTTTTCTGTAATGGAATATTAAGGGTTCATCCTTTGCACTGATTTGCTCCTTACTCAAGCAGAATTCCCAAATTCAGGGAACTGTGTTTTCCACGAGGCAGGATCAGCCCCACATCATTTATCTCCAACTGAGAAATACCAGATTTAAACCAAACACATGTAAGTCAGCCTAACCCACAAGGTACCAACTTCTAATGAGCTGAAATTTTCAACACAGATTTCAAAACCTCTGTTGGGTTTCCCCGAGCAGGGCTGAAGCTGAGAGTTCTTTTCCTGTGTGAAATTACCATTTTCCCCTCCTGAGAATGATAAAGACAGAAACCTCATTAATTTCACTGCAAATCTGCTACTTTTTGCCAACTCTTGCTGAGGTTTTGTTTGTGAAGGGAATGACACTAACACACATCTGAGCTCCACCAGTGTGAAATGGCAAAACCCCTTCTTGGACAGTCTCTTGCCGTATTTGAACATCATGAAAACTGTTCATTTACAGCATTTATTACTAGATACCTACAAGTTATTCAATTTTTTGATATTACAGGAGGTGGGGCTGCATTTTTCTCACCAGATGATGAGACATTAAGTACATTTTATTCACTGGACTCTGAATGCTGAATGGTTTATCAATTCATTGGGACACACTTTACCTAAGTTTCCTTATTCTACACTTAGAGAAGACTATTTTGCAGCAAATATTTCTGAAGGATTGTTACCAAAGCACCCAAAATTTGATTTTCATGCCTCTCCCTCCTCGCTGGCTTGGAGAGCACTGTACAAGTGGGAGGCAGGGCAATGTTTGGCTGCCTTTAAATGGGGTAATTGAGTTAAAAATCCCTAAAAAAAGGCTGGTGAAGAATGCTCTGCAGCCCCTCAGCAAGGGAGCTCCTGCTGCCGGGGTGAGTGGCTGTGCCAGGACGTGCTGGCTGCTGGGGAGGGGGAAAGGGCTGCGAGGGGTTTGGGGAGACTGATGGGGGAGCTGCACCCTCTGGGAAATCAGCACTTTGTGCCTCCGTTGTCAGAACAGCCTGAATACCTCCCTGGGCTGGGAATGGGTGAGCTGGAAAGGTGCAGGGTGCTCAAACATTCCATGATGCAGGGGCTGGGTGAGCAAAACCAAAGGGTGTGAGCGGCTTCTGTCCTGCACCCGGCCCTAAAGGCTGGAGGGGAACAGCAGAGGAAAGGTCCCCAGGGAAGAAAGTGCAAACTGAGGAAGGGAGGTTGGGTTTGTCCGGCCCACGGCAGAGCTAGGAGGGTTCAGGCAGGGCTGAGGGAGAGAAAAACCTGAGAAACACATAATGAAATACGAGAAAGAGAAGTGTGGCTGTGCTGTGATTCCCAGGAGCTCCGTGGCAGGTTCCCCTGGCTCCCTCGGTGGGAAGCTGCTGGGCTGTAGGGAAGGGACCGGTGCCCGTGCTGGGTTATTCATTATTTCCCCCTCACTCACTCAAGGTGAATCCCAGGGTGGCTCCAGGAAATGAGACACCCTGCGAGCCTCCCTTCTGTAACACCGGGAGCTGCTCAAGCACGGGATGGAGCCGCGGAATTCCCGAAATTCCCCCCAAGGAGCAGAGTTTGCCGTCGGGGATTTTGGGCAGGAGGAACCTTCCTGATAAACAGAATAAAAAAGCGATTTCCCAGAGTTTCCTGTGCTGCCCAGCAGCCTGTTTGCAGCACCCAGGGGTGATAATTGTTGTTTTAACTCGCTTGGCCTCCCCACAGCACCCATTTCCCTGACTCAGAGGGCATTTCTCGGCAGCAGTCCCTGCCTAAGGAGCCCTAAGCTCCTCCATATGGCCCTGTCCCCCCTCAACATTTCCCATTCGGGCTGCAAACACAATCCCAATACTGTTTTTTTTTTTTCATTACAGTCTGTTTTGTATATCCTGGTCAGTAATAAAGCTTAAATCCTGCTCCCCCCCCCTCAATACTTTGAACAACTGCCTCTAATCTTCTTTTCTCAGAAAGGCTTGATTTGACCAACTAAACTATGGATTGTGCTGCAGCAAAAGAAAGAAATCCCATCCCAGCACTGATTAGTTTTGCTGCACAGCTTTGGGGCTGGGAGCAGCAAGCCCAGTCTGCCCTAGTTTGGGCTGACTTCAGATTGGAGTTTGCAGTAATGAGTTTATGATCTTGGGCAAGCTTTGCAGCAGGAGGGTTGTCACCCTTCCCTCTGTCTCCCTGCTCAAGGTTATGGGGTATTTTCCAGGAAATGATGAGCTCTCGAATGATGAATTTGCATTCTCAAGGCAAAGCCAAAATTCCAAATTAAACCAGCTTTATTATCCCACATTGGCCTTGTTTTCACTTCAGCTGCAGGGGTGAGTATCTGATAGAACTGTTAAAGTAACAACTTCTTTTCTTGCTTTTTTTATTTTTTTAATTCCTCTGACAGTGCAGAAGATTCCTTAACTTATCTTTACAGCTCCACCTGTCCTGAGACACTAAATTAGGGTGGCACCAACAGTGGGAAATGTGAACCAGTTCTGTGGCCCAAGAAGCAGAACTGGTGTCAAAGGCTCGGGTCTGAGCTCCTTTCCTGGGTCCATCAGGCTTTTTGCAATCACACCTTCTAGCTGGGTTGTTGTTGGGTTTGTTATTTTTTTTTTTTTCCCCTTGGAGCTTTCAGGCTGCACAGGTTGAAAAGAGGAGAGTTATAAATTCTTTCAGCGCTCAGATTGTTCCCACGTCCTGCCCCCGGCTCTGCACACCCAAACTCGGCCTATTTCGAGGCAAAATTCTGTTTGCAGCACGCTGCTTCTGGCTGGGGCCCAGGAGCAGCCCCCTCCCACCCTGCTGGGTGCCACCAGGTCCTGCTTGGAGCCTGCGTGGGTGGAAGCGACAGTCAGAGCGCAGAGGCACCTCCAGGAATGCAGAATTTGGGGGGAGAAAGCTGCAAAACTCCCCACAGAGGGGCAGAGAGGCATCCCACGGCCGCCGTGCCCAGGTGCCACCGGGCAGGAGCCTCAGCACAGCTCCTGGGCTCTGCTCTGGCTCTCAGGTGGAGCAGCACCACTGCAAAAGGGGCAAAACACAGCCAGAGGCACCCAGGGCACTGTGAATAACTCAGCTCCCAGTGTTTGGGGCACAGTGAGCAGGGAGGGACATCACCGGGTGCTGGGGAGAAGAGGGCTGGGGGAAAACAAATCTGTTTTACAGGACGAGATCAGGCAGCTGTAAGAAAAGAAGGAGAAGTGTTTGAAGGTGTATTTTTATTGTTTATGTTGTTTATTGTCCTCCTGCCCTGGGGAGAGGGAAGGAGCAGAGTGTATTTTGGATTAGGAAAGTCAGGTTTAGCGTGATTATGCAAGGCAGTACTGAGAAGAAAATCTTCTGTGCCTTGTACTCCTGGATGGTATAACTAGAAAGCAAATCCATGGAAATTGGTGCTTTTTAGGGTCTTACAGTACAAATTTTTTCCCTCATTTTGGCACTCCCACAGATCTCTCCACTATGGCACACAGGCCTTCTGTAGTTGTTCATATGTTGGATACAGCAGCAGCATTTTGGGGTTTAAGCCCTTTCCAGAAGGGCGTTATGCACTTTGGGGAGGGGATGAAGGATTTTCCTGCTCCGTAGCTCACTGACAGACACAGAACTGGCCTGAGCTGTTCTCTCACACCGTGCCTGTTCCAGCACAGTGTTCCCCTCTTCTGCTCCCATCAGAGGCTTTTGGAGCATCCCAGTCGTGTGCAGGGATGTGGGATGTGCCTCCAAACTCCTGAAGTGTCCCATCACAGCTGCACATGTCCTTGTGCAATCCTCCAGCCAGGCTGGCTGGGATTAACTCTGCCTTTGGGACAGGCACAGCTCAGCGCTCACAGCCCTTTCAGTGCCTCCCTCCCAGCCCAGTGAAGATCTGGAGAACTGGGAATAGGATGTACTGACATGTAAACACCAAAAACGCAGCTCCTGCTTCCCCAAAATAACCTTTTCTGTGCTCACACTCGGGAAAAAAATACAATAACAGGCAAATTCATTTTAGAAGTACTTGTGGTGGCACAAAGAGCTTTCTCCTGACCCTGCTGGGGCCCTGTGTCAGCCCAGCCATTCCCGTAAAGGTGAAAGGAGTGAGAGGCTTGTCTTTCCACACAAGCCCTGGGCCTGCTGGTAGATGGAATTAGCACTGAGAAAGAAGAGGAAACAATGGGAAGGATTCCACTGATTGATGAATGGAAAGAGATTTGTATCTACAAACAGACTGTGGGTCTGCTGAGAAATGAAATTGGATATTGAGAAACGAAAGAATCAATGGGAAAATCATAAAATTCAATAAGAACTAAAAATACAGGAGGGTTATACATGAGAAGGGAACCTCAGGTATTGGGTGTTCTGGGAAGTCTGTACCTCTCAAGTACCTCAGCCCATGAGGAAGAGAGAGGGAAAATGTGGCCGGGAAATTGGGATAAAAAGGAGGCTGCGACCTCCAAAAATCCGAGAGACTCCAGGGGAATGCCCCATGGCCTCTCCCTTTATTGGAATAAAGTGACAGGACTCCTCTGTCTCCTTTTTGGACACAAACCTCCGGTGTTGGTGGATTAATTTTCCTGACAGAGGTTATGGATGAGGGAGGAATTTCAGGAGCAGTTTCCGTGGAACAGTCGCTCCCTTTTCCAGGAACTGCACACGAATCCCGACCTCCCAGGCACGGTCCTGAGGGATCCATCAGAGCCATCGCAGCCCGGAGCAGGCGGAGCTGTGCCTGTCAGCAGCCCGGGCTGCTGCAGCGACAGGCTGACACGTGTAAAACTCCCTCTGATCGCGGCACCGCCGCAGGGGAGGCTGCTTGGGAGTCGGGTCAGGTTTTGGAGCTGTCCTACGCTTTTCCAGGCAGTGCCAGTCGCTGCCACATCAGGGCCGGGGACTGGAAATGCGCCGGGAATAACTTAACTTCAGCAGCCGCACGTGGATCACGGCGTAGCTGGCCACAGGAATTCACGGAGCAAGAAAGCACCGAGAGCTGTTGAGCAAACCACGAGTAAGCCACGTCAGAATTCCTCCCCGCAGTTTGGAGACAAAATTACAACTTCTGACTGAAACGTTTTTGGTTTGCTTTGCTTTTGGTCACTTTTACTCATCTCAGAATTCAGAAAGAGCGCGGGAAACAGCTTAAAAATCAAAGAGATGGTCCTTGATGGTGTGATGGAGTGGGAGAGGAATGGACAGGGCACAAGAGGGATGTGGAGTCACTGCTGGGCTGTTTTCACTCAGGATGGTTCAAATGCATTTGGTGTGATAAATCGCTCCGAGCCAAACAGCTCCGAGCCTGTCTGAGTTCAGGGAGTGTCTGGACACCCAGGCACAGGGTGGGAGGAGTTGGACTGGATGATCCCCATGGAGCCCTTCCAGCTCGGCCCGTTCTGTGATTCCCAGCAAAATGCCCTAAGAGGACGCTAAACCCCCCCAATTTATCTGCCTGCACTTAGAGGTGTGAAATGCAAAACGCCACAGCAAGAGGCTGCAGCAAAGGAAGCAGAAATCTTGTGGGAACTGGTGCGCAGCTGGGTGGCAAAAGCGGGATTTTGGGGCTGCTCAGTCAACGTCAGTGTGGTGTTTCCCATCCTCTGGGCTTTCACTTTTAAATCCTGCATGTTCATTGAAAAGTTGGAGTGTAACTCTGTGTCCCCGTGTGAAACACAGCCAGAAATGCCCTCTGAGCCTCCCAGCCTGCCCCCTGTGTCCCTGCTGCCCCTGCTGTGTGTCTTAGCCTCGCCCCTGCCACCCAGGCGGCTTCCAGAGCTCTCCTGTGGAAATGATGTCTTTCTCCTCGCTATCTCTGATCCAACAACTTGTACACAAGAAGCTTTTTATTCCTCGGGCGCCGCTGCCTTTCAGCCGTGCCAAACCACCCCAAAACCTTATCAGCGGGGCGCTGCAGCTGCAGCCTGACGTGGGCTCCTGCCTCCCCTGGCTGTGACTATCTCAGAAAGCTCCAATTTGTTTACTTATCTGCCAGGAGCACACGCCGAGGGGAGCTCAGGCTCTGCTGCCCCAGGTGCATTTCAAATCAGGGGGAGAGCCGCTTCAGATGCTTCACGTTACATCTCCCAGCTTCATCTGCCGCCGTGAACGATGAGGCTGCTCCGCCGAGCCGGGTGAAGATTCAATTTCCGAGCAGTGTTTCGTGAAGGATGGAGGTTTTTCTCTCTGAAACGAAGGGCCCCTCGTGCCCCAGCGTGCCTGGCTCTCGCTCTGCTGCCCAAGCCTCTCCCTTCCCCAGCAGGGCCCCGGCAGCTCCCTGGGGACCACGGCCCCGGGGCTGAGCCCTGTGCTGACATTCGAGGCACCTGCAGATGGAGCGAGGGGGGGCTGTGCCCTGAACAGCCCTGAGTGCTCTGCAGCCCTTCTGCTGTCACCCCGAAATCCCCACTGCCCTGAAGGAAAAGCAGCTGGGGAAATGCGTGTGATCCCTGCTCAGGCAGGGGAGCTGGGACTGGGGGTGTGAAGCTGAGCCTGGGGGAAGCTGGTGCTTGGATTTGTCTTTGTTTCTCACTGTCCCAGTCTATTTGCATTGGATAAAACCTCAATTAGTCTTCCCAGAGCTGAGCCTGCTTTGCCCATGGCAGCAGCTGTTGAGCCAGCTCCCAGCCTTAACCCTGCCCCAGCTCCTCCATCCAGGGTCTGTCCTTGAGTCCTGGTGAGGAGAGGGAGGGAGGGAGCACTGGGGGGGCCGAGTGACCCCTCCAGAATCAGGAAAAATGGAGAACTGCTATCTCCATGGCACTTTTGCTGGAATTGATGGCTTTTAGCAACTCCTAAGAAGAAGAGTGTGAAGCTTTTAGCTGGGGCTGAGCTGCTCTGTGGCACCAGCTGACTGTGCATCTGCACAGTGAGAACTGTGATGATTTAAATGATTCAGATAAGGTGATTTAAGGAGCAAACTTTGCTGGGGAGCTTTAATTAAGGCTAAAATTCCAGACTTTGATGTTGGCACTCATCTGCTTGCAACACCAGGAGTGTCTTTTATGGCAGTTCTTAGGATGAGGCTCGATTCCTGCTAAGGAAGTGGTGCAGACAAGCTCATGCCTCATATTTAAAATCACTTTCTACTGTTGGCAGGGCTGAAGAAAGGGGCCACAGGCTTTTAAAGAGTTAAAACTCGGTCCTTGTCCCATGGGAGTGACTTTGTTATAAACCTCACTGGCCACAGGTAGAGCCCAGTGAATTCACATCCAGCTCCTCTAGGAAATTTCAGTGAATTCACACCCAGCTCCTCCAGGAAATTTCAGTGACAGGGGCTTTAAATTTAGTACATTCAAGTGCAAAACCTCTTTGAAAGCCCAGCCCTTGCTCTTATCTGTGAGTTCTCACAGAAAATCTGTGAGAAAATTGGGTACAAAATCATCTCTTCTGGCTCCCTGCCCTTTGTTTTAAGTGGCAGAGCACTTTTTCTCAGAAGAACAAAAAAAGAGCAAATGACCCAAAGGCTCCTTCAGCTCTGCCTGTGCTGGAGTCAATGGAGCTGCAGCAGTTTATAGTGATGAGGTTCTGGCAAGTGCATTATTCTGGCACAAGAGAACAGTTGGGCAATTTACTGCAGCTCATCCAAACTGCAAATGAAGGTCCTGTCTTCCCTTAGTTTGAGGAAATCAGCAGGAAAAGGCCTCCTCCTATGTTTTTTTTTTTCCTCTCCAGCTGCTGATTTTGCCAAGGTCTCCCAAATCTGCAAAGGTTTCCTTCTCTGCCCTGCCTGTTCTCTGTACAGGGAAAGGATGCCAGAACTCCCTGGTTTGCAGTGAGACCCAGTGCTGTTGGGTGAGAGTTATTCCAGCTAGGATGGACTGAAGAGGCTGGAATTGAAGAGCTGGGGAGGTGTCTTTTAGCCACAGCCTCTAGAAATAACATTATTATTTACATCCAACCCCCCTGGCTGGAGGCAGGGCAGCAAGAAGCAAAAGCACAAATTAAAAAAAAGGAAATAAAACGCCTTATTGAGAGCAGAACGTGCCCCTGCTCTGCGCAGCTCAGCACAGAGCCGCCGATTCTGTACGCGAATTTATCAAGCAGGGTCGAGTGTGACACACTCGTGGTGTCACGCTGCATTCGTGCTGGAGCTAATATTGTTACAGCCCTGTTGTGGCTGACATAAACCTGTCACAGCTTCAGCAGGGTGATTCATGGCAGGCACGGGAGAATCAATGGAGATAAAAATAGGGAGTGCAGCAGCAGCATCCATCTCATCGTCGTTCCGCTCGCATTACACCAAGTAACCTGATTAAAAGGGTCGTATTTAAACATCATCTGCCACAACTGCTCATGCAATCGAGAGTGGGAGAGGAGGAGCCCAGGCTGGGGAGCCTTGGAGGTGGGGAATCCATCAGGCTGGACAGAACAGTGAGGGGGAAGAGGGCAGTGGGCAGCCCCCACGGTTCCCAAAGCCTGGACCCAGCTGGAGGACTGCAGGCAGCCTGGCACGTTCCTGCTCGGGGACAGCCAGAGTGAAATAAAAAAGGCCCAGAGTGGTGTGCTCCAAAGTAGAAAATCCCTTTTGTGTTCATGCCTAGTTAATATTAAAATTAAAAAAAAAAATTAAAAAAAAGGAAATTTCCCTCCAGAATCGATCTCTAAACGCACACAGATATTTTCCTTAGAAAATCTATCCGAAAAAGGGACTTAAAAGTGTCTGGTTTAACCTTGCCCACAGATTAGCTTGTACCTAGAAAAGCCAAAATGCAGGTTTGCCCATGCTGCCCTCTCTGGGGATGTACAATCAGAACCAAAGCTGCACATGAAGTTTGTGCTTCTGCTGAAGAATAGATCTGGGGGGGATTCTCGTTCCTGGTGGGTTCAGGTGTGGTGCTGCTTCTCTTCCAGCCATGCAGAAACACACCAACATCCCCCCTTCCTTCCTTCCCTGCAGCCTGGATGTGGGCACAGAGCAAAGGGAAGAGCTTGGACAGCAATTCCTGGCCCATCAGTGACTCAGCTCCCTGTTCATTAGAGGCAAACCCATTTCAGGAAATCAGGAGTGCCCTGGTGCTTGTTATTCCCAAAGTGGGACCTGCACCCTCCCCACAGCTCAGTCTGTGCTGTGCTGCTCTCTTGGGGATGATGGGCACGAAATCGAAGAGGGAATTTCCCTCTCCCCTCCTGGAGGTGCTGGTTTTTCCTGGGACTGGGGGTTGGAGCAGCTCTGAGCTGCAGGCTTGCGATCTCCTGTCATCAGGGGCTGGAGCACCGGCGCACAAAGAGGATAAAGGGAAGGAAACACAGTGAAAGAAGTCTCAGATAAGAGGGAATTGGCAGGTTGATGATAATCTTAAGTGTGTGGGACCGTGTTTGTGCACGGTTTCCAGTGGAACTGCAGCGCTCTCCAGCATGCAAAGTGCTTAAGAGATTACAGGGTGTGGGATTTAGTGCAAGAACTGTCAGGAAGTTCTCAAACACCCTTCTCTTATCCTGGCACACCGTGCCGTGCCCCAAACGTGAGAGAACGCTGCAGTGGGGACTCAGACACGCAGCAAATCGTGGGGGTGTGCTCAGAAAACCTCCAAGGCAGTGCCAGGGTGGATTTGCAGCTAACAGGGAACAAAGGATTTCCCCATCTCCCTTCCAGGGATACCTTTGAGCTGAGACCCAAAGAGGTTCAGCGTTTCTTGCCAGGGTGAGACAAAGCCACGGGCAAACTGTGAGGAGGACAGGGGGAGTTTGCTGTCCTTGGAAATGCTGAGAACTGAGGTGGGTGGCAGTGCCCAGGCAGGGCAGCTCCGGGTGAGACATTGAGTCT
>VZTH01001964.1:0-22517 GCA_013397815.1 Aleadryas rufinucha
TGCTTCTCTGTTTCCTACATCCATACAAACACACAAAAACATATAAGTATATTTTAATTTTAAAAACCCCCACCCTTATGCTCGTCCTAATCAGATAAGGACACGTCTGTGTTACACCCATAGGTCCTTCATGAAACGGGTCAAGTTGAGACTTACTTTCCCTGGCACTGTGCACAGCTGCCTCAGGTGTGTCTAAGCCCAGCTTTAGAGAGACTGTGAGTTGGTGTTTATGTACTTGAGGAAAGTCTGAGAATATATACCTAGTGTAAGACAATGCTGACAATTTTCTCAGCTCTATCATAGCTATAAAAACATCTGGGAACCATTCCACTGTAATTGCCTGACTGTAGTTGTTTGGTAGCATCAAGAATTAAGCAGTTTTGCAAAATGCCTGAAAACTTTAACAGTTGCAGAAATTTTTACACATAATTAAAAAGGGACTGAAGTACCAATTGGAGTGAATTTAACCATAATCTATATTTTAAAAAGATTTCAGTTTCTCAGGTGCTGAAGATTCATCAAAATGCTAATCATGAAAATTCGATCTCATCTAAGTTAACAGCATTTTTAAAACATTTTTTGGTAAGAACTACCAAATAGCTTGCCTAACATAGAGAAAACTGTGCTATACATTTGGTCTCAATACTACGGTAACTCCAGTTTCAAGAGACAACCTTTTAAAATTTTCTGTGTTCAAAACAACCAGGAAATGTGGGGGCAAACCCAATCTTTAGGGTCATTTAGTTTTATCTTCTGTACTTCTCTAGCTACAGAATATTTTTTCCTCCTGTGTAGAGCCCACTAATTGCATTAACTCTTCCAAGAGTTTTGATTTAATGTGAAAATGCTATACAATAGATAATTCAATACATCCCTTGACAGAACATTCCAATTTCAACTTACTTTTGAAGTTCCTTTGATTTTAGTAAATGATACACACTATCATGAAAATAAGGTAGTAAAAGTAATTCCAGTTGGTTTGCATAGGAAGTGTCACTAAAGCCAATTAAAGGACCAATGACTTTTTGAATATCCATGTGAAGAAAGCTGTATAAATGATAATTGTAGGCTTGGGTTTATGTAATGAAGACTCTACTTTTAGATATAATCCAGTTAAATCAAAGGTTCATCATAAATCTGAATTGTTTTTCATATCCTTATGGGTTTAACTGAAAAAAAAAACCAAACGTACTAAGTTATAAAAAAATTAATTAATGGAAGACTCAAGAAGTACTCCATGTTGAAAAAGCTGCGGACATCAGAGGAACACCAACAAAGCATTGTAGGAAAGGAAGGAAACACAGAAATCCGTCCTAAAAATCTAACATATTTATAAATTCTGAATGTTTTCTTAACAGAAGGGAATACTTTGAAGGAGGTAAAACTGTAGAAGACTTAGGTACAGTTTTGGCAAGAAAAATAAATATGATCTTGAAAGGTCATACAGTACAAACAAAACCAGGATATTTTGACCTACTATATAAAAATACTGATGGTGACATACATAGTTGCTTTACATCATTGAAAAGGAGATTAAGCTTCCTTTCTACATGGCACTAATTGCACATTTGAAATATAATGCACACTTTTGAGCACCTCAACACAAGAAGCTTGTCAAGAAATTGGAGGAAATGGTTAAATGACTAGAAGGCTTTATTTATGAGTTACAGTGTATTTGAGCCAATACACAGTAAAGATAGTGGTATGAATATCTTACAAATACTACAGAACATTCATAAATCTCACTAGGCTGCTACAGAGGAAAAAAGATTGACAACTGTTTGAAAAGGGTAAAATCTTTGCTCATGCTGCTCAGATCGATGCTGTTCTCAGAGTAAGAAATTTCACAGGAAGCAGCAGGGGTAGAATCAATCTTAACACATATAAAAAATTGTTTGTAATTGTATACGTCATAGAAAAATTGAAGAAAAGTAGATATCAGAGCCAAAAAATCTACTGATGATCCAAGTTAACTTGAAAAAAACAAACAAACCAACCCAAAAGAAAATATCATAACTCAAAAAAAGACCTCTAAAATCGCAAAAGGTAGTCTTCCTGGAATGAAGATCAGTGTACTTCACTGCTCTGGTTCTGTAGCTTGTACTATATCCTGTTCTCAGATTCTCCAGTCCCCAGTTTTCTGGTTTTATACCCAGTCATAGTTTCTTTACAAATATCATGTACCCAGTCCATTACTCTGAATTGTTTCTTTCTATATACACATCCTACAGGTTTACTCTGTTTTTTGAAATTATATAGGACGCTATTTTTTTTCTCTTTATAATCCACCCAAGCTGTCACAATCTCGGGTTTATTTTATTCACAGAGAGACAATGCTTGGAGTCAAATTTCTTTAATTTGTTGTCAGACTAGTCCATGTGTTTCATTTGAAATACTAGGTGGAAATAAATAATGTGTATAATATATTAATAATCTCACTGTTTTGAAATCATTATTTCAATAAGAAAAAAAAATGAGGCGTAAAAATCAAGTATAATGAGACCATTACAGAAGAAGAAACAAGGTAATGAATTTCTAATACATAATACCACTACAATGATATTAGCTATAATTTAAACAAAGTAATCTGCTTTTGTTTGATATGCAAAATGCAAATGAGACATTTTAGTAATGCTCCCCTCTCACATCAGTGATGCTAATGAGGAGATGATAAGGTTAATAAATATTTTCTTTTATTATAGTGGGGGTTTTTTAAACTATATTTTGGGTTGACAAATTCCTTTGCGAACTTGACAATGCCAGTTCAGATAAAACAAAGCTTGTCCTTTCGCAAAAACAGAGAGAAAATCATGTGACATTTGCACTTTCCCTGAAGCAGCCATGCAATATCGGAACCACATTTTAGCTCTGAATAGACAATAAATCATATAACTGGAACTTGCCGATATACTTATCAGTGTTTGAGAAGTAAATTGCTGTAAAAATGAATGGTCAAATGTAAATTCCTATGCTATCCTCTATTTGAGTTGCATTTGAGGTCATATTTTACCTTCTGAGAAGAAAGAATACTGTATACTAATATCTACAGTTAGGCTTGAATGATAACATTTACAGAATCAAAGTTTCAGGAAGAATGAATGAAGAGAGCAATACATAAAATACACTGAAATTAAAACAAGAAGGAAAACCCGGGTAAGGAGGTCTTTGCATTCAATTTTTTCAGTGTCTTCTAAGACAACTAATTTTTCATCTCTAGCGTAGCCTAAAATTAAAATAAAATAAATGAAATAACATAAAATACACCACCATAAATTTTAATGATAAATCTTGGGGATGCTTAAAACTTTGGGTAGATTTATAAAAGAATTGCACAGGCAAAAATGGGTAACAATAATAGAAGGGTCATTATGTCCCTGAACACTTGTCAGTGAGAAAAGACAGCAAATATGCCCTAAAGAGTTGACAGAATATATTTAATCTAAAAGGGGCTGCAGTTGTGCCTTTTTCCAAGAATAAGCTGTAAAGGAAATTCTAGAGAAAAGTTTAATATTTCCATTCTATTTTTAAACAAAAGACATTTCAAAGGTTTTAATACACTTAGAATGCATATTCAAGAACACGAATTCACATCTGAACCAAAAATCTAAGGGCAGATTTGCTTCAGCAGGAATTCCATTACCACTTTCAGCAGTGGTAAACAGGAATGCTTTAAAAAGCTTTAGCTCTAAACTTCTGAAGGTCAGACTTCATTTATCAAACTTCTTCATCCAGTTTCAAATCTTCACATTTTCCATGGGAAATTAGATAATATTTATAAGTCTAAAACTTAAAGCACAGTGATATTACTATTTTTTTCAAATCAAGCTGCCTGAAGATAAATTGGTAGCTTACAAAGTCATATCAGCTACATCAGCTCAAAACCTCTTAGAATGGTAGCTGCACCAAACAATATTAAGGTAACAGGTGGTACGAAGTATATCTGAAACACAATTTAACTGCAAATAAGCTTTTTTCAGTTCATAACTGACAATAACCATCTGGAAGGGTATCATCTGTGATACTAACTAGTTTTAACACAAAGTCTGCTCTCCGCTTCGATTTGGGATTGGTAATCAAAGGAGCAATTAAAAGTTTACTGTTGGCCTGCTGGTAATATAGCTTTCTTCTTGAATCTTAAGAAATATTTAAGGTGTGTTTTAATAGTTCAATAGTTCAGATATATATATGTAGATAGAGAGAGAGATAGAGATCTAGAGATCATAGATATAGACCTTAAGGAATTTTAGAATGATTTTATAGCCATTTCTAGAAACATGTTATTCTGGAAATTTAAGCCTAGGCTTTCTGGGCTAAAAATAAAGGAAGAACTTTGTGTTAAAATTTAAATTTGCCTTTGATTTCCTTTCTACCTTTTTTCAAGGCCACCCAATGTACGGCTTTATGTCCATTGCTGGAACTTCATACATAAAGTCACCAAGTACAATTCAGTCACAGCTTCTGTGGACTGATGCTGATAACTTTATTCTACACCTTTTTGACCTCTGGGTTAGATTGCCAAAAAGCTTTATTTTATTATGCTGTCTGTGTTCCTACTAACACAAAAAGCTGTTGAAAGCGTTTTAAGCCACACTAAGCAGCCTCAGTTTAATCTGATACTCTTTGGGGAGTTAGTTCAAAACCTATTGTCAAACATTTATTACATTTTATAATTGCAACAGCTTCCAGCATACTCTGAAACATGTTTATACGACTCACTGACCCCAGATTTTCCTATTCACAGGCAAAGAGTTTTATGTTCTATATTACAAAGCAGTATTGCACATCTACTTTTAATTTGTGTCTCACTTCCATATTAGTTGGAAATTAATTCAGAGACAGCGTTCATTGCTGGTTCAATAAACTTGAAAATCAGGAAAACAAAAATCTGAACTCCATTTTCTTTCTTTTCTTTTTCCCTTTCTTTTTTTTTTTTTTAACTCTAATTAACACTAGCTCAACTGGCAGAGTGATTTTGCCGTGGCATTTCTTCATAAGTTAGAGGGCGCATGAGTTTGCATGAAAGGTGTTGCAGAAGCTCAGCTTGTATTTGGCTGTCACAAGAGCACATTGGCTCTGGATTGCCAGTGCAATCAGTCAGATGGAAGAGCTTCTTGAACTCAGCTTGACACAGTGTCTGTAATAGCTCCATTACTAAAGCATCACAAAACACAGCACCCATCCTTTGGGTGGTCAAAGAAATAAATAAGCACAATGCAAATGAATAGTGCTGGTCTGATGACAGCGCTATTTCTGTCTGACACACTGAAAAAAAATATCACTGTCTGGGTGAATCATCAGTAACCTGTTCAACCTCATTTGGTGGGCATCTGAGGTAAAATTACTCAAATTTCCATGATTTCCATTGTATTGAAAGTAGCATTTGCTGTCTCCATTATACTGCTAAGTCAATCGACCACAGAAAACTCAGAAACTGGCAGCTGAGTCATGCACATCATGAAGCTCTTGGAGTTTCTCTGGGAGATCCTTAACATATGTAATCAATGTATTGAGAGGAAAACTAAAGTGCTGCGAATCTAAATGATAAATTTGAGCTACTCACATTATTTAGTCTTATTCCTTCACAGGTTTCCAAATGAAGATCATTTTGCTCTCTACATCTGTCTAACCTTGCTTCTCTCCTTTGTACACACACACACACAGAGAAATGCTCGTTACAGTTAAAACAGTGTTCACTGAAAACTTTGCTATACCCTGAGTGTAGCTGTGTCATTCAGTACATGATATCTTAAGTTACACACTATGCTGACACCTCTATTTCTGTGATTAATATTCTTTGACACTCTAGGCAAAAACCTTTCCCTGAATTGTACCAATTTTTTTTCCTTCCCATTACAGAAAAGCATTTGCTTCATTCTGCTTCATTTTTCTAGGGCTGGGGCAAGGGGTCTGTAGCTAAACCCTTAAAGTGCAGCATCTTGGAGGATTCTTTTTCCCTTCATGAACCAAGTTTTCTGTGTCTCGTATCACCTTTCATTTCTGTTCATATTTTGCCACAAATGTCCCTTCAGACTATGAGTTGAATGAAAAATTTCATTTGGGCTAGAATATTCTTTCAAATGAATCTAATGACATTATCTAAAAGGAAAACAATGTTTCTGGGTGAAATGAAAGCTCTGGGGCTAAACATCTGGTTGAGAAATTTTAATTGTATGTGTAATCAAGTTTCATAAATCTCTCCACTTTTTATGGTTACTTAAACTCAAAAAAATAACGTCCAACTAAATGTCCAACAAGAAATAGGCTTCTATTATATTTAATCCTTGTATATTTACAGAAACTATTCTTACTTACAGTCTTGAGAGCTCAAGCTCTTCAAGTCTGCAAAGCAAGAAGAGGATCTAGAAAAGAAGGAATGACTGACTGAAACAACCTCCTGTTTGGCAGAAGATGTCCTCTGCCTATGCCTATGTATGCACATCAGATGTGCATACATCTGTGTAAATTATAACTCCATCTCTTCAGAGCTTTCTCATATTCCTTTTTTTAGTTAAAGCTCTACAGATTTGTATGATAAGTTTCTGGGAAATGCAAATTACCTACGTGTCAAAACTTGCAGTCCAAAATACACGTGAAGAAAACAAGGCAGTTGGAGAAAATATAAGGAAATAATAATCTGTACTCTCTCATAATTTAAATTGAGTTGCTATTTCATATTATCATGAGATTGCCACAATTAATGACAACAGAGATGAAGCACAACATTCAAGGATTAGGGGTTCAATCCATGACCCAGTAACAATGTAAATGGTATATAAACTGGTATATAAAAGAACAATTTAAAAAAAAAAATTATTTACAAAAAAATTATGGATTGTTCCTGTCTTTTCATGCTGGTTTGGGTTGTTGGGGTTTTGCTTTTTTAAAAAAATTTACTTATCTTTTTCATATATAAAAAAGAAATTTTCTAACAAACACTGGGATGTTAAATGTAGAGTTCTAATGTCTTCTAAGAACACATAAACCCAAAATGTCACTATCTTGCAAAGCAATACGGAAGCACCACACGTAATACTTTCGAGAATTTGAACATAACCCCACAGCTAATAGAATATTTCATAAAAGAGGGTGTTTTCTAATGAAAAATGGGATTAGTAAATGCCATTCATTCTGTATTATCTACTCCATATTTTTGATCTACCTTTATTCTTGCCATGGTCCTTCAGCAGTTTAAAATTTCTTTATGGTGTTTTGGGGCTTTCCCCCCCCGATCATTAATAAACCTTAAGATTTATTTGAAGTTTTTTGCTAAAAATCTGGAACACTATCATTAATATTGGATCTACTTGGAAATCTCAAAGCATATTTTTCAAAGAATGAAATCTCCTGAAATAAATTTTGCTTGACTATATTCAAATGATCTTGTAAGGGTGTAGACTGTACAGTATTTTAATACATGAGCTATAAATAAATAAATTAATTAATCCCATTTTAGATGTTTTGCTGAAAATATTTCACGTATGTCACATAAGGACCTATTCTTTATTTTTTCAAGCTGTCCACTTTCCACAATTAAAGGTAAATTTTCTCTTTTCTTTTTTCTTTCTATCTTCTCTATTATTCCAGATTAATCTGGTTTTTTGTTTGTTTATATGTTTATTTCATTTTTTTGTCTTGTCTTAGAAAAATAATTACATGTTTTATATTTCTTTCTATATTTTAAATTTTTAAATCACTTTATTCAGGCCTTTTTTTCCACCCCAGGCTGATACTCACAATATGCTAAACAGCATCTATCCATCTGGAAATGGTAAACCATAGGTAAAGCATATGGTGTTCATTAATGTGAAGTGATGGAAGGTGCCATGCTTTTAAACATATCAAGAAGTTATATACAGACACATCCCCTTAAGGAAAAATGCTATCTCAATAAGCTAATAAATTAGATTTACAAAAAACTTTTAGTCAGCTACTCAGTGAGTAGTTTATAATCTGTACACCTCACATAAAGAAGTACTTTCCTTAGTTATAAGACTGTATACCATAAGTTCTATTTTCTAGCATGACCCATGTTCATATTTCATAAAGTACTTAAAGTAAAATGAAGTAATCAGATGAAAATAAAGTCTAACAACAAATAAAGAATAATGAGGGAGATAAATTGTTACTTTAATTTAACAGAGCTAATAGATTAAACATATGCATATGATTCACTGGACCAGAGCTTGTGCTCAGCACTAAAGAAAATAATTTGTCTTGCAAGCTTTGTGCTCACACACATTCCCATCACAGATGAACTACATCACAGCTTCAAGCAGTGCCACTGAAAGTTCAGACAGGTCCTACTTTAAATTCCATCTTGCCTTATTTAAGCATCTGTTTGCTTCCACAGTCTCTGTGTTCCTCCTAGTTGTAGCAGATGTTTTGTCTCTCAGCTCTGTAGTATCTACTGCCTAATCAATATTAATCTAAAGGAAAAAAGATTTGTAATCGCCAACTCTTTTTTTTAAAAAACCTTCTTTGTCTTTCTCCAGAGGAGGAAAATTAATGAATGTTCCAGAAAAAAATTGATCTAAAGCAATTTATTCTGAAATATTGAAAGTTCAGAGAATGAATGGTTAAAAATGTCATACCATGAAATTGCAGAAAAAAATACTTAGAAACAAGTAATAGCTATATACATGAATGCTGAAATATGTGTTAATTGTATATAGCAGAAACACACATTTATTCATAAATACATAAATGGATAAAACTTTTCTCTCATGTTTTACATGAGAAATATGCTTTTGTTCCATTTTATCACATGAATCTTGTCCTGCATTTCTCTCCTGGAGGTATAATCTCACATTTGTAATGTAACACTGGATTTTCAACTGTGCAAGTGCTAAAGGCATGAAGTGAGAAGGGAGACTTCTTTTGGTGTCAAAATACAGAAAGATAAAATGAGATCTTGGAGTAATAAGAGTAATAGTCTCAGAGAAAAAATAAAGTACTTGAGAGTTAAAAACAACAGCAATGCAGATATGTTTCTAATTAGAAAGCAGCTTCTCTTTTATTTAAAAGATATTTTGATGCATCCTGTGCTTCTATTTGGGAATGCAAATTAGCACTAAGAGTCTGTATAAATGCTGTTATGTATAAGTCTGCCCAGATATTTCACCACAGGAAGAGCAATTACTAGAAAAGTGTTGCTGTCCTTATTGTGTTACCTCACCGCCCAAACAGGTGGACAGATCAGCCAGGGAAGCAGACCCAGCCCAGCACCCGTCTCGTGCCTTGGGAGAGTGACCAGCTGTGTTTGCTCAGGGAGGAAAGTCATTGCAGCAGAAAAGCTTCCCCTCCTTGCAAGATGGAAGGCACAAGTGGAAGATTGTTTGGGGAAAATTGCTTCTCTGAGCCAAAACAAATACACAGTGCACATGGGTAAATTTAAATCTACCTCAAAAAATTGTTTGTATTATATGCATATATTTGTGGAAGGAGAGAAGAGTAAATCTTAACCACTGAAGTCCTCTAAAAAGATAACTCTAGTACAAAGAGCTCTAAATACAGGGTGAAGTACTCACATTGCCTGCATTAGGAGCCTCTGGTTCCACTACAGTAAATGCAACGAGATAAAGACTGATTTAGAGCACATCCTACTCTCTGAATAATGTAATTTCAAAAGCTTCAGGTGTATCTTATGCAGAACGAAACCTCTGGGCCTATTGTTCTGGATGAAAACATCAGCTACAGATAGATTTGCTTCAGTCTTGTTGAAAACTAAACCCCTGTCATTTCTTTTGAGATCAGCATAGGTATCAGAAAGAAAAGCTTAAAACAAAACAAGGACTTGTCTGCAGGTTCAAATTATATCTTTTTTAAGGACATGAAGAAACCTATTCCGATTCTGAATCTGGCCAATTATTTTTTAAAAATAGCATTTTTAATCCTATTTAATTACCTTAGTCATGTGATACTAATCTTAAAAAATCAATTTGTTTTAATTTTAAGCATAAATTTTTAAATTGCCATAACCACCTATATGGTTGCAAGTAATGTGTTATTCCTAGGTTTACTACTGTTTCCCCCTAATATTTATCTGATTGATTCACTTCAGCTGATCTTTAGAACCCTTACATTTTTATCTAATGTGCAATAAAGACTATGCTCTAGTCCAGGAGCCATCTTTTTAAGCAAAAGAAATTTGGAGCAATACCAAAAATAAAAATGAGGAAACATTGAAGAGAATACATAATGTTGTGTTTAGTCTTGGTTGACAGCTTTAGAAAATTACAAAAATCTGGGGTAAGGGGGAAATCCCCAGTTTCTTGTATCTGTGATTGGTGTTTACAGAGTCATAAACATTTTACTGCAAACCACGTGCCTAGGGAAATGTCGGCAATTTGCCAATTTTCTATGCCATATCTTCCTCTATTAAGGAACAATATGATTCTTCAGACTCTTTTATATAGTGTATTGCACAAATTTATCTCAAAGCATTTCACAAGTCAGTCCAACAAATAAGTAGATACAAAATGAAAGAATGACAGTGAATAGATATTTAAGAAGATTAAAGGGAGAAATTTTCAAAGGAATTCTAGTGATAGCCCTTTGTTTCATGAGGTTTTTGATTTTACAGAAAACTGCATTTTTATTTAGAAATTATATTTCATTTAAAGAAGAGTGTACAAACTTTTAGGTACTGATTCTATCTGAAATTATGGATAAAGGTGATTTTATTTAATATGTGTGTAGCTCAAACATGTGTAGTGTAGTACTTACAAATAATACAATTACTAGGAAGACCTGGCAGTAGCAATCAGGCTTGTAGAGATTTGTTTTGTTTTGTTTGTAGATTTTTAGTTAATAAAATATCAGGAAAAAGCTTTGTGGATTCACTGTTTATCATTTTTGTGCATTGAAGTGGAAACTGCAAGGACTTGTCAAATGGATTGATATAATGTCTACAAGTCTCAGGATAACTCTATAGCATTTACTAAATGCTGAATTATAGCTTTCTTCTCTTCTAATCCTCCCCAAAAATATCACTCAAAGTAAAAAAACTATTTAAAGTAAATATATTAAATAGTGACTTTCAATGTGTCATACTGAGTCAACTATTTTTGTTTGATTTCTTCTTATATTAGCCTGCAATTCCTTTTTGCATATGGTCCAGTAATTCTATAACACTTCATATTTTCTACTGCCCTGAAAACTGACAGATTTTCTTTCCCTATTTCTTTGACCCTGTAGTGCAAAACTGCCATCAGTTGTATACAAAATATCCTCAGCAGAGCACTAAATATATATATGTAAAAGTCTGAGTTTACTATCTTGATTACTTCTAATGGGCTATAATAAACATAGCAAAATAACATGTCCCTGAAACAGAAAGATACTTATCTACCATATTTCACCTCCCTTGCCCGGCTGGTGATGCTGTGCCTGATGCCCCCCAGGACAGGGTTGGCCCTCCCGGTTGCCAGGGCACTGCTGACTCACGTTCAACTTGCCATCCACCAGGACCCCCAGGTCCCTTTCCACAGTGCTGTGGAAACTTAGTATTCCTTTGAGTCCTGTGTGCAAGATGGTAATGAAGATTCTAAAGAGAACTGGGCTGGGGATGGAGTCCTGCAGAATGCCACTAGTGATCTGTTGCCAGCCTGATATCACCCCATTCATTATATGGCTTTGTGCTCGACCTGTGAGCCAGTTGCTCACCACGTAGCACAGTTATCCAGTGCTGGATATTTTATCCAGAAGGACACTGTGTGAGACCATACTAAAATCCTTGCTGAAGTCCAAAAAGATTATGTCTACTGGCTTTCCTAGATGGGTCACTGTATTGTGGAAGAAAATAAGGCTTGACAAGCAGGACCTTCCTATCATGAAGCCCTGCTGGCTGTAACAAATGACTGTGTTGTCCTCCAAGTGTTTCTCAGTACCTCCCAGAATAATCTTTTCCAGGAGTTTTTTTATTTAACATGCTCAAAACAAATATATATTTTTATAATCAGAAAGTCTACTTTAGTTTTCCAGTGAGGGCCTTCTTCATGACAAATTTGCGCTTTATTATGTATTCTTTCCTTATCCATTTAATGATCTTTTTCATTAGAAATAGAAGACTATCATCCTTTTGTGTGTGTTTGTAGGGGCACGTCATTATATCTTTCTTCAGGACTTTTTGTATGAACAATTAGCTCTTTCAGCAGGACATACAACATAATGCTTTCTAAAACTCTTAGCTTTCTGATTTGTTCTGTTCTGGATCCCTGCCACTGTGTTTGTTTGTTTTTAGTGTCTTCCAAAGAAAACTGGACACAGTAGCCCAAGCCAAAGTCTCACTAGGGCCAAGTAAAAAGCAACTTTTGACAGTGGCGTACAGTAGTGAATAACACAGGGGTGAGGGAAGATGGCATAAAACCACCTGATTGCTTGGAAAAGGAGGACATTTAAAGCAAGAATTCTAATTTAATAGCAGTAGACCACGTTTCCTTTTTTTAAAGGAAATATTGAACATTTGAAATACAAAGAAAAATTTATATGTTAATGATTAGGCTTGGTCAAAAAATACTAGGGTAGAAATTTAGAATTTCATTTAGCAAATCAGCTACAGAATACTCATAATCTATCTAGGACAAGATAGAGGTAGATTCCCTACCTAATATTAGAAATAGTGGGAAAAGCTTTCAAGGAAAAAAACCCACAATAAACTGATGGCAGCATAGCCCCCCAATTCCTAGTCAAGCAGAGGGCTAAACAATAAAGTATTTTTCGAGAATGGGAAATCTTTATATAAATGTAAGAAATAAAAAACTCAGGTTAATCTAAAATGGTCACTGACAGTATGCAAATAGAATACCTGTGTAGATGAAGCCTTCATTTGGATAGACTCAGATTTTTCTCAATGCATCAAAGAAAAGGGAAATAAAGAGGTAAGCTAATTTGCCATGCACCTGGAGCACTTTTGATATCTCTAAAAGCAGCTACAAAATTAATATGTCTAATCTGCTCATGCACTGAAAGGGAGAGTTGGTACAATTTCAGCCCCCTGAAAATTGGCCACTGTTCTCTCTGGAAGGAAGTGTCACATCATGCATAGGTCGACAGGCATACATTTTGGGAAGGAAGCGAACAAAGGAAAGGAAGAACAACAGCAACAAAATATGGGTATGTTGATATATATGCATTCTTTTTTTTTTTTAATAGCATATTCTGGAAACATCTAATTTTTGAGAAGCTACAAATTTGTAACTGCCTCAGGGAAGCAAATGGGCAATGGTTTATAAATGAAATACCCTGTCAAATTATTTTATTACTGTGCAGAGTAGAAGAGATAATTATACCATCATATGAGATATTTTCAACCAGACAAAATGTTAGACTAGTCTAGAAAATTGATCTTGACTACAGATCATGGACTAAAATATGAAGATCACAGACTAAAATACTTCACATATTTCTTCTTGCATCTAGACCCTAAGAATTAATGCTGGTGATACAGCTTTAAAGGCCAATGTATTCATTTTCTATGGCACATACAGAGAAAGGTTTTGTGTCCAGGTAAGCTTCTTTCAAAACATACAGAGCCTGCTAAAACTTATTCACTTGTTTTATTTCAAATTACATGGGGTTTATTTTGAAATCAAAAGAATAGTTGAAGCTACTTCTCAGATATAAATATAAATGATAATGTTAAATATTAGACAACACATTTAATGTTAGTCCATAAGCCACATGTTTCATATAAACATAAGTTATTTACAGTATATGTTACCTGTGTCTTCATATATGTCACAGATTTTTGCAATTTGCTACAGACAATATCTGAAAACAAATACAAAACAAAACAAAACAAAAACTCACAAAAAAAACCTATGTAAAGAACAGTTATTTCTAAATCTGACTGAATAAAGGACTGCACATCAAAAAAATGAACCATGAGTACCACCAATAAAATAGACACACACTATGTGATGAAATATCTCATACCCAGGAACACGAAAGTGGTCTCAGTACTCTGGATATAAATGAAGTAACTGTTTGCAACAGCCCATTAGCTACACTTTTGATAATTCCGTCCAGTAAGCAGTTAGCTTTTACTAAGACTTTCAAAACTTTTTTTTTTCTTTAGAACACTGTTAAATTAAAAATAAAAGTATAATAATTTTGAAGTTTTTTCCCAAGGTCTGATTTCCTGGGAAGTTTGTACTTACTCTTAGCTTTCTGCATAAAATCATGTGAAAATGGTGGAAAATTTCTTTGAAATGGACAAACAAAATAATAATATTTCCCACTGAGTACTGTTGTGTAATTCCTTATGTAAGTGCAAATTTGTGCTGCAGTGACCTTTCTGAGCTAGAAGGTTAGCCACTCTTAATTCCTACTGAGGGGATGGTAACCTAGTGAAATAACTAAACTCATACAACTGGCACAAAACCACATTTTTGAATGTTCTTTGTAACTTCTATGCCCTAATTTGACATAGGACAGAATTCCAGCTTCAGAGAACTTTCTAAAAAATTATTCTCTCCTTCCCCCTATCAGTTACTATGGATAAATAGAGGATTACAAGTTAGGCAGCTTATTAAGGCTCTCACTAATCCTATGGGTTTTCAAAAAGCTTGAGGGGTAGCTGTAATTGGGTTTCTGTTGAACTTGGCCAGCACATTATACCAGCATGGCTCTACTCGTGCAAGACTGGGAAATAGGCTCTTACATTAGCTGACTTATTTACAAACAAAAGCAACAAACAGTAAGAACCGAAAAGTCTGTTCCCCCTTGTTTGTTAAATATGCTTAAAAGCATATTTGATGCTGTTCTATTCCTTTCAGTAGTCTCAGTAGTGATGAATTTGAAAATGTACCTCTGCCTCAGAGGAAAAAATAATTTCTGGATGTTGTATTTTGTTCATATCATGTTTGTAGCACACACTGTTTATGTGGAACTTCAAGAGCCAAAAAAGAAGGAATAGCTATCAATAGCTATCAGTGAGGAGATATAGGAAAAGGAAAAAAATATTTTGTCAAAGCAGTCTCATTTCTTTCACAAGTAACCTTTTATTTTCTTTCTGCATAATAAAATTCTTGGGCAAACATTTGTTCACAGTCAACACATTTAAAAATTTAAAGCAATATAAAGTCTGCTACATGTACCAACCAAATCCCCTATCATCATGATAGTCATCAAACCCAATAAAGTCACACTTTGTTTGAGGTAGAAGCTGACATTGGGTGAATAAATGATATTCTCCACGTACCCAGAACAAATACGGTAGAATAGTAATCAAACAGAAAGACGCCTTTATTTCTTAGGGGGACAAATCCTTTCAAAGAGGATTTGGTCATTGAGAAAGAATTTACCTTCCAGTTCTTACTTTTCATCAAGATGAATGAGGTAGAATAATATATGGATTTATTGACTCCAAGGACTGGAAATAGTAAAACCTGTTCTTTTTTCAGTAAATTAAACAAAAATTACTCAGATGAGAGAGTATGTGTGTAGTCCATTTCTTTTGGTGACTTTTCAAGCCATAAATGAATGTTTTGAAATTAAATACTTCTGATTAGCTAGGAGAAAAATAAATTTAAATAAAAAATGTATTACTGGTTTTCATTTGACATTTTTCTGAGTCACACTCTTGCAATTTTAACAGCATAAACTAAACCAAATGGATGGGTTTCTGAGAGAAAGTGCCTTAAAGCCTAAGGTCCTTTGAGCAAGCAGTAATAATGTATAATTATGTAAGTGAACAGCATTAAGGGAAGAACTTGGGCACAAAAGAAAACAGGAAGAGGTTGTTAATAGTTTTCACAAAGTTTTTTGTTGTTTTAGTGGTTATTTTCCATTGGGGTTTCTTAATTGGTTTTTTCCTGACAGCTCTCTATTTCCCGATCTTTCTAGAAATGTTAATGTAAATGGAGAGATAGGAAGAGAAAGGAACACTTCTGAAGACCATTCTGAAGGCTACCAAGGGAAATGCTGCAACTCAGTACAATGTGACAATGCAAGAGAGGAGATGATGGGAAATGATGAGTGGAAGAAAGAAAACCAACTCCCGAGGTGCCCTTTGGACAGATAAAATGGGTCAATGTCCCTTTTATTGATGCGTTTCAAGAAAATTGCTATATGGCAGATCTTACTATTCCAGCACAGACATTTTCATGTTTATCAATGTATGTGTCTACAATACATTCTGACTGAGAGGAATGGTATTTCTTCTCTCTTTCCTCTCTTGCTTTTCTGCTGTATGTGTATAAAAACTTAAACTGATGCAAAAAAACTTTGGAAACATGTACATATTGATGATCAAATTCTAAATAATAAAATTTATTATGCATTTGTTTGTTATTAGAAACAGTGGACAGGACATTTGCTGATTAGTATGTGAATGTGTATCCTAATAACACACAATCCTCTAAAATTCTGCAAGGTTAGTTACATGAAAAAGATGAGGGTAGACATAACTAGTTTTTTTAAATTATTATTCCTGTAAACAAATAAATAAATGATTGTTGAGGAGAAAAAGAAAAAAACCAGGTTACTGTTTAGTACATAGTCTGCTGATCTGCTTCAGGTTGGGGTATTTTTATGCTATCACAATGGCCTACAGTTCTCAGTATCTTACATAAAAGTAATTTCAATCAGAAGAAATTAAAAGACAGCAAGTGAGAACCTGGTGGCACAGAGATGTAGGTATTCTGTTGCTTTATGGGCATGGGTGTTTCATGTGTATGTTTTTCTTCAGCATAATCAGTCTCAGAGGGACCCTTCTGAATCTCGTGATCAAAAAGGGCATGTATGATCTCTTAACAATTTGATGGTTTTTTGATATTTAAATCCAATTTATTTCATTTGCGTTATGATGGAGGGAATATCAGAAAATCACAGTAACTTTAAAGTAATTTAAATCCCTTAGAATACTCTGTTTTAGCTACAGCTCACTAAATTAAGAAAGACTTAAGCAAAGTGCAGATGTTATCTAGAACTACGTATTTGCCTTTGCAATAAATTTTATAGTAAAGCAAAAACTATAGAAGGGCACACTTTGTTGCCGTTTCATTTTGTAATAATAAACAGAAATGTTGACACAGGTTGTATATATAGGACATATTCAAGTGGGTACTCATTTTTAATAAATTGATTAATGAATAAATAAGTCTTTTAAATTATTTTGCCTTCAGTGGTTAGACAGCGTCATACAAATAGAGATCATCAGTGATAGATCAGAAGAGCTCTGTATGCAACTATGAATAGCTCTGAATACTTTAATGCACAATTTTCTTTAGTGTAGTGAACAGATTCGGCTGTCAGATTACAGTGTTTAAGTGACCAAAGCTAGCATGTACTCATATGTCTTTATAGGTCAATTTTTTAATATGAGAATCACCAAATGACTTATTTATTAAGCTTCTTAACATTCCATTGACTTTATCACACTGAAGACTGAAATGCAGACAAAATTAATTTTCTTCAACCGTCTTGTTCCTGGTGCTTCCTTCTGTTGAACTGCTTGAGGCTTGCTTCTTGGATATAGAAAAATGACATTGGTATAAACTGCTGTCTTGGGCTTATAACCTCATCCACTTCACATCCAGAGGCTATAAACGTCAAGGTGCCACTCAAAGTGATGAAATTAATGAGCATATACCAGGCATGATATTAGTTCTAATATTGCCAATGAGTACAGGCTGTTATGAAAGTTTTTGTGGACTTGCATTCCTTGGTCAAACTAAAAAGCTCCTACTACAGTCTATGAACCAATGTAAATAATAACCATTGGCCCTCAAAGATGTCTGAACATTAACCCTATTAAGTAGTTATACCTTTTATAACTGCATGAATAAATGGAGATTTGCTTATGTTGTGTGCAGAGATTAAAGCATATTTTTCAGTATTTTTCATTTTATGTCTGTATAAAAAAAAGTTATATAAGCAATTCATTAGTAAAAGAAAACACTTTTCAAAATATTTAAATTTAAATTATACTTGCATTTCAATTAAACAAACTCATAATAGCTTAAAAAACCAATGAGATATGATTCAAAATAAAGTATGAAAAATGTATTTTTACTTTTAATCCTTAGATGAATCATGGGGGTTTTTGTCTGAAAAAGAAGCAGTTCATATAGGTTTTCAGGTGCACATTTTGCACTGTGTAATACTAGATTTACTTGCAAAACTGATTATTTTATTGAATTAACTTGTGTCAGCTGGGACATAATTACTGCATCTCAGACTTTTTAATGGGTATGCTAGATTATATATTTCTTTAAAAATAGCTTTTATATTGAATATACACTTTAGTAAACAATAAATGCATTTAAATTTATAAGTAAGTGTCTAAAAATATCTGTTTCTATTATTTAGACCTGTAGCGAGTTTGGTCCTAACCGGGAAGAAACATCAAATTTTGTAATGGTTTCAGTTCACCTTTCTTATCTTGTGTGAGATAGGAGATTTGGAGGAATGCAAACAAGGCTCAAAACTTAAAGAATATGAAAAGTTTATTAACAGAACTAAAAGAGAAAAGAAAAAAAAAAATCAAAGCAAAACCCTCCCTTTGTTCCAACACCCCCCTCCCTTTTCTCCTTCCCAAACCAGCACAAAGGATAACAAACCATGATTTTTGGTCAGTATTTACAGTCCTTAAAAAATCTCTCCACTATTTAAGGAAGCAGAGGTCTCTTTTTGCTGTCCGTGGTCTCCCAAACTGCATTAGCAACAGCCCCCGTCCGGAAAAAACACTGATGCCGGGAAACACATTTCTCCCATGAGAAGAAATCAGTTTCTTTACCATAAGCTACACATGGGGTTTTCTTTTTTAAGGGTGGACAAATTCCAGCCTGAAACAGTAACTCACTTCTTCACAAAAAAATCTTAAAAGTTTCTCACAGCTCCTCACAATTCTGGGTAACCTGGCATGGTCACCTTTGCACATCGGCTGCATTCAGGATTCTTAATCACCCCCCCATGTCTTTAAATGGATTAAAGAGAAAAAAACCAGTTTGGAATATTACAGGTTGTACCACCGTCTGCAGAAAGCAGTTTTAAGCTCCGCGCTGCAAACGCAGCTCCCGCCCTCTTTCTTCCCCGCTGCCATCTTTAGTTTCACTCACTTTCTCTTTCTCTCTGACCTTGGAGACGCCACGATGAATAATGATCTCCGTCGTACAGGCTTTATGATGAAGAAAAACTTCACTTTCTTTGTGCTGCTGGCTCCTTTGATGTTAGTCTCTCAGCTCTATCGGCCTCTGCCAAGATCTCCACAGGCCACGTGGCGGGGGGAGGTGGGCCGTCCTCAGAAGCCTCTGCCGGGTGGTTTCAACTAATTGCAGCAATTATGGCTGTTCCTCAGCTGCCGAGGCTCTGGGGGGAATTCTCCCACCGGCACGCTGACACCCGGGGGCCGTGCCCCCGGCATTGGGGGAAGGGCACGGGGAGAGGCCCGAGGCCTCTCTGAGAAACGGCTCCAGCACCCATCTCCTCTCTCCTCCCGCAGGAGCAGCAAAACCAAAAGAGAGGGAACTTTCTGTCCCCCCAAGCTTTAAATATGGAAATCTCAAAAAAGCGGTATTGGTCAGACGAACTGTCTATCAGCTCAAGTTCAACCTACCACAAGACCAAAAATTTCATACTTAGTCTTTTAAACCTTTCAGAAACATTAATTATCTATGTGCAGTTTCCTTCATCTGTCAATCGTCTAGTGTAATAGATGATGTAACACTTATTAAAGCTAACACCATTTATGTTTATAAAAGTGATTGTCAGCACTGATTAGAGACATAACTAATTTCTGGGGGAATTTAAATTCATATTTTATTGGAAAACATCACTGGATGTTCTTAATATTTATGCACAGTCAAAGGGAGGACTAGAATTTTATTTTTTTTTTAAATGACAAGTCAAAATTATTTCATGTGCAGAGGGCTATAACCCACTGCTTGAATTTACATGGAATTGCATGTAACTACTTGTAAAGTAATAGTATTTTAAACCTGATCCTTACCATAATTATAATTGCATTTAAATATTGTACTAGCTCATAAACAGATCCGGTAACCTGCCTCTCTTGCATAAACATTTGTTTTTCTCTTGTATTTGATTCTAACCTCCTTTTGAATGTAATGCCATATTCTGGCACAGTGGACACCAGAACTTCATCAGGGCAGAAACCAGATGGTGCAGTTGAATCTCTACGGCACTGTAGCCCATTGGTGATTTTACACCCATCAGGCTGGTTCAGCCCAGTTCATCAGCTGATGGCTGAGAATCCATTTGCAAAGGCACATCCAGGCCTACTGTGTTGCAGGCTGCTCAGAGGGTATCTAGGTGAGTGATTCCAAGAAGCAAAGTGGAACACATAGTTACTTTTATATTCTGAATAAAAATATCATCTCTGCAGCTTGAAAGCTGAACGTTATCCAGTCAACCAAAACTATGTGCTCATTCATTGTCTTTGCTAGTAGATTATCACTGTCACTATGCTTTTGAAAACTCTACATACCTCTTTCATTTTCTCTGTTCCTGAATAAGCAAACTCCTGATAGTGGAAGGATGGGAAAAGAAAAGTTTCAGACTTGAATGAGAAATGACATGAAAATGAATCATGTCATGGCAAAGCGAATTTTTAGGGGAATTATATTGTGTGATTTCTAAAATGTGTTTTGAGTATAATTAGCAAATGTCCTATTATCCCATAACAGCAAATCTCTCAAAAATTTAGTAATATATATTTAATTATACAACAAGACTTTTAAGTTGAGTCTGTATTTTTTTAAATTATATTTCTGCTTTGGGTTTCACATGCAAATAAATGCATAAGTAGAGCGGACATTAGACAAATTTGTTACAGTAACTGAGAACCAAGAGAGCTGTCTGATTGATACACATTGCTTCAAAAGGAAAAAAATATTCAGTAGAGGATAAGCCAAGGAAACAACTAACTAGTAATGCATTGACTTGAGAACAAATTAATTTATAGAAGCATTTATAATTTATACTTTAAGTTTTTTCTTACCAAAATATATATACAGAGTTTTTCCACATGAATGAACATGAGATAGGCTCCGTTGTATCCTATGCCACGACAGTTCAAACTACTTGGGTTACATCTGATTAGCAATGTAAGAATAAGCAATGGGAGAACAATATCCCTAGAAAAGTTTTCAAATTAATTTATGTATTCTTCAGACAATAGCTCTCAAGATATATAGTCTACAACAGCCCAGAAGAGAAGTAGACAGTATTTCAGGAAACTGTATTGGTATGATAATTGATTTTATTGATGACAAGGATGTAGAAGTTACGTCTTGATGTTCCAATATGGACATGATTATCCTTTTCCATGCAGTTGAGTCTTTTTTACTGTTAAACATCTTTAGACATTTCATATTCCAGAGTTCTAACTATTTCCCAATAAAGCCCTGGCGGTTTACATTCTAATACCTTGTAAACCAAGTACTTCCTGCTTTAGATTAGGAAGGTGCAAGTTTATAGTTTATAGGTTGCTCATTTGAGAGTACCAATATATTTAACTGACTATTAATATGGAAGATTCATATAAAAATTAATGTGCATTTTCCATAATGCAACAAATATGCAACAAATGTGAAGGGTGCAATTTGTCCTATTGTAGTTGATTTATTATTATGCAGTAAGGAGAAATTAAATACAAGGTAAGATATATTTTTATTTTATTTGTTTTGGAGCGTATGGTATAATGCTCACAACAGAAAAGGTACAGTTTCACAATTAAGAAAGGAAGCCACTTCAGTTAAACGTCTTGTTTCTGAGATGAATTCAGGACAGCTATTTTGGGGTAAAGAAAAACAGCTGCATGTAGTAACAGGGAAATGCATTGCAGTTGGTATAATTTTGTGTCATGCACTGAAATGATTAGAGATGCTGAACCTATCAAAGGAAACTCTGCTTGGGATAAGGCTAAGGAAAAGTTCTTTTTATATGTCATTTAGAAGTTAAAGATTTTTAGCAATAACTATTGTCCTAGGAAAGAAAGAGCTGGTAAAATTGATAAGTGATGCAAATAGAAGTCTTCAGTAAATATTCTGTGCTATATTTGCAAAGTGATGTTGGTGGACGAGAACCTTGACATGACATGGCAATCGTATCCTGGGCTGTAGGAAAACCATACAGGTGGGGGGAGGTGGTTCTGCTTCTCTGGCCTCATCAGACCCCACCTGGAGCATTATGTCTGGTACTGTTGCAACTAAGTGATCTTTAATGTCTTTTCCAACCCAAACCATTCTATGATTCCATGATTTCAGTTCATGCTTTATTTCATGTCATCAAAAGATAAGAGACATTTGTTTTCATTTTGAAAAGGCAAATGCCATTGATGCCTAAACAGGACAACCTGAAACAGAGACTAGACAGGGGTAGAGGAATAAAGGAGATATTTATTCAAAAGGCCTTCAGAGGTACACCCTGGCAGGCCAAAGGCTACCAAAATGGACGACAGGTCACAAGTTCTTCACACTGTTGTAAGTTTGGTCCATTTGCATATCAGCATAAATTCACCAATTAAACTTTAGCTAATAATGTAACTGCCCCCC
>VZTH01001964.1:22545-42562 GCA_013397815.1 Aleadryas rufinucha
CATGCTGGTTTACACATTTTGGCCTAGGACGGTCTGAGTGTCCTTGAAGAGCAAGCCTGGAGAGGCTTTGTTATGTCTATCTTAGCATAAGAGAGCAGCAGCTAACAGGCTGCAAGACAGATTAGAGCTACACACTAGGAATACAGACAATACAGAATTTGAAAAATATAAAAGCTAAAACCTAAGGCATCACCATTTTTTTTCTCAAAAGAAAGTATGGTGGAAATAAACCCTTTAGCTCAAATAACTGTAATATCATCAGATCTGGCATTACCCAAGGAAGAAAAGCCACACCTACCTCCACTGTTTAGCTGTCGATACACACTATTAACATAAAATTCAGCAAGTCCAGACATCTTGCAATCTTATTTGTCTTTTTCTTTGGAAGACTATTTGTTATCAGAAGTTATCAGATCCAATGTAAGGACAACTTGGTGAAATGTAATGACCTGAGATATACAGACAGTCAGACTGTATGATCTAATGGCCTCTTCTGGCTTCAGATTCTCCAAAAATATATTAATCTTTTATTCCCAAGGATAGTGCAAATGTAGCTGTTAGACCAAGATTTATTTGCAACAGACCATCACAGGGAAAATAGAAATTTATTTGAAATGACGTTTCAGTTCTGAAGTTCAATTTGTCCACTCTCATGTCTTTTAACCTCTAGATGTGTCTTTCTTAGTCCAAAAGAGGGATCTCAGAAGACAGAGAAAGGCAAAGACGGCAAACACTAATTTTTATACTGACAAATGCATTCTGTTCTCTCTGGGCCAGCAATAAAACAGGCAACCAGGATGAGTTCGGAGTCCACCTCTTAATAACATACAAGACAATTCTTTTAGACTTAAGTGAGTATCAGACAGAAGGAGATTACCAGTGGATAAGACAAGTTCAATGCAAGCAATGTGCTGCCCACACAGGTAAACTCTGTTCAAATACACTTTTTTTCATGTGCCTTGAAATGTGAAAAGAAAAAAATCAGCATCTTTTTGGCTTAAATGAACCTGAACTACTTTATTAAAAGGTTCTGCCAGCCAGGTGAATTTATGCCAGTAATCAGATTCAAATTAGCTGGGCGTGCTGCCAATAGCTTACATACACTGAAGAAAGACCACAGCAAATCTATAAGTCTCTTGCCATATATTGGGTTGATGAGGCACACAATGAAGTCTCAGCACATTACTTCTAAAGCACGCTTTTGAGAAGAGGATCTCTATTAAATGTTACATTGTGAGCAGAGCTAAAAAACTAAAGTTACTAAGGATAGGTAACTGAGGGTTTGGGATTTTATTTTTCTTTACTCTTCCTGTATGGCTGTTTTATAAGTGACTTTGTGAAACATTATCACAGTCAGTAATTCAGTAACCACGGAAGTATAATATTTCTAAATTCAAATAGCACATATTACATTACATTTTATTAATCCTATTGAATATTTATTTTAGGGTGGATCTGAATTCACAAAGCAACAAAGTAAAGCTTTCCCTTCGGAGAAAGCTTACATTGCAAATTATATCATTCTTTCTATCAGGTCAAAGGGATGGATAGGACTGCTACTGTGCATATTTGAACACCAAGAAGCTCACAGAGCAGCCCCTGCAGATGCCCACAATAAGCTGGTACATCAGGCCAGCTGAAACAGCAGTTTAATAACAATGTGTTGCCACCACACAGATTTCTATTTTAATGGAGAAGAAGGTGGGAGGAGGCACTTACTCCAAGGTTTCTTGAATTTATGTATGTAACTTCCAGTATTCAGTCTGAAAAAGTTAGACTGTAAAAGTCAGTGTTAAGGAGAGGATTAGTTTTTTCTTTGCTTCTCTAAATCACAGTCTCACACTATCAAGCTGCTGTTGCTTCAAGCCAGGCACCACTCCATCTATTCAACAGCTGAAGTGATTCAGCTTCAGGTTGCTATCTGTTGGGTAGCTTTAGGGGAAAAATCAGCAATAAACTCTCAATCCTGGTGACGAGTTTGCCTCATTTAATATTTCCAAAGATAACTTTCCAGTGGAAGCAGTGAACTTGGTGAAGTTTTTAGGTAAAGCTATGCAACTCCTTTTCAATCTTTCATACCCGAAGTGAGGAACTCAACTCTGGATGTTTTCATGACATGGAAGGAGAACTAGTTTTGCTATCAGCTGGGTGAGAAGGATCATCAAGCAAGCAGCTTTTGGTAAGAGGTATATAATCTTGTTCCTTTTTATCTTCATCTATCAGTGAAGTGAAGCACTTGTGAAGATAAGATCAAGCTAACACATCTTAAATGCATTAAATAACATTTTATTTATATGCATGTCATTTATTACTTCTTCATAATTTCTGATACAGCGTGTAATACAGAAAATTATATAAAACATGGAAGAAACCACATATATCGAGAAAGAACATTGCCCAGATAAAATGTCTCACAGATTTCATATTCTGGGGCAAAGCAACATATTATTACAGGCATAAAGCAGTAGAAACGTTTTAGCTTTCAAATCCTCTTTGTTCAAGTGACAAATGTTGATAAATATCACAGCTGGCTTAAGTTTGTGTTAACAGATTTTTTTTAACAAGTAAGGAGAAAAGAATCAACAACTAAAATACTCCTAAAGCATGATTGTCAGAAGAATACGACTTTGTTTTCTTGTAGCTTATCTCTGAAGGCCTTCTTTACCTTGCTAATCATCTGTAGAACCTCTGATCTTTCTTGTGTGCTACTTGTATTATTATTTTTTCTGTAAGAAGTTCAGAGATCTCTTTCACTCTTTTGCATACTTTAAACTTTATTTCTGCCTATACCTCTCTTTTTATCTCTTCCTACTCCTCCGAACCTTTCTGATTTTCATTTATCTCTTCTCTTTCCACTCTCAGGCAACACTTGTTTGAAAAAATTCTGCATAAACAAACTCTTGCAAGAAACTATGTTTCTTAGCACAGATACTGGACTGACTGTAAAACTGTTTTCAGAAAATGAATTTATTTCCATTTGTCACACATAAGGCATATATAGCTCTATGCCATGAACATGAAAGGATAAATGTCTCATGTCATGGACTGTGAAATAGGTCATATCATTGTCCTGAAGCTGTGCTTCAGAAAGCAGTGTCACCAAAGGTGGCACCCTGCTGATTTGCTTTTGAGGATGGGCATCTGTGCGGATACACTGATCATTTTTGCCTGAACTGCTACCTGTATGTCCTCAAATGCATTTTGTTGTAATGTATTTTATTTGTTAGCTTGCTTCGTTTTATGTTCTCTGTTGGTAAGTCTCTGGAGTCTTTGTTTTTAAGCAAACTATCCAATGTAGAGCATTGTATTCCTTCTCTGCCTAAAGGATCTGAATTAACAAAAGTTGAACATAGAAATCAAAGTGACAAGTCAGTGATTTCATCTGTTATGACTATAAGAGGTCCAAACCCATGCATGTGTCTACATATACACATACATATATACACACACACATACGTTTACTTAACTTTCAAAAACTTAGAATACCACTGACACCAGTCTGACCTCACATACGTACAGTAGCACCCCTTACATGAAGAATCAGGATATATTTAGGAATAATTTTTCCTATAAAATATTTCCTATATCTTTTCCATAAAAAATAAAGTTTCATTAAATCAAGAGTCTATCATAATTTCTGTTAAAGGTGTGCATTTTTAACACAAAGTGTTAAATTATAGCATAATTTAACAGCACACATAAGATAAAACTTATTGATATCTTCCATAGATAAGCTATATCTTTTATATATGGGGGATACAAAACCAGCCCCTCAGTACCTATGAAGCAACTGTTGGGAAGACCAAGTCGGGTTCTATGCACCGGTGAATGGTGGCAAGACTGCTGTTTTTCATTTCATCAAAGATATTTTTTCCCTCTTTTAGCATATTTATCAAGTGACAGAGAAAGCTGAAAAGTCTTTATTCAGAACAAGCATAAAAATAGAAAATCATAGCAAAGAGATCTCTGTGTAGAGGAAGAAGTGATAGATATAGAAAGAAAGAGGAGGGATAGCTTCTTGGACAAGAAAACATACTCATGAAACATTTACATTACTGTGAGATTTCCCTCAAAGTTGAAAGTCTGGATACTGCTGAGGCTTACCCATCTCAAACTGTTTGATTTTTATCATTAACTGTTAGCATATGAACAATGGTTGCTACTTTTCTTTCCATATCCCAATTGCTACTGAATCCTCTATAAAATTATTTTCTCAATGTGCCATCTAAATCATATTAAATCTTACTGTCTTGTCTGTGGCAATCAGTATGTACTGAAAATTGACTTTATCCAGTGCACCTGGATTTCTGGAAATACATTTCTTTGAAGGCTTTATTTTTGCATGGTTTGTGTTTTTATGGGATTTTTTTTTTCTTTAATTCACTGAAGTAAATCATGAATCATGCTAGAAAAAAAACAAAAAAAAACCCCTCCAAACGAACAAAAAAACCCCACCCAAACAAAGAAACAGAATGTAATAAAATTTTATGGCACATATAGGAGTACTAATCATGGTGTTGATGATCATTCTTGTTTACTTCTTGATTTCCAGCATTCAGCTAAGACTGAACTAGACATGAAAAATAAAGTTAGCTTCCTATATAGCCATAAACCTTCGTGGGTATAGAAATCCCTCAGAACATGTGAAAAATGAGGACAAGATCAAAGCTAGTAACAATATGACAATTTACACCATTGGAACATATTCTGTGATTCCGGGAGAATTGTGGGGGAATGCTGCTGGCCACTCTGTTCTTCTCATTATCTTTGATTTTCTCCTACTTCTTTTCTTACTTATGCATAAACAAAAAGTAGTCTATCTGTTGTAGCACTGGACAGTTTTTCTCTCAGTCCATCTGGACTATTTTTAGGATAGTTTTACCCCTTGTACTTCACCAGGCTGTTCTTGATCGAGTCTGTAATAATCTCTGTTAGCCCAGAACTCAGAACCGTACTTCTCACTAAGTCAGTTGCTTTTGGCAATGGTTCTCTTCCTGAAATCCACTCACTGAAGTTGCTGGCTCTTTATTGTTTTTGAACACCTCTGCTCATTTCTTGGGGGTTATCTTCTGAGCTGTATTTTTATTCATCATTTGAAGCTTCTCAGCAGTTGCACTGGTATCTCACTGGTTTTCTTCTTTTTACATAAATATTATGTCTCATACCACCTTTCTGCAGAGGACAATAGAGGACAAAACAACAGAGGTACTCCTAATTGATGCACATTTTCTCATGTTTTACTTTTCCAGATAACATCTTCCATCAATACCTACAACCCAGATGATATCCCTGAAGTGTAATCTGAAATTCAAGATTCTATCTGAGTCAATATATCCAAGAAATTTTCAAATCTGTGATGTTTGTCTTATTGCCATCCAGGTTGCAAAATCTCTCATGTAGGCATTTTTCAGCTCAAATCTCCATTTGTGTCATTTGTTCTATAGAATACAGCTCTCTTCTACTCATGCATATTGCAAGCTCTCAGAGAACTTTTCTGTGTGGTCTTTTGCAAACTGACATGACTGAGCCGTGTCAAATATGAGCTGATCAAAAATGGATGTGTAAGAGCAGCCCAGCAAGACTTAAAAGCTTGAGCCTAATGTCTTGTGGCTGATTCAGGGCACTGCTCACCTCTGTCTACCAAATACCACATTGTCATAACCAGACTCATAGCTTGGTGATGGTACACTGGACACAACGCTTCAAGGAGAAAAGAGCTGGGAAAACTTTCAGCAACAGCACAAGATGAAAGCAACCTATTCTGTAAGCAGTGATAAGACTATAGCCTAGGTTGGAAGGGACCTTAGAAGATCATCTTATCCAACCTTTTATGGGGGAGGGAGCTCAGATGAGACTATCGAGCAGTATGTCCAATCACGTCTTTAAAACTTCCAGTGGTGGGGATTCTGCCACGTCTGTGGGAAGGTTGTTCAAATAAATGGCTATTTTCTCTGTAAAAAATTCCTTTCTTGTTTACTTTTGAAACCTCTTATGTTGTACCTGTTGACTCTTGTCTTCTCCATAATACTGCTTGTAAAGAGAGAACCTCCATCCTCTTTTTAGTTGCCTTTTAAGTGCTTTTCTGAAAATGAAAGTTCAGTCAAGGTAAAATATGGTATCTAAACTGTGGATAAATGCAGAAATTACAGACAGTGATCTTAACTTTGACCCATAGATGAGTAATTTTGATAAAGGCTTTCATCAGAAGATTTCCAGATTGTGAAGACTCAGAAGCCTTAAAAGCTTCTCTGTGTGAAGATGAACATCATGGTATGAAAAAAAACATTCAGGGTTTTGTAAAAATATTAATCCTCTTGCATAAAATTTGAACTAGTGTGAATGTGAAAAGACTCTGATGTGTTGCTTTTGAAGATTCACTAAGGAAAGGAAATGCTGACACTGACATTAAAAATTACCTTTCAGCATAATGCTATTCATAAGTAGTAGTCACGTCCTTATGTGCACTTCAGTTATAACACTCTGCAATGCCAAAAAAGAATTAATTGCTGTATAGTACTGAGTTCAGCTCTAATTGGCATTAATTAGGAACATGAATCATGTATGTAAGAAAGGAAGATATAGTTAAATTAGAATTATGTCTTAATCCTTTCTTGTTAAGCTCTCCTTCTACTTTAAAAGATAGTCCTCCATCACAGTGACAGTTAGCAAATGACAACCAGTCTTGCTCTGCATCCTTGGAGAAGGCTATGAAGACATCAGTCCATTTGAATCTGTCAGCCTTTGTGGTTCCTTGTCCTGTCTAGTGTGCTGTTCATCTTCACAATTATCTTTCATTCCTTTAAATTAGACTTTTCCATATGATGTTTTCTTTAAATATGAACTATAATCATTGTCTGAAAATTATGCTCTTAGGAGATTTATTTTTCTCCAACTTGTTTCTTTCCATGTTTTGTAACATAGTGAAAATATGCTTTTGCTTCTCTGTGGAAAAGATAAATATGCCCTTAGGAAAGATTAAAACCAAAACAAATGAACTGCTATAAAATTATACAGAGTTTTCATATTTAGGTAAAGGGTATTTGTTCCAAAAAAACAAAAGCATTACAGTAGTACAGGCAGACAAAGACCTTTGACAATTTATCCAAGTCTTCATTATTTTATATTTTAAGTTCCTGTCTATATGTCATTCTAGTTTCAATTCTGAAAAAGCAAAACACTACTGAGGTTTAATATAGAAGCTTAACTCATAGCAATTTTTTGATGCTAATGAAATTAATGCATCTCTACTTTTAACAATTGTATGAGTTTGTGTAGTAGGCAACATTAATGAAATGGCATTTATTAATCAGTTTCATGACATTACAGAACAATGGTAAGTTTATTTCCAGTACTCCAACTTTATTATTATATAATCCAGGAGTTCTATTATTTATATTTTGAGTTTCATCTCATTGTTTTTGCTTTCAATCAGCTTTATCATATTAATATAATTTAACATATTCTTAGTTGTTTATAGAAAAATTATGTGGGTCAAGGCCAGAGTAGGTGGGGCTTGTGCACTTAGGATTTAAAAATGCTGAGAAATTTATCATGTAGATGAAGTTGATTGCGAATATATAAGAAGGCAACTGAATTTTAGTTTGTATCTGTAGGTGTCCCGGTTTGNTTAAAGGCACAGGACTCATGTTTGGGCATAGAGCGATGGTAGGGGATACACATGACACGGTCACCCCAAGACAGTAGGCTAAAAGGATACATACCCATCACATAAAGATTGTGCATGAGTTAGCAGTGCCATCCTGCTTGCCTCAGCTTGAAAGCTGCTCAGTTCAGTGCATGCTACACCCAGCTGACTGGTATGTCCCTTTCCACTTTTAGTTCTCACTTTTGCATCAGCACCAGTCCTTGTACACATAGGTTTTGTTAAGAGTTCAGACAAATCTATACCCACAGAGAGCCTTCTTGTTCCCTGGGACAACACAGTCCCGTGAACCTCATCAGATTTAAAATATTCAAAGCTTCTGCAAAGTCCAGCAAAGGAAAAGCAAAGTCAAAGTAGGTTTTAAGGTGTGCTGAGCTAGTCCTGTAAAACTGTATTCTGCTGGACTACATAAGGGCCCAATTTGGACTCTACTGCTGTGAAGAGACAAGGAAAAATAGTGCTTTATTTTCTGCTATTTCAAGAAGTGACACAGATAGCAGACTGGCTTCATTCCTCACTAATTTCCAGGTATTAGTGCTGACTAGCCGCACAAGGCAAACAAACAGCATCTCAAATTGTATAATGGGGTGCATTACTGCTACACTGCCAAATCCTCCAGAAGATACCTTGACTTTTCAGGCAAAGTATCTTTTAGTCCACCAAAATTAACTCTCTATTACTCACGAGTCACAGACTTGGCTTCTCTCATAAACCTCAATTGATCTCATTGTTATGATGCTTAACTTTATATTAGTTAATAATACATTTTTAGTTGAAACGAGCTTTGAGTTGGTTTTTTTTCTCTATTTCATGGGGAAAAAAGCAGCAAATCAACAACACAAAACAAGACACCAAACAAAACAAAACCCAAAACAAACACTCCCTTCCCTCCTCATCCTAGCCCCCAGAAATCACTCCAAACGTCCAGAGGTTTTAAAAGCATTTTATTAATTTTAAAAACTGCTTTAAATCTTGAAGTGTATTTATTCATCCTGTTTTCTTCCCCACAAAACATGTTGGTAAGAGAATTAGAATCTTTCTAGTAATTATGCTTTCAGGAGAAATCTTGAATACATGCTTAGAAATCAGATATTTAAAAATATCCAAAGGCTGTTGAAAAGATCATTTTAAAAAAAATACAAAATACTATTGAAAATCTATTCCAATTCCAAAGACATAAATTCTTTTTACAAATTCTGAAGAGCAAAAGTAGCAATAGATCTGCTAACATTATAAATCAGTCCTCTGACCTTTTAAGTTGAATGCATCAGCTTTGCTGAGAATCTAATTTCACTGCTTTATACCAGAGAAAACTTGAGGCGAGATGGACATGCTATAGAGTTGCACATAGTATATAACTATAAAGTAGTAATATATTTTTGTACAGATGTTATATTCAATCACTGAATAGCAGCTGATCATTGGAGAATTGAGACCTGCCATTTTATAAATTTTTCATATAGGTTTTTTTTTCCAGTTTTTTTGTATTCTTTGTATAATCTAAATGTTGAGGCTTTTTCAAGCACAAACTCCCTCCCTTACATTCTAGTCATTTCTTCCCCATCACAGAGTCAGCTTTCTGTAGAGTCAGCTTGAGTTTTATATTTCTGCTTTGACCAGACAGCAAATGATGATTCCTGTGGTCGCTTAGGGGTTGAGGAGGGGGATCACTTTTTAGATGACATCTGTATGACTAGCAGGTAAAATCATTTGCCCAAAAGCCAACCCGTCTTCACCAGAGGGTGCATCAAAACTTGCATTAGAAATTATTGGCCTTTTCATTGTATTACTTAAATAATCCCTCCCTCACATACTCTGAAAGAACATTTCCATATTGAAAATCTGTTTAAAAAGCACAAGCTGCTATATTTAAAGCAATTACACAACCTAAAAAGCCTCTATAAGTTCAAGCTTTGTGTAGTTTCCTCTTCAGAAACCTGCTTAGAGATATATATGTATATTTGCATATATTTTTAATGGATCTTTTATTAGAGAGGATGAAGAAATTTCACAAGTACAGGCAACTATCTTTAGTACACTTGGTACAAATATTAGCCTCACTTCCCAGCTAACAAAAGGGAATAGCTGGCCAAATCTAGGAAGTTCATATATGAGCTGGGAATCAAACTGTGCAGTTTTAGTTCTTGTTTCTAACAAAAAGTGTTTCTGTCACAGTGTTTCCAACAAACCCAGCAATTTGTAGGGCTGTATCACAGGCCAGATATGCTGCAATTCAATCTGACCTCTCTGATTGTGCAAGTGATGGCAAAAGGGCAGAGGTATGCCAGACACTTCCTTCTCCAGACACAATAGTCAGTAAATACCTGTAGCTGAGGAAAGATGGACATGGGCTAGGAATAGCACTGTTTCCTTCATAGCCACAGTAATTCCCACTCTTCATAGAAAGAGCATATATGGGGAGCTATGAATAAGCTGCTTCCACAAGCAACGCTGTGCTGTGACATTTCTCTGATAGGTGTTACAGGGAGTACAAAGCAGCTTTTACCTCACTCAGGATGACTACAGCCTGACAATTAAAATATAGGAATGAAGGTTTCAACAACAGTATGAAAGTTTCATACTTCATTTCCAAAACTGATCAAGTGTTACTTTAATATTTATAAAATATAATATTATTAAAAACTAAAAATCCCATAGCATTGATGCCAACATCTTCAAAGTACTAAGACCAGTGAGGTAAGCATGTTCATGCGTCTTTAGGCACAAAATTCTGCTTCAAAGCTGTATTAAAATCTTCATTCCTGCCAGGTGTTAGTCTTTGGGTTTACATGGGATTTAGCAGCAACAAAAAGAAATAAGATGAAAACTACTTTCCATTATTTTTCTCCTATGTAAGCAGGTTTTGCAAAACATTTACAGAAATGTTATTAACAGGAGAACAGGGGATCCCTGAGAGAGTAGTTTTTAGTAAATTGCAGTCCACATGGAAAAAAAATAATTGAGAACTATTCTTCTAAGCTCTTTTATTAGTTAAGGCTAGTAGTTCTGATAGCAACATACAGAACAATTTTAGCAACTTAATGACGCAAATTTCTTTGAAGTAGTAAATCAATTAACAAGAAGAGTGCATCTATCATCACATAAGTTCATTTACTTAACCTTTTTGCATTAGGGCTATCTGAGAGTGCATACATGTCATAAATGCTATAATTATCTCAATCCAAGATAACCAGTCATTTCAGAAATGATACACCCATTTCATAGGACAGGAGGGCCAGCAAAAGCATGACTGCCTTATATTCATGTGTCATTACTGTCTTAGATGGTGGATTTCCAGGCTTACAGAGGCAGAAATATTGGTTTTATCATGTCTGAAAGTATAAATCAAGCTGTCCCCCAGAAGAGATGTACAGAAAACTGCACAAGCACTGAAGAGCAGATGTCAGAGCCAGCTAGGAGCTAGTCCACAGCCAGGAGACAACAAGCTGAAGCTGTCAGCAGCTTTGTTTTTTCTCTTTGTCGGAAGAGTTGTTTCAGAATCATGCAACATGTAAATTTTTAGTAACAGCTTTGAAAATTACTAACTATGCCATACAAAAATGCATGTGGCCTAATTAGGCAAAGTTTATCTGATTTTATTACCTTCTTGATGAAGGAATATAAAAATCAATTTTTAAGTATATTATTACGTCAGCTATAAAACAACCTGTGTAATCTTGAAGACTACTTTTCTGATAAAACTGAAAACTTCAAAGGCATAGTGTTGGCATGAAGACTTGAGACATTCCATAATTAAAATGCTTCAAATCTGTGTCTATGTTTTAGGCTTTCATGTGATCACCAAAATCTGTCAAAATCAAAGTCTGATTAAAAATGAAGCAGGGTGGGAGCTAATAAAAGGACAAGAGAGAAGGACTTCCTGGATGCTTGTCAGATATTATTATTTCTTTCTTTTTAAGACTATTTTTGTGCAGCATTTCAAACAATGAAATCAATATACACATTCTTTGAAATAGCTAACTAGTAAGAGATATGCATTGTTTGCGTAATTTTTTTGTGTGGATCAATAGATTAATTACACAAAAACTCTAAATTGTCTAGAGACTACTGTACTGTATAAATAAACAAATTATTCTGCAAAGTGTATTTAACATGCATGCAATTTATTCTTTTTAATTCAGTGGCATTGCCGAGAGCAGAAGGGTTTTTTGTAGCAATTTTCTGTGCTTTCTGCTTGAGAAAGTCTGCAGCCTCAGTCGTTTGTATTTGAAGTTGATTAGGATGAAGTCAGAGTACTCACATTTTTTTAACAGCTTCTGAGAGCCTTTTGCTGAGGGACAGGAAGAAGAAAAGCAAATATTCCTTACAAATATTTTGTCTTGAAAGCATTTGCCTAAAAGTACAACTGTGTGTGTGGCCAGACTTTTTTCCGGCCTACTCAAGTCTACTGACAGACACATTTTCAGACACCTGGTAGTTAATGAGTGCAGTCCTTGAAAGAATAAAATATGTCTACCTGAGAATTTCAGCTCCTGTAGAAACTTATATCTTGTTTTACAGAAGTTAGAAACTTTCTAAGTATAACAGATGTTAACTGCATGATGAGAAACTAAGTTTAAAAATTATGTAAATCAGCACTAATTTCCAGGGGGTTTTGTCCATTTAAACAAAACGTGTTCTCAAATTACAGTAGGCTGTCTTTTCCTATTGGTAGCAGCAGGGATTCTTAAAATATGCTAGCACTGACAGTAATTGTAGTTTCAATTTGCCCTGGGAATTACCTAAACTAAACTCAGGTCATCTGTGTCCAGGACTGTGATATTATAGTAAGATTTGAAACTGATTTAATTGGTTGTACATGAAGCTTATTGATAAGCAAGTGCTCATCCAGCACATGACAGGCTGGTTGTGTTCTTCAAAAAGATCAGCATGGAAACACTTTCAGACAAAGGAGCAGAAACCCATGACCAGTTCATGAGAGGAACATATGAATTCCTTCATTAACAGACTCTAAAATGAAAATATCCAGCTCAAGGTAGCAAAGGTTCTTTTCACAGAGAAACTCAAGGAAATCTTTACATTTAGCTTCTCTTCAGTTAATTCTTTTAACACTAGACATATTCAAAATATCTCAGTTGGGGGAGACATATTCAGTACTAAGAAATGTGTAACAACATTGTTCTAGGAAATTAGATTTGTTAAGTGTTTTAATTCTGGAAATTTCCCCTTCACCTTTTTTTGTCTCATGGGATGATACTGAAAATCACAGTTTTGTCTTTTTTCCAGGTTTTTTGCTTCCTGTGTCACAAGAGTGAGCAGTAATCATCGTTAAATTTACAGTAACTTTGAATTTTTATTTTAATATATATGATTACTGTTATTTTAGAGTCTGTGTTTTGGTAAGACTGAAATCCATTTGAATTACTTCACAATGTCACTTTATCAGGAAAACAAAAGTTTAATTTCATTCAAAAAGAAGCCTGAGCAATGTGGTGTCCTTCATGTATATTTTCGTTCGTGTTTTTATAAATTCATTTTACCAATTCAACAGTAGTACACTTTAATTTTCTACCTTTGATACATTTTCAGCAATCAGATACATGTCATGACTGGTATGTAATTTTGAAGATTTAGTGTTTATGAAAGTAAAAATTTGGTAGTCTATTGGCCTGTTTTGTGGCCATACAAGGCAGCAGAGAAAGCAGCTTCTGGTTCTCCTGACAATGTGGACACAATGAGATTAAAATGCTGCATCTTTTAGGTACACACAAAAAACTTAACTGTAGTAGAATATGCATTATAAATCTGAACACACAACTGATGTCTTGAAAGTGGTTATTTTCAAAACAAAAGAAACTCACATATTTGTAAATTTTCACTTTTGTTGCATTTATTACTCAAACAAAGGACTCTTGTTAATTACTGTGATATATGTAGATTGGTACCAGCCACATTTGCATGTTCCCCAGCTTCTCATAGACATTTATTGTTATATTGCTACTAATTACACAGCTGTCACTGACTTTTATGGTCTGAGCCATACTGTTTGTGTTATTTATATCAAGTAAGCATTTTGTCTTTTTCAATGGGAAACAAAGAAATCTTTTGTACTAAGATACCACATCTTAAAAGCTCTATGCTTGCATATGGAAATTGTCCAGAGTAGGACTGCAGTGATTACAGCCAATTCCAGTAGCATGCTTAGGCATCTAACCAAAGCTTAAATAAAACTGAAGCACATCAGTCTGAACTTGTGACCTTACCAAACATTATGTCACAAAAGCACATACACATCTCTTCCCCCTTTATCATAGTGGGGTTTGTGTGTGTGTGTGTGTGTGCGCGTGCATGTGTGTGTGCATGTTAAGCATTTTATAAAAAAAATATTTTCAATCTGCAGTTGCTATAAAAACTTGTATTAGTATAGTGACAAAGAGGCCTTAGTCTGCCTTATTTGGAACTAGTCAAATTTTGTCTAGTATCATCACTCATCCTTTGATCAAGAGTCTTCTGTTTTTTCAATAGATCTGACTTAACACCTTGATTATACTGACAAGAAAACCCAGTCTATTGTTTTTCCTTTTCCTGAAAATCTTGTGAGTTTAATTTTCAAAATCTATTTACTTTTTTGTTTGTCCAGAATGTTCAAAAAGTGTTCTCATTAATAACGTTGTAATTTCATTAAATGACAGAAATTAGGGTAGCCATAATGATTCTTACCAAAAAGAAGGTAAGTCGGGTACGCTACATTTTCTTTAGTATAGTAGTTTGGGGTTTTTCCCTTTTCTGTTACTCAACTAAAAAAAAAAAAAAAAAGGAGTCCATTTACTTTCTTTCTTCTTCCTATAGCAAAATAAATGATGTAGCATACAGCATGCTCCCCCGTCATATCACCTGCTGATAGCCATTCCTACCTAATACTGACTTTGGTCTTTTCTCACTTATCAGTTGGTGCCTTATAAATGGTACCTGGAAAACATCACTATAGAAGCATCTTCTCTGATTTGTTTCAGTCTATGTTCTACCTTGGCCACAAATATTTCACCCACCTTTTACAATACAAGCATAACTACTATGTCTTTGCTTATTTATGAGCAAACTTCCTGATTCACCAGCTGAAAAATTCATCAAGTCTTTTCCACATAGGCCATCAACAACAATTTTGCTATTTGCTTTTAAAATTCCTGTTCCATACAGATTTAGAGAATGTATTGGTCACTTCACAATTTTTATGTCAATTTTTATATGGTCCCATTTGACACCAGCAGATGCTTTTATTTCACTGAAATCTTTTGTCAAGTGCTTCAAAAACTTAACCTCATATATATCCTTGTATTGAAAAACTTTTTTTTTTCTTGGAAACTTTTCTTGAAATTAAAAATAAATAAATAAATAAATAAGGTATTCTATTTATGTGTCTTTATGATTTTTCAATCCACTCAGCATATGTAATCATTCAGAAAATATTTTTTTCAAGGCAAGCAATTAATGAAGTGATTTTTAATTTTCACTTACTGTCTTTCCAAGTAGCTGGCCATCTAAAGCACCTGACAATTTCCCTTCAAATGAATCACGAAATACTTACATTTGACTCAATTAAACATAGAAACAAAGCCAATGTCTTTTCATGGTAGAAGATTTTAACTATGCTTTATTTTTTCAAAGTACTTATTTGTGCATGGAGATATTAAAAGAGAAAGGATCCAGGTGGGTCCTCTGAAATCTCGCGTCATACTAAAAAAAGTGTTTAATCTGTAGTGGTCTTGAATTTTATAGTCTCAAAAGTTTTCATTCCCAAAGGATACTGTGCTGACTGAAGGCAAAAGCTAGGATAACTCAGTGCTATCCAACTCCTACTGCAGCATACAGATGTAAATCACAGCCTGTTTTGACTGTTCCTTGTTTTGGCATTGGACTAACAGTTTTTCTGACAGTAGAAGAAACAAAACCAGTATGAGACTCTAGTGATTCACCCAGAATAAGTGCATTTCTTAGTCAAGGAAAAAGTACATGAAACAATGGGATCGCATCTAAATGCTGGTAGTGTTCAGACTAATTAGTGTACTGCTGCTACATCTACATGTGAAATAAGCTAGAATATTAATTGTCTCTGACTATTTAAAAAAAAAGGTATAAATTTAATGTAATTTGGAAAATGAAAAATAATTTTAAAGACAATTTCAAAGAGGACTTGCATGAGTAAAGAATTTCAGTGACTTTTTCATACATATTTTGCTGCACTGAAACAATTAATTGCTGTATTTCCACTCCCATTACTTTAAAGGGCCATTCAAATATGATAATGATGAGACTAACTAAATACCCTGGAGCTGTAAATCATCTTGAAATTTCTAATTCAGCTTAATTAGACAAGAAAGTGTTACATTTCCTATTTAAATTCCCAGCTACTTTTTATGAACATTTGGTTAAATGTCTTCAATGTCAATGAATTAAACAGTACTTCTATCTTTGTAATCGTTGAGGACTAACATGAAGATAGATCTCAAAAATCAGATACAAACAATTAAGCATTTTTATGCTTAGAAATATCTTTACCAGAAGTTAGAGCGAGTCTAGAAAAGCTGACAAAAGTCAGATACAACAGGGTGCAGGACACAAAAGGAACTGTCATCTTGACTATGTAAATCAGCATCAGAACTGAAAGTGTAAATGTCTTCAATACATATATTCTCGTCTATTTTCATTATTTTTTCAAGCCTGTATGACAAAGTTAGTATGGCAAATTCCTTATATAATTTCTAACAGAGATATCAGGAAAACTGCTTCAAATTATCTCAGCAACCCATATCTCTAACTTGAAAATCATTAAATTTTCCAACAACACACACAAAAAGATGTATGAGTACTCACAAGGTCGTGTAAGAGTACTGAATGAGTGAAGAACATTTCAACAGCCCCAGTAGATGTGTCAACCGCAGACTAGAAAACGCCTCTGAGAGCCTACTGACTTCTCCGTAAAAATCCCAGCGGGAGCTCAACTAATTTTAAAATTTGAAACTTAGCTCTAAAGTGTTTTGCCCAGATTTCACAGGTATTTCCTGTTCTTGTATAATTTGGTCAGAAATTTTTAAACTTTCACAGTCCCCAGAGGATTTACAGGCTGCCCAAGGAAGTCATGGATTTTCCTTCTCTGGAGATATTTAAAACTCATGGGTATGTGACCCTGTGCAACCTTCTCTAGGTGAATCCGTATTAACAGGGGGGTTGGACTACATGACTTCCAGAAGTCCCTCCCAACCTCAGCCATTATTTTATTCTGTGGTTAACCCTGCACTGACTGGTTACTAGGATAGCCCAGTGAGATATTTTTGGTGTACAAACCCCACACTGAAGAAACACCCGTACTGATTTCCTGTATCATCCTTCCAGACACAACATACACTCATTTTCCTGGACACTGTTTCTCATGTGCTGACTCAAGCCAAAATGCAATAACAGAGATTTTGTGCCGGCAAAGGAATTTGTCATTTAGCATATTAAAATCACATTGTTTAAAGTCAAGTTCTACTCTGGATCTCAGTGCCTGACTGCCTTAAAGGAGGGTTGAACCCTTACACCAGTGGAGGCTGCAGCCAGAAGTATAGGTTTGTACTGCAAAAAATACCAGCCAAAAAACCTGCAAAAAATTCTTCATCAAAAAATTCTTCATCGGCATGTCTTGCTGAGCGGAAAGGATTTGCTGAGAGAGACATCCATCATTTCTATTATCTGGTTGATTTTCTTTTCTTTTCTTTTCTTTTCTTTTCTTTTCTTTTCTTTTCTTTTCTTTTCTTTTCTTTTCTTTTGTTTNACTCTGGATCTCAGTGCCTGACTGCCTTAAAGGAGGGTTGAACCCTTACACCAGGGGAGGCTGCAGCCAGAAGTATAGGTTTGTACTGCAAAAAATACCAGCCAAAAAACCTGCAAAAAATTCTTCATCAAAAAATTCTTCATCGGCATGTCTTGCTGAGCGGAAAGGATTTGCTGAGAGAGACATCCATCATTTCTATTATCTGGTTGATTTTCTTTTCTTTTCTTTTCTTTTCTTTTCTTTTCTTTTCTTTTCTTTTCTTTTCTTTTCTTTTCTTTTCTTTTCTTTTCTTTTCTTTTCTTTTCTTTTCTTTTCTTTTCTTTTCACTGGAGAGAAATGTTTCTTGCTGCTTCTAGATACTTAGCATAAAACTTAATACTAAGCTGATAGAATTTGTATCTTTTGCCTCACCCTCACCAACAGAACCAGAAGAAAATCATGAGGAATTTATCTCAATAGGTACTTTATATAGGGGTTCAATTAGTTTCAGGCAAAATGCTTAATATTTTTAACTTGCATTCTTCTTTCTCCTCTGTTGCCTCATACTCTTTGTACAAGATTTATCCATTAAAAGCATTCATAAGTCACCAAGAAGTAACTGTTGAAACGTTGCCTGGGCTCACAACTCCCCTCCAGCTACACACACACAAAATATTGATGAAAGATTCTGTCTGTGCCAGGGTGCCACTTCATTAAAATGTTAATGTCCATTTTTTTAATAAGAGGGTGTGAAAAAGAAAATATCTGCTAACATGGCAGTGAGTAGGCAGGAGCAGATTTCCCAAGATATTTAATAATATCCACATGAAATCTAGGAAAAGAATGCAGACAGAGAACTTTGATTTAAACATTTATTACCTTGCAAGAATGTTAGCGGTATTAAATTTTTTTAATGGCCTAAAATATGAATTTTCTCTATTTAAAGTTACGAGAAAAGTAAACTCCTGAAAATATAATATTTCACAGTTCAAGTACCAAGTTAGCTTTTTCTCCACAAGAGAATCTGGTCCTTTTTTCCTGAAAAGATGAAAATGCACACCACTAGAGCATCACTTGTATGTTTTGTTTCACCAAACTTTACTCAGATACAGTTAATGAAAAACCTAGCAGTGCGTGGGAATTTCCAAAGCAATTCCCTTCTACAGTCTTCTGTCTATTACACAGTGAGTCATCTCCATCTAGGTCATCCTTCTTCAATGAGAACAACTTGAAAAGATACACAAATGGAATTCTGGAGAAAATGGAAACGATTCTGCTCTAATACTCATTGTGCCAGAAACCTGCCATTGCTACTTTCATAAATGATTGTAAGTGTGCTGTTGTTTTTTTCTTGTTTTATAACAGCAGCACTGCATGGGTTCCCTCTTTACAAAGAAAGATAGACCAAAACAATCTTCTGAATATTTTGCTGTACACTGCTGGATTTGAGATAAAGATGGCACCTCTGTCCCTTGCTAGATTGACATATATGGAAATATGCATATATATACATATATATAAAACATATTAAATATATACACATATGCATATCTATAATTTATTTTTTTAAAAAGTAACTGAATTAGACAAAGCAGATTTTTTTTTAGTCAGTGTTAGGAGAGTGGGAGAATGTGGAATCAAGCAAGGAAATCTAGGATTTTCACAAACTATATAAACTTTATTTCCTGATTTTCAAAACTGAAAATGTGTCCTCAGTAGAGAATTCTGAGAGCAAACACATCATTACCTTCAGATCAAGTAGGTGGAAAAATCTGCTGGATTGATTAATTTAACCTTAGACACTTTATTAGTGATGCAGAGGAATGTATTTTCATGTCTGTAAAATCATCTCAAAATTGACAATACAGTTTTTCTATCAAAGGCATGACAGTCAGAATGACACAGCATTTAAGGAATACAGAGGTGTAATTCAGAATGTTTAACTGGAAATTAACAGAAGTGGGGGCAAGAAAATTTTTTTAAATAATAGGTTTGGTTTGTATATGGTATTATAAATCAGTGAGGTTTCTCTGGCAAAGTGGATTGTAATTCCTTTGAACTAAATGGGTAAATGCCATAGTTCAAGTCAATGCCAGTTCAAGTCATAGGATCAGAAGGAACAACTGGCCTGTATATAATATTATCAAATTACATTAAGGACAATGATCCTGTCAGACCCCATATTTAGTTTCCAAATGTATTAGAATTGATTATATTCTCTAAACTCTTGGAGAGATGACCTCCTCCATATTCAAGAGTTCTAATGTGTCCTTTAATACAAAACCAACACTCTGCTTACATACAAATGGAGTGCTAATGCCCAGTTTCAGACCACTGATGTAAACTCTTCTTATGGAAGGAAAGCACAAGAAAATCATAGCTTTCAGTGCATAAATAATTTTGAATAGGAAATGGGATAATAGAATTAAAAAAGCAACCTGGATGACTGAATGAAATTGCCTAATATTCTCGGTAAGTACTCATTCTATAAGTGTACCCAACACTATGTAGAGACACCAACACCATATTCACTCTCTCAAAACAGCTAAGCTTTCTATTTGTATCCTTAATTTTTTATGGCCATCTGTCACGATCCGCTAGTA
>VZTH01001975.1:0-64587 GCA_013397815.1 Aleadryas rufinucha
AATATTTTATAATAATTATTTATTTTTCTAATTTATTAATTTTTTTGTGTTTTTAGAATTCTCCAGCCTTTCTTTTTCTGACATTTTATGTGGACCCTAAGCCAATTCCTCTCTGTTCCAGGTCACTTGAAAAGTATGTATTAAAAATATATGTTTGGCAACCAGGTTTTCCAAAGTTACTCAAACCTTGAATGATTTGGATTTCATGCATAATTTTATTTTAAATTTTCTCTTTAACCAAGAGCCATCCCCATTTTCCCTGCGGTCACCAAGGGTTAACTCCATAGACTTCCCTAGGAAAATACAATTACAAGCATTGCCCACGGCCTTCAGGATCTGCTGTTACAAATTTAGATGTGTTATACTGTTTATCCACTTGACTCACCATCTTTACACATTTATGTACAGTTCCTCTGCCTGTTCCTTCAGACTCCAAACAATCCACAAAACTGCCCTTGACGGTGACCGCCCCACTGCGCTTGTTTTAGTGCCATCATACAGGAGGTTAATACTTCTCTGCTGTCAGATTAGCAGCGCTCTTGGGGTTAAACAGCGTAGCTGATCAAATCCTCCCCTTTTGAAGCAGGATTTAAACACGGTTGTTGAATCTTGGTGGGTTTATTGTAAACAGAAAAAGAAGGAAAACATGAAAGGTAGGGTTAAGACTTTTTCCTGTAGAAATGTAACTGCAAAAGATGCGGATATCTGCATTTTGAAAGAGAAGAACAGCTGGTAGAAACATTCACAGTAAAGTTCATGTGGAGACATCATGATCTTGTGTCCTCCTCCGTACTTATTTCTTGGAAATAAAAGTTGTTCCAGATATTAATTTTGAATTTGTTGGGTTTTTTTTTTCCACTAAGAAATTGAGCAGTACTTATACTTTTCAGCATTATATAGGAAATGGGATTTTCTTCAATTTAAGGATGTGTTTTACCTACTTTTTCCTTTAATTCAAATGTTTATCCTCATTCCTTTATTCCCCTCCCCCCCCACCAAATGTGAAATAGATTCCCAAAATTTCAGATGCTCCAGAAAATCCACTGGGGAATTAGTTGTTAATTTTGCCAGGAAAAGGCTCAGAAATGTTGGAATAGATGATGAAATTGATGGAGGGATGGATGGAGTGATGGAAGGACAAACAGAATAGTAAAATAGTCCTATTTTCTTTAGCTTCAGAAAAGTTTAGACAAGCTGAAGGTATGTCCCTGGGTATTTGTATTTGGTTTTTAGGCTGGGGTTTTTTCTGAATTATTTTCTTACATGTTAAATTTATTGTGCACATATTAAGCACATATAAGTAAATAGAAAGGAAAAGAGAGCTCTGACCTTGTGTAGATGCAGAAACAAGGATGACTTAGCAGACCAGATGAAATAAGTGTTACAGCTCCCACTTGCTTCCACTGCAGACCTCTTGACTGAGAGCAGACACTGGGGCTAATATGCAAATGTTATGAAAGAGAACATATTGTGAGACAATTTAAAACATTTCTGCACTATTTCTGACTCCTATCTCCTCAATGGTGTCATTAGTTTATAAGCTTCAGCTCCTGCACTCAGCAGTGGTATCATTTACAACAGCTGCTTCTGCTATTGACTGATGAAATTAAAATGCACTTAAAAGCATTAAAAAGAACAGACTTGCAGAATGTTCAGTGAGGATTGACATTACCTTGAGAAACCGTATTGATTTGCCATATTTATTTATGGGACTTCTTCCATGACAAATTTTTATGGATATTTGAAGGAGGTGAGAAAAAAACCCACAGCTATGATTCACTTCAAAGACTCCAAGTCATCAGACTTTTTTTCTTTTGTCTGCTTCTGAGTGGCAAAACCTGCTACCCTATTTAGAATTTTGAGCCTCAAATTTACGCAGACAAAGCTTGTTCTACAAATAATTGAGTGTAGGAAAATGGCTAATTCTCAACCTTCCTAAACAAGCATAGTGTTGGCATTCACACCCTTTTCTGTTACTTTTACCCGTCTCTACTTTGTGCCAGGGACCTTCCTTCTACATTTCTCCACCTCTTCCTCATCTGGCATGTAGAATAGCAAAAGGAGCTAAATGAGCTCACCGAACAAACTCACTATTATGTCATTAATGTTTAAACTCCCATTACCTTTCAAGGCAGAGAGTTCAGCATGAAATTACTCAAAGTAGGCTGTCAAAAATTTCATTTGCAAAAGCTGGTTTTTTCATAATTCTGGCATAGAGTTATGCTATTATTACATAAACAAATAAATGTATTTTAAAGGTTGCTTAGATGTTGGTATAAAGGTTGTTGCTTTAATAACATGGTGGCACAGAAAAAAATATATACATGTATATAAATAGTAACCATTTGCAGTGGAGACAGTACGTGCAATGCAGACAGTATTACCATGATGTTAAATAGGATCTTTATGAGTTCAGTCTCATTATCTTAACAATTTCAGAGAGAACAAGAATATTGATGAGACAAGATAAGTCTTCTTGTCCCTTACAGCTGAAGTAGTGAAGATGTTTCATCACTAAAAGTGTCTCTAACTATATCTCATTCTATGATAAATACTACTCCATAACTGTTAAAATGAAACATATTATAAAGTTTATTCTTGAAGATAAGCTGACCTCATTCATTGAAGTCACAGCTCTAAACATTCCTAACCAAAACAGCTTAAGACTTTTCTTCTCCTCTCTGCTGAGACCTCACCTGCAGTGCTGCATCCAGCTCTGGGGTCCCAGCACAGGAAGGACATGGATGGACCTGTTGGAACCAGGACAGAGGAGGCCACCAAGATGATCAGAGGAATGGAGAAGCTCTGCTACGAGGAAAGGCTGAGAGAATTGGGATTGTTCATTCTGGAAGAGAGAAGTCTTTGAGATGATCTGATTGTGGCCTTTCAGTACCTCAAGGGAGCCCAGAGGAAAGATGGAGAGAGACTATTTACAAGGGCCTGGAGTGACAGGACAAGGGGGAATGGCTTCAAACCGAGAGAGAGCAGGTTTAGATTAGATATTAGGAAGAAATTCTTCCCTGTGAAGGTGGTGAGGTCCTGGCACAGGTTTTCCAGAGAAGCTGTGGCTGTCCTGTCTCTGGAAGTGCCCATGTCAGGAAGTTGAAATGAAACGACCTTCAGGGTTCCTTCAAACTGAAACCATTCTCTGATTCCATAATTCATCACATTTCTACCATACAATAGGCAGATGAGACAAATACCATAAAAATCAAGGTATGTGTTTCAAGAATATGAAACATCTCTTTTCAGGAAGAACATAGAGGAGTACTGTCTTCCTATCAAATATGCTATTGCACATCAATGCAAGGATTGAAAGATGTCCACAAATAAGTAACAGCTTAGCAACTTTTATACATTAAAGTCCTTGGAAATGTGGATCTACCATGACTGTTTTCAGGAATTATATAATTAATATCAGTTACTTCTATAATACAGCATTTGGAGTTACATCTTTTCATAGAAAATTTATAGATTATTTTTAAAAATTCATTTGAAATGTCAGTGTTTTATGTTATCAGGGAATTTTATTTATCTAAACCTTTCCCCTTGTAAATCAAGCTTTGCTATGACAACATACAATTCTGTTGAAGGCAATTTGGATTTGACTTATTGCTTTCCTTGTCTTTCTATTATGTCTTCTTCACATTTCTTCCTATGCTCTCACGAACAAAATGGTCTGAGCTTCTCAGACCAATGTTTGGAAAGTCCTAAAAACTTAAAGAGTCTACATAATAGTATCAGCTTTATTTTTGCACATCATCAGGAATGGTGTTGATCCTTTAAGTAGAAAAAAAGAGCTGCACTGAAAATGCAACTTAAAAAATCCATGAAATTCAGTCAGCTTATAGATCTGAATGTTCTTTCTTCTCCTTTTATGGTTTAAGAAACAGCACCTAAGCTTGTAAAATGCTGTAAATAGCTGATGTATAAAAGACAGCTTTGAAATAAAGACAGGACAGACTGAGAATAAATAAACTTCAAAATTTTATTTCAAAAAGCTTAATTTTTCCGTGTTATTGAAAAAGATATTTGTATATGTTATCTCAAGACACTAGAAAAATTTCAAAGGCTGTACATGCAAAAGACTTAAATGTACCTTATTTCATTACAGACTTTGAAATGTGACCATATCTTTAAGCATCACCACTTTGAATAAACACAATATATACAGCAGCTTCTCAGTAAGCCAATAGATATTTTGGAAGTATATTAAATGAATACATTGTGAAGGGGTATTGTTCTATTTATCTTGATAAGAGGATTAAATTCACATGCCCTAAATGAAGGCAAAATGTGCCAGAAAAATGTTGATCACATAGCTGGATTTTCTGCTTCAAACAACAAGTTAGAGTCAGTAGAAAGGAAAAATAGATAAAAAATTGTCCAACAGTGCATGAATTGTGAGCCAAAAAAAAAGTCATGTAGCTAAAATCTCCAGTAATGTCCTACATTTGTAGTGATAACACTTCAAGCTAAGTAAAATGTTACTTCTCCTTTCCTTTACTCAGCTCAGCATTACACAATGGTTGGACAGAGGTTAAGTGAAAGACAGCCTTTGTTTGAGTAAGTGTCTGTTCTTTAATTGCAGTGCCTTGCGTTGCCTTAGAAGTAGTGAGTGATACATTGATAAAGACTGTAGTTATGTAGAGACCCAGGTGAGCATTGAAGAGCCAGAATTAGAGAGACTGAGTGAACTCGTGTTTGTGAAACATATAAATACATATGTGAGTACATATACACATAGATTCATTATTTCTTGTCATAATGTTAGCAGATCTCCATAGATCCACATCACATGGCAATATTGATCCAAACACTGTGTGTTGGCTCCAAATTTGTGTGTTGGCTCCTAATTGGTCTCACTTATTTTAAGTTAACAAATTATCCAATGACTTAATTCTTGTCTTTGGGACTTTTATTTGGTTACCTGTAGAAAAATAACCGAGATAAAATATTCCTTACTTTGATAAACACGGAGAGAAGGGTATGTGGTGTTCAGTAATTTTTCCAAAATTTATTTAGTACCCAATTGTACTAAATAGCACTATTTTAAAATACACATTTAGATTTTTTGATTGGGTTTTTTTTTGTTTGATTAAGGAATGCCACATCCTAGATTGTTTGAAGAGCTCTGTCTACAGTGTGCCTCTTTCACAGTAGTTGCACATCATGTCTGCTTAGTCTAACAGAAGAACTGATGATATCCAGACCTGTCAGCTACAAAGTATTATTATTTAACACAAAGGAGTAAGGGGTCAAACAAAAGAACAAAATAATTTAACCATACAAAGATGTAATAGCCAGAAAATAAGCAGCAAAATGAAATTGGTAGCAAATTTCTGTTCACTTTCTGCAGTGAGAATCTAGAGACCCTCTTAAGATGAGTGGAATTTCTAAAATCTACTTTTTATAAGAACACATATTTTTGCCATATTCTCAGGGGCATTGAAGAGGTTTTTGGGGTAGGTTTTTTTTTGGAGTGGAAAAGAACAATTTTTCATGTGGATAATTTTCACAGAATTACTACCTTAAAAAGATAATTCATTGGGAAACTGAGTTGCTGGATCTCCTCATTAAAAGGTCAAATTGACAACAGCACATTTGAAATATATGAAGTGCAAGACAACATGAAGAGTTGAAGGGGAGAATTGTGGACTCTCTGTTGCTGCAATACAATTGTGCTTAAACCTCTATATCAAGCTCTAAACAACTCTGGTGGAAAAAAAAAGTGATATAAATTCTGAAAATAAAAGCAATCAAATATTACATCATATAGTGGCAGGTAATTTCAAAGCTACTTTCATTGGAATAAGCTACGATCTGTAAATTCTTTTCAAGCTATTGCAATGAGTACTTAATTCTTTTGTCACAAATACAAGACAAATTATGTGCTAGTCTATTGACCTTCCTTTCCCTGTGTATGATACCTCATCTTATTGGTAGAATTTCTGTCAAATATTACTTAGACCTAGACATTTTTTTCTGCTGAATATGGACACAATCTCTGCCCATCTCCTGCTTGTAGTTCCACTACAGTTCTCACTCAATCTTTTGACCCAACTCTGAACCGTGCAGGAGCTGGTACTGCAGAAAATCATTAACCTGTGAAGAGCTTCTGGACGTCCCTCACCTGTTCTCTCGCTCTCTGTGTGAGTTCTGTAGGTAAATGTCATAATGAGGATTTGTACCTGCCTTCTAAGACCATCTCAAAAAAGGACTTACCTGCAAATCATCTTGCAAGAATTGTAAAGACATTTCTTCCATAAATGATTAAGAAAAACTGTGCTGGGTCTCCATCTGTTTGCTCTGTCATCTCATATTTATCACTGGAGGCATGCACTTAGACAAAAATTTCCTTCTCAAATAAGGAATTGGTTTGAGTGAGACTTTAAAAATCAGTGTATCTAAAACCATATATAAATGTATGAAAAACCTCTACTAAAAGAAACTCAGAAATAATTACAAAACCACTTTCATGAATCATTCTTTCAATTGATGAAAAACATGGGTCTTGCTGGACAATATTAGCTCAGTTGTACCCTTTCATAAGTTACAACTATGATTTCTTCTTCTGTGTAATACATGGACAAGTAAAATTTCACTTCTCTCTACGTGAAATTGAGACCAGTTCCTCTGCACAGTTTTCATTTCAACTTACTCAGTGGGCTTAAGTGACATGGAAGGTGTCAGAATCCTTGGCAGACTAGTCTTTCAGGTCAGTTTCACTCAGAAAAAGAACTGGCATTCTCTAAAATTAGATTTCTGTACTTTGGCATTCTTAGAAATGAGACAAAAATATTTTGCAGAAAGGGCGAAGAAGTTTCAAAGCATAAAGTAATAATTCAAAGTAAGTAACAGCCTTAGAATTTACATCTCCCAGACACCTACAACACACACAACACCTCTAAACACAAACAATTACATCAATAGACTGTCACCAGCACAAAGCCTGAGCAATGAACTGTTAAATCAGGCTTTCTAATCTCAGACGAATTAGAGGGCTTATGCACTGTTTATCAATATGGCTCCAGACTATTTAATTAGGCAAATCTAGGGTTTGGGTTTGATTTTTTGTCTTTTAATAGAAAACTTTCTGTTTCCAATAAAACAGACAAATTAAAGTAAAAATTATACATAAACATACGTTTTCCAATGTATTTTTTTTTTTTTAATGATACTAATTTTCTGGTTAAAAATGTTACCTACTACATCTTGTGTTCCGCTGCTAAATGACCTGAAATACGTTTCGATAAAATGATAAAATGATATCTGCATAACAAGGAAGAGAGTTCCTTTGGGTTTTGATTTGGTTTGGAGATTTTTTTTACACTGTGTACAAGAGGGATGGAAAAAAGTAAAATTAGTAAATAATGTTGCCTCCAAATTTTATACAAGTGAGACACTGTAACTCTCTTTGAACAGAGAGTTAGGTACAATGTTGATATTAAGCCTTAATAGAATTGTCAAGCAAGTATTGCTTTCCTAACTTCAAATTTGCTTAAACATAAAGTTATTACCTTTCTGGTTCCCTTTGCAGGCAAAGATAAAACTGTTTAAGAACCATAGTGCTATTATTAGTTATCACAGCTACTTTTAATAATCAAAATATTACAGTAAGTAAGGTATACTTGTTCATTTTCTCAACATTTGACATAAAAAACCTCTTAATATTTAATATTAAACTGATTTAAAAAACCGACCAGCTTGTATCATCTGACATCTGGGATTTTGGGTTGATTTAAATGAATGTGTCTCTGCTAAAGTTAACAGAGCTGAATTTCAATAGCTATTTATCTGATGCATTATTTCTAAATTGCAAATTGGAGACTTTAAGCTTAAGGAAGGCCAAAAAATTAGCTAAAGATATTCTTCTAGCCCATTTAACTTAGCATGTAAGAAGTCTTCATGTATTTAAAGCTTAGCTCCTAATCAAGTCTTGATAGAAATGAAGTTACAAATTAGAGATATTTCTATTTGGTTCATATCAGCAAGGACCAGAATCAACAACATTTTCAAATGCAGAGCTTTTTAAACCTAAGTTTATATGTTTGGATGCCAGAAAGGAATACAGAATCAAGAGTTTTGCTGTACAATCTCTGCTTGCCTTTTTGTAATCAGTAATGAGAAAATAAAACATTCTGTATAATGGATAGAAAGAATGCTAGCTGAGACTAGTATGCTTTAATAAAAGAGCTGAAAACCAGCTGTTTTCAGGAGAACAAATCCTTATATGTCAGTGGTGGGTGAGGCACAAGAGTGAAGGACCAAAGTTGAATGTGATGTGGCTCGTGGTGACCCCAGGGCTCCACATCCACGTCACACCTTGACTAGCAGTGAAGCTTGTACTAATCCAGGCACCCAGAATCACTGAATATGCTGAGTTGGAAGAGACCCACATGGATCACCAGTCCAACTCCTGCACAACCCTACACAACACCATCTCCAAGAGTCACACCATGTGCCTGAGAGCATTGTCCAAACCCTCCTTGAACTCTGTCAGGACCGGGGCTGTGACCACTTCCCTGGAGATCCCAACCCAGTGGCCAACCATCCTCTGGGTGAAGAAGTTTTTCCTAATATCTATCCTAAACCTCCCCTGACACAGGTCCAGCCGTTCCTTTGGGTCTTGTCACTGGTCAGCAGAGAGCAGAGATCAATGTCTGCCCCTCCACTCTCCCTCAAGAGGAAGCTGCAAACAGCAATGAGGTCTCCTATCAGTCTCCTCCAGGCTGAACAGCCCAAGTGACCTCAGCTGCTCCTCATACAGCTTCCCCTCCAGGCCCTTCACCATCTGTATTGCTCTACTTTGGCTGGTCTCTGATAGTTTAATATCTTTCTTATATTGTGGCGACTGAAATTTCACATGATATTCAAGGTGAGGCCAAACCAGTGCCGATAGCTGCCTGTGGATGATCTTTGCTTTCCTGCTGTAAGCAGGGGTTTCTGACATGTCCCTTCTGTGTTTGATGAAGTCAAGCATCCCTCCAACCTTGGTTCGCCCAGGAAGGAAGATTTTTAAAGCCCATCCATGATGTTCTTGAAGGGGTACTGTGAGATTCCTAGTACACACACAAAATTAATTTGTGCCCAAAAGGAACCCTCCAACACTAAATCACCAGTGCTGGCAAACAATGTCTCTTGCAAGGGACTTACATAGCCCCCCAGTGTTCAAATTCTTAGTCCTTTCATAAAAAGTTAAGGGTTTTTTTTTACATACAGCTGACAAAGGCTCGATAGAATGGTAAGAGGAAACATTGGGCTGCAGCAGACTGATGGTCAGGACACTCACCAAAATACAAAACCTCCAAATTCTAGTCCATTCCCAATTTCATCTTTTTAACTATAGAAGAGACTATCAACTACTCAAGAACAGGATACATCTTGCTGTCTGCTGTGCTGGTTCTGGCTGGGGTAGAGATCATTTTCTTCACAGTGGCTAGTATAGGGCTGTGTTTTGATTTGGTTAAACCATGAGACCTCCAAAGAAGGTGTTCAAAATTTCTGTGCCAGAAGGAGAGTCAGAAAATTACTGTGTCTGTATATCCTACTGGATAAGGTCCTTGGGTGGTGGGATGATTTCTTTCTGTCCAAAGACTGTTGCAAGAAATTTATGCATTTTGTTTCATCACAATAAGAATTTTCTAAATTAAGAAGATGGGTTTTTTGCCTTCATGTGAGAAGAGCCCAGAACAAAAATTTCTCCTGATGATGGAGTGCCTTTACCAGCAGGGGTAGAACTGCTTGCACTCCTTGCTTTGCAAGCAGGAACAGGTAAGGTAAAAGCACAGCTTCCCTTGGTGTCAGGAAGACTTCAGTATAAATTTGCACATCGATATGCCCTGACCAGTAGGATATAATGGGCAACTGATATTACAGACCCTACTGTGCATACCAGGAATATTCAACATTTCCTTATTGGATCAAGCCTTTGGGAAATAGTAACCCATTTCTTTCTAATTCCTGGATCCCTGTGTGGCTTGAAAATGTATTAAATTATTTGCTACTTATATGAGGAGACTTTTGACATGGGCAGAAGCAGAATGCAATCGGATCCTGAGGTTTAGATGCCTCCAGGTGTACACAGTTACTGAGCGGCCTCTGTCAATCCTCCTTTTGGACACGTTTGTCTATGCTCACCTATGGCTTTTTTAGCTGTCTTAGATGGTGTTTAGAGCCTTTTTACACTAAAAAAATGCTTTTCTTTTCTTGTTTGGAGTAGCGAATATAAACAAATATTTTGATTGCCATCAACACGGATGATTTCTGAGAAAAAATAAAGAGCTAACATTTTTTCATTATCAAGATGCACTTGAAATTAAATTTTAACAACTAAAAATACACAGATGCATATTCATTTTATTCTTCACTGCTCAGGTGTGATTAGGATTAGCTTTGCATCAATTTCAACAGTGAGCAAAGACTGCCATCTTCTGACTTCCACAATATAGCCGCACAACTGAATAGACATCTTAGTTTGCCCTGTTACTGTTTATCACAGTGTTTCCAACTGGGAAAAAAACCCTCGGTCACATCTTGATCCTGTTGTCTGAAATACTGTGGCCCAGTGAGGGCCTTCACAACACACTGTTCCACCTCTGAGAGAGAAGCATTTACCTATGATAAGTAAAACTTGTTCACTTCTTTGTTTTCTTGCAGAGCTCTTTCTTTCATAAGTTTGTCATCTCATCCACACTTCCAAAGAAAAATTTTCTACTGCCATCAGTTAATTGGTCAGTTGACAATTTTCTTAGTAACTTTCAAACTAAATGGTTAATGCTGTGACAACACAGAGCAAAGGTGTATCTACCTCCCATTAGACTTCAATAGTATCCCAGCAGCTAATGCTAGTACCTTTAGAATTCCCACCCAAAGATTCAGCTATTTGGCCTGTGAACCTAAAAGTAAATACCAGGCAATTAATCAGATGCCTCAAGCTGTTTGCTAAATTTTAACTGATATTGCAGGAGATCTGCAGCACATGGAACAGATGTATCTACATACATTGGGCCCAATTTCCATGCATTTGTTACTCAAACAACAGACTGAGATAAATGCACAGGCCTCTTTTAGCAGAAGGAAAGCATAGCTAGCAACATCTAACTGTTGTTTACCACAGCTTTTATTCAGACTTAAGCCCCTGGCATGCTGCTGGCAGACAGCACAGACAGATCACGAGCTCGAGGTGTGGGAGACCTCTCTCTGAAGCCCATTACATCCAGATTTCACACAAGGAAATGCAGTCTCTCATAGCAAGAATTTGGTGGACCTACCACCGGCACAGAAGACCAGATATCATATGCTCAGCAGGAAATCATGTTCTCCACTGCTGAAGACACTGCTAATCCAGCAGGCGTCCCTGACAAGAAGCTACCAAAGCTCATCTAAAGTTTAGATCGCTTTCTATCTTACCTACAGCATCTGCATTCTCTATATGTATCCTGTCATATAGCACAACTAACACAGCAGATTCAGAATATTTCATACAGCCAGATCAATTTCGGTACTTCACACTTTGATCAGTAGACTGGAAGAGTAAAAGAGTGGAATATTAACTGATTTGGGTGAAGAAAGCAGACACCTGTATTTGCAACTGCTCTATTACTTCCATCCTTACTTTAAGGGAACTTCTTTCTTCATATTCTCTTTCATGACTCTCAGAGAGTTTTTATCTCTTTTAAATAATCCTTTCAACTCTTTCCTGAGGGGAAAACCTACTACTTAGAAATATTTTATGTCATATTATACAAGATCACTTTTTCAGTTAATTCATTTCAGTGTATTAAAGTGCTAATCCAAGATTTGTTCAAATACAGGAGTGACTAGATGTGAATGTTTCTCTGTGTTTATGGAAGAATAGATAAATATCCTTTATTCAAAGTGTTCAGTCATCCAAAAAAAAACCCACTACTTAGCCACTGTAAGTGCAATCCTCTCCTCTTCCTTTCCCAGTGTTTTGACGTCACTGGTTCAACCATGAGTTATCTATTTGGTCCCTTGGGAGGAAAACCAAAACAATAGCTGGTTCTTTGAGACCTGACTTGTGGTCTCAGTATGTCCAGTTCTTGTCCTTCCAATATAGAGCCTGAAACACAGACTGAAATACAGGAAAAAGGGACTAAAGTTAAAGGAATATATTTTTTATCTCACTATCTGAATGTGCATTGGTTTTGCATTTTGTTAGGAGACCATATGCAACTAACTGTGGTAACATGTTCTTCTATCTGTGTAAATTCTTTTCTTTCCATTCAGCAGTCAAGCTAAAAAAAAAAAGCAGGTAAAAAGCCCCCCTGAGCTGAAGCAAGCCAAGTGGCACTTCTATAAATCCTATAAAAGCAACGAGGACATTTTCCACAAGTCAGTCAAAGAAACAGACCTTCATCCTGCTGGTCAGTGTAAAAAAAATGGAAGCAAAATGTTCGTCTGGAGGTTGTAGTGTAGCCTGTACTGGCTCACACTTCACTGTCCTGTTTTTCTTTTAATCTTGTATTNTTTCCCATCTATAATTTTGTATGGTGAATTAAAAAAAAAAAAAAAAAGAAAGAAAAAAAAGAAAAATAATTATATCCAACAAGGCCTTTAAATTTTCTGAACGTGACATTGTTGATTTTAGAGAAAATTATTCAGAACAAAAATTATTATCAATAAGGAAGGTAAGAGTCCTGATATAATTTTAGAGAATGATTAATGATTTACACAAGGTAAAATAATGTCAGCAATACACTTAGATTCAGTTTCAAATGGCACCAGACAGAAAATCACTTTGTTTCCAGTTTCTAAGTGTAGAAAGAAGACATAAGTGTGAAATAAACTGTTTGTTCAGACCAGTGAAGAGATGGATCAGTACCCTTTTTAGTCTTTCTAAACCAAAACTCTACATCTAATAAACTTCATTTCAACAGAATTTAATAGACAGCCTAGACCTATTTTCATGGACTTAATTTCATATGACACACATGCTGCTTCAGTACAACAATAGAATTATAAAACTAGATTTTTTTTTTTTTCCCAAAGTATCCATTATGATCTCCGCTGTGGTCTCTTCATCACTGAACAAGTATCTTTACTTGCTTGACATCTTAGAAGACAGAGATAAGAATGACCAGCATTGACAGTCCTGAGCATTGTGTGTCTGACTATTAGAACAAAATCAGATGCTAAATAAAGTAAAATTCAAATTTCTTCTCATCCAAGATTTCTGGTAACAAAAATAGCACTTTCTCCTTTCTCATATGCTGCACAAAGGATGTACTTGGGTTTAAAGAATTATGCAGAAAATCTTGGACAATTTCACACTCAAAAAGTGAATTAAACAAGCTGTAGCATCACATCCTTAATCTATGGATCTGTGTTTAAGTGTTTCAGAGTCCAGGAGATGTTTTGACACTGTTATTATTTCATAAGTTGGTTTCCTACTTAAAGCATTACTTTTTTACATCAATAAACAGCACAGGTAATACCTTGAACTATAAGGATGATCAGGATTAAATGAGAAACAAAAACCCTGCATTATCTATCCAGAAAATAATCAGGTCCTAAAATCCTACATCACATGTGTTTATGTGAGTATCTAAACATGACATAATTGAAATACATTCACCTAATGGATTCTGACTTCACTTCAAATCCTCACTTGCATACTAACAGAAATATTACAAAAGGAACAAACAAAAAAACAAACAAAGTGATCATGAATTGCCTACAGGCATTAGGCTGCAGCAACATGAAGTACATTTAAAATCTTTAAAAATTCAAACAGTACAATTTTCCAGTGCTTACATGAGGGTGTTGGGAGTCTTGCCACCCCTTTGCCCAAGCTGAATGCTGGTACTCTGGAGACAAGTAATATTAATGAATATTGACATAGGAACAAGCAGCTGAAAAGTACCTAAGTCACTTTACAGTTCATATAACATCCTGGACATAGTCCTTCTTTTTCATAAACTTTAGAATCACATCTTGTTGTGTTGAAAAATATATTGTGGAAGATTTTAAAAAAATAAATAAATAAAGGGATTTTTTTTCATAGTCATATATTTACCATACTGCTCATTGTCTTTCCAATTTTGTCACAGTCATACCCACAATTTTTCTAGCTAGTATCCTGAATTGATTAACTATGCTATATCAATGAGAAAAAAGCCTCAGGGAATGAAAAAATGAGGTAAAGCAAATATAAACAGAGAGTTTATTTTTGTACAGTTACCATATCAACGGATTGCATTTTTTTCTTCTATTTTTTTTCCTTTTTCTAAAAGTATCTTTAAAGGTAAGCAATGAGATTGGAAATTGTAGTAAGCAATTTGAACCCTCTGCAATGCTCAGAACTCCGGTGAATGCAATGAACTGCCAAGTATCTTAGCGTGAGATGAATTTGATACAACTTCATCTTCAAATACCTCATTGGTGTTGATAAGGAAAACTGTTGCAAAAAATGTTGCTAAATATTGCAAAAACAAAAGAGTTGCAAAAATGTTGCAAATGTTTCAGCATATCCTTTTACAGATAAGGATCCACAAGGTTATATACATCCTCATGCTCTTCTAGGGCTACAATAGCTTTTTCAGAATTCCACCAACTAAATATTTGGCAACATTTCAATCAGTTTTTCTTACTTAAAGTTAATTATATGGAATTTTGCAAAAAGTAAAGTGTAAGTAAAAAAAACCCCCAAAACACAGATGTTATATGAAACCCAGAGAAATCTTTGGATTTTGTCTTCAGGTGACTTATTAACCTTCTAGAATAGTACTGGAAATTTCCATATAAATATATGTTCTTTTTCAATTTCATCCTTTTTCTTTCGTATTTTACCAGCATAACTGTGATGGCTTTTGATACAATAGGTTTAGGCAACTATTCTCACATTATTGTAAGGGCTATCTGAAAATGAGCATGATTTCTTTCTTTCCTGCATATCTTCTTTAAGAATGCTCTGAAAGGAGGAAATTGGCATGCACTAAAATATTCAAGTTCTCTAATTTCAAGACATTTCCATCTTGTATTTCATTGAAAAGCATGTCAATAATAAGAGAAGAGACACTGTAGCTGTAAAGATCACAACTTCAGAGTAAATCATGTGGATTACACCCTGTTGGAAACAATGTCTTTCTAGAATTCCATATAATTTAGAATGTATATGAAGGAATACAAAATGTGTGTGAAGAAGGAAGAACCTTCCTTGAATTCAGCTCATTTTGCATGGAGTGTTATGCACCCAGTTTCAACACAACTATAATTGAATTTAACTAAATTGAAATGGCATTCTCCTAAATAGAGTCACCTAATCTGAGGAGTCCTTTTCGTCTCATGTGCAGGGTCTGAATGCAATGCTTGTGGAGTTTTTCTTTTATTAAAAGCTTAATGTACGTTCACTAATGTAGGTTTAAACATGACCTAATTCTTAATCAAATATATTTCAGTAGCAGGAGGGCCAACATTCAAATAATGATTAATTGAAAACTTAATTAAATACTTCAAGACATCACATGAAAGTGTTCTGATAAAGTTTCAGGTCATGCAGTTTGCATCTGAATCTGAGTAATGAAAATGAAGAATTTGATCCAAAAGCCTTTATAGTCAGTAACTGAAATTACCCCAAAACTGCTGAAGAAAATCTAGCTTTGAATACTTTCAATGAAGTTTTCTGGGAGAATTTTGCTTTATGTGGAATATGTAAACAAATAATTGGCTTTACCTGACCATTCCAAATTTCTGAGCTTCAACGTTTCCTATGCTGTAGAACAGCACTTTACAAAACTTTATCCTAGACTCCCAGAAAAAAAATATTTTCCCGCTCTAATTGGAACTGAGGCTAAAAGACTTAAAGATTGTTGGCTTTAAGTAAATTAAATTTTATGGCTTACAAACTTTATTCTGCATGGTTAGTCACAGCATATTGATGGGCAGCAACTCACACACCTTCTAAAAACTTCCAGATTGTAAAAGCAGTCTGATCCATTCACAACAGAAAACATTTGTTTAAATATTTTCAATTTATGCCACGTTTTTCCCGATCCACAGGTGTTTCATATCATATATGATATAACTTTGATTTAGCACTGTTCATAGCCATTCTGGATGAAGGGTCCTGCTGATGGTTTGTTTTTAAATCAGTTACGGAGAGTTGAAATAACATTGAGAGTCCCGTACGCAATTATGCTGATGTGTGACCTTCCTACATAAAATCTTCAGGACAAAGATTCATTAAATTCATAGAAAATAAATGCAGAGGCAGAGAAGACAAAAGGGGAAAATACAGTAAGAACACTTTACCAAAAGGCTTGTCAGTATGTAAAACAAACAAATAAGATTCCTTTGAATATTAGACTGCAGATGTAATTTTCATGGAGGTAAGCTGGGATGGGAGGTGGAGGAGGGAATGCAAGCACACGCATACACTGAACACGTGGCCATATCTGGACAGGACAACAGGTCATAGCCTCAAGCTGCAAAAGGGAGGTTCAAGTTAGACATCAGGAAGAATTTCTTCCTGGATAGGATAATTCCACAATTTAGTGTTCCCACTGAGACCACTCCAAACCATGCATCTCTCCCTCACTCTCCCCTCCTCCCACTCCTCCCCTGCAGCTGGATGGAGAGGAGAACTGGAGGCACAAAAGGTAAAGGATCACGGGTTGAGATAAGTACAGTTTGCTAGAAACAGCAATGAAATAAGACAACGAACAGTAACAGAAACAATACTGAGACTGTACAAGAAAAAAGTGAATTATTTCAAAATGATTGCTCACCCCACCATAGAAAACCCCTGACAATACCTGACCACTCCCTCTGCCTTGAAGGTCCTGGAAGGCAGACTTCCCCTGCACCCCTGCACCCAGCAATGATGTGAGGTGGTACAGAATAAACTCTGGGCCATGGCCAGGCCCCCTCCCAGCTACTACAAAAATTAACCCTGTCCTGGCTGGAACCAGGACAACAGACCAGCTCACTTCTCTTTTCTAAAGTGATGTTCTGGCCCATTTATTATGCCATACTTGTTGGCACATATTGATCAGCTCTGGTAGTACAAAACCATCCACAACACAGAGTTCAAAGAACATACTTTACCACTTCAGGAGCTGTGTGTATTCTGTGTCCCAGTGGGATTCAAGTGCCTTGTTAATGCTCATGTAAAGATGGGATATGTCTCTCTGCTGGCTGTTATTAAGGTCAATTTTGTAAACATCTATGGATTTTACTTTTCCAGCACCACTAAGCATTTCATCAAATTGTTTGATTGATTCCCCACTTCTGCCTGGTTCTTGCTCCTGGATGCCTTGATGTCTTTCTCTGAAGTACAGAAGGGAAATTATATGATTAAATAAGGAAAAGAGGAATACCGTAGCTTGATTTCCACTGCCAGCAGCAGCATATTATGCAGCTACATACATCTGAGCCACATTTATGAAAACAGAGAAATCCATAGCTAATACAGAGAAAAGCTCCTCAACTATATAACCTGTCATTCAAGAGAGATAACTCACATTCTTACTATCCTGAAAAGCCAAAATGAAAGAGTACTTCGTAAATAGATTTTTGATGTAAAGTTTACAAGGAGATGGTATCACGGTATCCTTCAGCCATATACAAGGGTGCCTTAACAGCTGAAACAATGAAGCCTACCTTGCTTCCCATATCTTTAGCTATACTGAAGCTCTAATTTAACATTCTCTGTTTTATTGAAAACAAAACCAAGCACAGCACCAATCTAAGAAAAAAAAAAAAACAAAAAACAAACTAACACACCTGGAGACTGTGTGTGATTATCAGTTTTATCTATTCATTGAAACTATTCAGTATTTTGCACTCCTCATTACTGTTTTTTCAGGAGTCTTCATCAACACATAAATTTCTTTCTATTACTGGCTTCATAATGGCACAATTATCTCCCTGAAATTAATGTCTCCATAGTTTGCCCTAATCATAGTTTGTATTCTTAGAAGGGCACACTATGTACTGACGTTCAGTTATGAAGCTGATAAAAAAGAAGTCTCAAGTTAGATTGGACTCTGCCTGGAGAGAGTCCCATTCCAGCAACCCCACTGCTCTTTAAAAACACAGTTTTAGAGAACCAGAGTGACACCATCTTGATAAGCATCCAACCCCTCCCCTGTGGAGCTGTTCTTCAGTCTTTTCCTCTCTGAAGCATCGTGTTGCTCAGATCTCTGCAGCAGAGATCTAATAGGCTGTGCCTAAGCTTTTTTCTCTTCTTAGCTGGAATAAATAAAGAATTTATAATACGTAAAATGATTGTTACTATGGATTAGGAAATAATTTGTTATCAGGTTTCATCCAGGTTTTATATTGTCTCCTTTTGCATCCTCTCCCATAAACTCATGAAAAATGTGGAAAACAGGTGTGTACAAACACAAAATCATCCATTTGTGCCTGTTCCCAAGCATAAATTTGGACTGCCCAAAGAGTACCCTATGTGTGGTAGGCAACCCTCCTGCTGTTTGCTTCTTCCTAAGCCAGAGCAAAGAGTACATATGACCCTGAGATCCTCCCATCCACAGCTCAGTAAATTGTCCTGAGCACTCTGCTCTGTAGGTGTGGCTCTGGCTGATGGTGGTAGGAGCAGTCACACTGGACTGGCATCCACACAGGCAGCCCTGCAACCACCACCCCCTTGAGCCTAATCAGCCTGCACAGACATTCAGTGTCTGTGTACCTACCAGAGGTTACTGGCAGGTAGAGCACAGTAGGACTCTCAAACATCAAGTAACTCTGATCATTGATTTTCCTGACTCCCTGGGGAGCTTCAGGAAACATTTGCTTCAAATGAACTTCTCAGGTACATCATCTCACATGAATTTTGCTCTGAATGTTCTCCCATCTCCTTTGGTCTGTCATGCTGTCTGCTGATGCATGTAAGTGCACAAAACAGAAACACAGAATTTTTCTTTAAGTCATTTTGCCTTATCTCAGTGACACATTTGTACATGATATTCAGTGCAGGGTAAAGGCAGTCATCTTCAGTTGTTTTCTTTTTATTTTTGTTCATTTTCCTTCTTTTCATAATAAACTACTTTTTGGCTTATAAGGTTTTCATTTCACAAAGTTCTGGGATAATATGCAAAAGGCAGGAACCACCGCAGAGGTAACAAAAATGGCAAACATAAAGGAAGTGTATACATTTTTACTCCTGCTTTACTTACACCTTTTATTAATCCTCTCACTAACATCCACCACATCTTGCACCTCTTTTGGCCTACAAATTATTCTTGTCCTCGATCTCTTTAGAAAATCCTTCGCCTTAATCTGTAAATGCCTTTCAAAGTACCTGATTCAGTATCGTAATCTCTAAAATCCAGTCACTTTTCTATCTTGATTCTTTTCAGAGTGGTTTCCATCTTCTCCAAACCAAGTCAATCCAAACTGATTTCAGAAAAAGTCAAAAAGGAGCTGCAGCCATGTTCCAACTTTTCCATTTAAAGTTTTCTAACCACTTTACATGTGCCTTGTTTAGTTTGTCATTGGAGATCTGGACACTGTCATAAACTTTATTTTCTTCAAGTTCTTTTTTTTATCTCACTCACTCCTGTAATTCTAATGAACATGTCCTTAGGCTAAACACCTTGCTGCTACAAATAGCTGCCTTCCAAACAAATAATTTTCAAACTTCTTGCTTTCCCTTTTCAAGTACTGTGCAATCTCACAGCACTTACTTGCTTCTTTATTTTCCCTCCTGCTCCCCTTCACTACTGTCAGTCTTTTACTGGGAACTTTGACCTGAAAGCTGTCACTGTCGGGACGGAGAAATTAAAATTCATTCACCTGCATAGGGAGGTAGAGCAGAAGCAGGAGCACAAGGCTGTATTTCCACTGAGACCAGTATTCCCAGTTCAAGCAGGTTATTAAGTTTTATATTTAATTGCTTCTCTTATTTTTCACATCTTCTGTTTCTCTTTTACCTCTTGTTTCATCTTCGACCTTTATCAAGCAAGGAATAAGAGGTCAAGAGTTTTCGCTGTGTGTTTTATTGGGATCCAACCAAAAACTATTATAATCAATTTTAGAGTTTTCAAAGCAGTGCTACCACTGAACTTTTGTTTCAATCACAGAATGATGACCTCCTGTAGATTGGGTTTCAATTTTTTTTTTTTATGGTAAAATAAATAGTTCATCTTCAAAGCCTGGAACAATTTCATTTCCTTGTTCCTTCAACACTCTACGGTAAAGAACAAAGCTGGCATCTTCCCAATGAATGTAGCTGATACAGAATTCTCTTTGTAATTTTTAACAGAGAAAACATGCCACCCTTAAAGGAAAATTTAAATTTGTCACTTCCTGTAAAGTGATGTGTAAGTAGTAGGAGTTATTCTCATTTGTAGACAGCAGCTTGACTCCACAATCAAGGAAGTTCCCATCACCTTTTAAATTCAGATCAGAGTGATTTTTCTGTGCTGTGGAATATTGATACTTATTTCTGTGTTGATTTTTCTTTGATGGAAGGCATGCATTCTTGCTCTGTAGCCACTATTGAAGAAAAATTAAGCAAAAAACCCAAAGAAAAAAGATACAGTGGTTGAGGTTAAGATAATGAAGTTTTATTGCATCCAGCTCTGGGGTCTCAACACAGGAAGGACATCGACCTGTTGGAGTGAGTCCAGAGAAAGCCAAAATTATTAGAGGGCTAGAGCACCCCTCCTGCAAAGACAGGCTGAGAGAACTGGGATTGCTCTGCCTGGAAAAGAGAAGGCTTCGGGGTGACCTAATTGTGGGAAAAGCAAGCCCATCTCGGTCCATCTGAATTGACTTGTCTTTGCCCTTCTTTTAAATTTGGAAGTACATTCTAATTCAATTGCTGGTAGCATTATTTTAAAGAAACTCTTGATTCTTGATTTTGGAAAATGTTTTTATTCTTTTATCCAAAGTAGTTGGCCCCAAATTTCACCTGAATTCCTTACAATCTGCTGGATTCCATTTTAAAAGTTACACATTTTTTTATAGTACTTAACTGTTTAACTTAGATTGATTTCCCTGCAGTGGTCAAGACAATAAAGGACACCGTACTGGAGTGATTTATTTAACTTAGCTTTAAGATTTGTGCCCTGTTCCATATAACTCTCTTTCTACTTCCTTTTAAAATTCTTAATGAATTTTCTTTAAAGAACATACATAATGTTTGGGCTTCTTTTTTTCCTCCAGTGCTACCTACTTTATTCATCTGTATGTGCCTTATTTAGATTTCAGAAGGAACTAATCTAGAATAACGTACCTCAGAATAATTTGGAATTCTTTTAGAGTGAACATTAACCAGTTTTCCTCACTTAACATGCTGCATACATAACAGCAAAAATGCAAACAACTCTCACCTCTGACTCATATTTACACATGCCCTTTATTAGAATTTTTAAAGCAAAATGGCTTCAACAGCACACATTATCAGAGAAATCAAACATTAAATTTGATTAATAAATTCTTATTTTTACAGAATTCCTGCAGTATTCAGAAAAAAAAAGATATAGATAAGGGTTACAGCAACTTTTTTGTTTATATAATGGATTTGCATCAATATAATGAGTTATTTTGCAGTGAATTATGACTGGACAATCACTGTTTCGTGCTGAGCAAATGATCACCAATGGAGCTTATGACAAGATATTCCTGGCAGCCCTTAATATTAAGCTGTAGTAAAGAAAATATTTCATGTGCATTTAATGGTAATCAATCCCTCATATCTGGAAATAGGTACATTTACATGCCCTTGCATCTCACTACAAAGCTACATATTTACAAAAATAACGCATATTTATATTTAGAGCTAAAGCCAAACCATCAGTTTTTCCCAAATGTGACTGTGTTCAGTCTGTGTTCATGTCTTATTTAATATTCACCACTAAATGCACATATGAATTTCATTGGTGAAATGGAATGTGTATTACAGGTTACACGGAGACCTTAAATACAACAACTTACCTTTACACACGTGTAAGTCTATCTTAGCAAACATGCCTTTTTGGTTAATTACTTATGACTAATGATGTTGTGAGGGTTTTGCTATTGAATTTAAAGCTGGAAAGACCTGACAGTGAAAACTGTTTTCATTAAAGACATGAAAGATTAGTCTAAAGTTCCTTTTACTTGATCATGAATATCATCTTGTGTAGCAATGGGGAACAAAGACGACAGACCCCCTTGTACGTCCAAAGAAGACCCGTTTATTGCCAAAAATCGCCCCCGTTTTGTATCCTTAATCTCAACCAAACACAACCGAAACCAAGCCGAAGCCAAACAGAACTTAACAGCAGAAGGGCACCCATTGGCTGGCACAGCTGCAGTGCTGCTGCCCACGCCTCCTATCAGCCAATCAGCTTCCCGCTCATGTGCTGTCCACGCGCTCCTCCAGCCAATCACAATCTCACTTCCAGCTGTCACTCAACTGCCTCTCACCCCTCAACCAACTCCCAGCCGTCCAGCCCGCAGCTCTGCCTTTCCCACGGGGCCTTCTGGTGAGCACAAACCTTAACCATTTTAACAGTGTAACCCCATAGTCCACAATCTTGATTTTGTAAGTCTTCCTGAATAGCAATGGGACCTACATCTGTGAATTAGAAGATCTAGCTATTATGAAGTCATTAATTCTAATCCCCCCTAGAAAGGAGAGATTACTCTGAAGTTAAATCACTGAGCCAAGCATTTGGTTTGGTAAAATTAAATCTCCAATAAATATCTCTCTTGTGGTTTAACCTGACTTTAAATGAATTAAATTCAGACCAATTATACTCTGAAAATAAGTGATACATATGAACTGGGGCAGGATATGAAGTACAAAAAAACCCCAACTGGCATGAAGAGGAGGGGAGGGGAGAGGAGAAGAGGGGAGGGGAGTCAGGCTCACTGTTACATCCAGGTTATTTTTATATTTTTTTCTTCTCAACTGTGCTCCAACTGACTTGTTTCCACTTCAGCAGCTCCCCCCCACCGTCCTGAATTTCCTTATTCTTTCAGAATGAGATCACAAAAATAAAACAATTATAAATGAAGGTATTTCCTGTTGAAAAGTATTAAAATCATGGAATGGCTCAGCTTGGAATGGACCTCAAAATATCCTATGGTCCTTTTTTGGTAAAGGGAGTCTAGATGAGATTATGTGGCACTATGTCCAGCTGCATTTTGGAAACCTCTAATAATGGGGAGTGAGGCTACTGCACCACTGGGGAGCTTGTTTCTGTAAATTATCATTGCTGTAAAAACTAACTTTCTTATATCAAGAGAAAATCTCTCCTGATGCAACTTGCACTCAATGCTGCTTGTCCTCTACATGTGGCTCCTTGTGAGGAGAAACTGTGACACAACCAGGACCATTTCCTTGGGTCTCTTGGAGGGATCAGGGGCTGGCTCAGAGGGTCAGCTTGGCCTTCCCCCCCCCCCCACCTTTTTCCTCCCTGCGGTCCTGCTTCTCTGTCCGCATCTGTTTGTCTGCCCTGCTTCATCACTTCCCTGAGGCAGCTCGTGGCCGCAACATCCTGGTGCTCCACTGTTTCCCTGACGGAGCGGACACTGCCTGCACCCAGCCACAGCCATCATCGCTACCGTGTTTCCCGCAGTGCCTGCCGTACCAGCCCATTGTAGCCAGTCCACCGTAGCCAGCCCGCAGCCATTGTTCGCCGATGCCGGAGACACGCAGCCACTGCCCCTTGGAAATCACACCCAGCCGCTCACAAGAGCCGCGCAGGCTCGTCGCGGCTCGCAGCACACGCACTCCGCGCCAAGTTGGCGCTAACCGGGCGCCCAGGGTACAGCGGTAATTATCTGTCCCTGCCTCCTTTCTCTGCCTCTCTTTTTCCCTCTCTGCTCTCTTTTCTCTCCCCCTTTGGTAGGAACACTTATCTTTCTTTATCAATAAACGGTTCTCAGATATAATATTGTTGCATGTGGATGCTGAAAAGCTTTGAACAGAGAAATTTTCCAGCTTTCTGCAGTATTCTGTGAGACTGTAACATTCTGTGGGAGCCCTGTCTTTCCCATACAAGCTATTCAAAACAGTATTGTGGTTTTCTGTAAACTATTTTGCACCTGCAGTTGTTTGTAGAATTGTTATGATACTGACTAGACAAATATTTTGAAATGGCAGTTGTAGAATTTGACCAATCACCCTAGGAAGTGAGTAACTAGAGGTCCAATGAACTTACAGCATGCCAGAGCACTAAGGTATAAAAGAGGTGATAAATAATTAACAAAAAAAGGCTTCTTCTCTCTACTTCCTGGATCGAGCCTGTGTTCCTTCTCTCTCCCTCCTCGCGATACAGCGACAGTCGCATTTGCACTTCATTCTTCGTCCAAGAGATCTATCAAAAAGAATCCTCCCTGACTCCCCTTTTACAGCGGGACAAGACACTAGGTAAAAAAAGCAAATCTAAAATTGTTCTCTCTATATTGTTTTTCTTCCTTGGCACATCTGCCTGGTTTTAACTCAGACTGGAATGGCTGATTGGAGATGAGACAGCAGTGACCCAACACAGCACTTCACTTGGCAGCATCAGGAGTAACACACAAAAATTATTTTCACAGCAGTAAAGCGTTCTTAACCAATTTTGACGAGTCTCAGGGAGATTTTTCTTCAGTATCAGGCATGGATTTTTACCCCTGTTTCTTTGCAGAAGTGAGAAAAATTCTGATTTCAGTTGGAGAAATCATCACTGAAAGGAAAAGCTAAAATAACTTGGTGAAAAGACAAGTTATAGCTATAGAATTCAAAGCCATATAGGCAATGTAAAATGAAAAAATTGTAATTGCCCAACTGAGTTGCTTCAGGCACATATGCTTGTGGGATTTTATACCTTATATACCTTCTTCATTAAATATATTCATTGCATTATCCTGACCATAATAGAAAGTCTAGAATTTGAAATACGTCATTTGTTTTAGTGCAATAGCCTATAAAAAGCCTTTTAGCAGTAGCTTCTTTTTTCAGACATTTGAACTACAATCTGTACAATTCTATGACAATGACACCATCACTAGGGAATATGTTCTGGTACTACGCAAAGACAAGTACAGAAGTACTTTTTCTAAATTGTGTGCAGTGTTATCATTAAAATTATTGTCAATGAAACCAAATGTGCTGGTGTGAAGAGAACATCTCTTCCATTAACTGTAGTAATTGTAATTTGCATGATACCTTTTACTTTCAGATGTTACACAGATCACACTATGGTTCACTGAGGTTATCAGGTAATTAGGCTTCCATTTTCGTGTTACAAGTGCATTTAAGTGTCCAGACAAAGATCTGAGTACAGGTACTGAGCACACACAAAGAAATACAGAGTTTCTGCACCAAGGAACTTACAGACTGTAAAAGAGAGAAAGAAAAATGGAACAGAGAGATAATAGTGGGAAAAAAGCGAGCAAATGCTCATAGTGTCTCAGATCCAGGAATAAAATCCAAGTCCCCATACCAGACTATGTTAATGCTGCTGCTGTCAAAAAATTAACTGTGAGCTGCATCCTGTAAAACTTCATCCATCCTGCTAATACATAGAAACACATACCTTAAACATATACGTTTAGGACACAGTACTGGGTACACATTTATTGATATTTTCTGCAGCAATGGCATTTTATAACTTAAACTTACCATTCTTCTTTTTATCACACCCAAGCCTTGACTTTCTGAAAGACAGATTTGATGACAGGAACGTGAGATCTCCTTGCTTTCTGGAGGTCTGTTCTCTGTATATTCAAAAACCCCAGCTTACATCAGAAAGAGCAAGGTTAATCAAAAAGATTGGTTCCTGTTAATATGAAGTAAAATAACTTATAAAACTGTCCTCTAATCAAGGTCCTCTTTGAAAGATCCCTGCAGCAAATAGTCCTTTCGGTTAGCATAAAAATAAAAATCAAAATCTGACTGTCTCTTTCCCCTAACATCCCACTGCAAGCAGAGATACTGAAAATAAGCCTTTCCATCCTTAGAAAATTCTGGAATTTTGAATAATGTTTCATAGATGAAAAAAAATCTAGACAATATTTCAGACTTTTGTGTAAAAAGCCTCAGCAAAAAACGTACCTCAAAAGTAAACTATGTCAAATAATTTTCAGTGAACTAAGATATGGGCTCCTTGTTTTCCTAGAAAATAAACACCTAGAACAAATTATCCAATTATCCGTTGTTTTGGATCTTTAATGACATACACATTGCACACTGGTTTATGTCAAGTAACTATGTCATATGTAAAAGAACTTGGTATGTTTTCTTTTAAAAGACTTAAACCACATTTTTAGGTTTAAAAAAATCTTAATGGATATGGATTTATAGGCATTACCTTTGAGAGCACAGGTCAAGTTTATCTTCAGCAGCTTCAAAAATGGACAGTTTTATCTTACTCATAAAATAGGATTCCACATTGACACAGAGAAGACAACAAATTCAATATTCCTCACTTCCAGATGATGCTGGAAATCTTGCCATTGCATTTCCAGACAGAACTCTCAGTGATGTTATTGTTAAGTCTCCCTCTTACACAACCTTCCCAAAAACAATTGCTATGAAATAAACTGCTGTAATGGGAATCTGTTCCACTTAACAATAGCTAATCCAGCCCAGAGATCTGTTAATTCCTTTCTTCTTCCTTCCTGAATACACTTGTTCACATTGTCTACATCTACTGTGTAATTCAGGGGTGTCCTGGAGGCAGAGTTTGAGACCAAAGTTACCTGTATCACTTCCTTTCAAGAGATCTCAAAGGCAGCTTAGCAGGTCATGGAAGGGTTCTCTAGAAAGCCATTCCAGTGGGAAATGACATAATTAGTGAAGTTAATAAAATTATTTCTTCATAAGCCACATTGAAAGAATGCTCCGTTCCAAAACATAATGTTCAGAAAATCAAATTATTTTTTGAAGTGCATATCTTTTCAGTGAGTGATAGTTTTAAATTTCTTATATTTTCATATATGATCATTATTTTCTTATTGCTTGAAACTTGCCATTGAAACAGATATAACTGTAGAAAGACAACATATTAAACAAACTTCTATAAAACAGCTGTTATAATATGTTCCTTAAAAACCCAAGGTAAGAACATTTGTTTTAGTCAACGTATTGTATTTAGTCAGAAAATTGAAATATCTTGAACTTCCTGGTTAATGATGTAAATTTTTATGAGCTTAAGGGTTTTATTTTTATTTCTTACATGTCACTTTTCATGTATTTTAAACTGATCAAGAGAGAAATGTAAAAAGGGAAACTGTAAATCTAATTGATATTATTCCCAATGGATTTCCTTTGTGTTATTTAACACAGATATTTCAATAATTGTGATATGTCAAGATAATTTTGTGTTAAATTGTCCTCAAAATTTATCATTTTTTATCTGTGGAGAGGTAGATACAAACTGGGCCAAGGGGGAAGGCATTTGGGAAACGCCTCAATCTGTTTTAAACACTGAGTTCTCCCAGTAACGTTATCTAGTTCATCATCTACCTTAAACTATCAGGACAGAGATTTGTATACTGGAAATTATATACATGAATCTTATGTGCACACTTAGATACATACAAAAAACCATGGATGATTTCCAGAGGAAACAGCCAAAATATCCTTGATTTTAATGATTTTGTTACTTTAGATCAGTTTTATTCATTGTCAGTCTGCCTCAGAGGAGGATACAGTAACAGTCCAAGAAGTCTGGTGGTAGCTCTACCTTGGAAAAACAAATGCCTGCTATAAATAAAAAAAATAATAATAAAAAAAATTTAAAAAAAATAGAAAACCAAATACTTCTTATAATTTGTATGACAAATAGTGTATCTATACAAGTACATTTGGGACCTTCCCAAAATGAAAGGAATATATGAGAAATCACCCTCTTTTACAAATTGAATAATTTGTCAAGATAATAAGAAGTGATTTATTTGTACAAACCTTATCGCATTTGACTCCTTCACTGCTTTTTACTCATGATCCTTCCTCTCCTTATTTCTCTTATATCAGTGACATTTCTCCATGTAATTTAGACACTCCAGACCCTTTTCTTGCTGATCTCTCAATTCTGGATCTCAACTGAAGTCCAGAAAGGAGGCCAAGCCAATTTTACCAGAAGAGCCAATAAACATTACTTCTTCAGTCTCCTCACTTTAAATTAAATCATAATTCCTAGTCTATCACTGACTTCACACATATTTCCTTGAGAAATTGACTGAGGAACTTCCAGTGTTACAATTTTCTCTATGAGGCAAACACCTATATATGTGTAGCGCTGCCTAAGAATCAGATTTTGAAACATTTAAAGTAACAAGATGGTCACATATTTTGGGGGGGTTTTACAACAAAAATCACAGTGTGAAACTGTAGTAACCAAAGTATTTCATTATTACTATCCCTACTATCAGCACCACAGCCCAAGTTTCTGAAGATGTCAGCTGTTTGCTTTTGTAACTAATTCAGTTTAAGACCAGTGCCAATGCATAAATGTTTCTGAAACTCTGCTCAGTAATCCCTTCAGGGAAAAAAACAAGGCACTAATTGCATGTCAGTGGGATTAATTAATATTTGCTGAGGAATATTTAAGTATTATTTCTGCCTACCAAAATAATTTTTCAGTTTAACCATTCCAAAGACTAAGTAGGATTATTTTACAGTTTAGAGGCTGAATTGTAGAGTGTTTTATTTGACAGACCCAGCAAAGCTCAATTTTAAAAAATAATTACTATTTAACTCTTATTGCAATTAAATATAAATAATTCCTTTTATCAGTTCAACCAGGAGTGGAAATATTATCAGCACATTTGTTCAAATTATGCTCCACTGTCTTAAGGGGCTTAAGAAAATAAAGCAAAAAATATTAGTTAAATGAGGTCAAGTTTATGAAGTGTAAAACACCTGAATTATGGTAGCAACTCAATGAAACTAAATATAGCTTTCATTCTCTTTGCTGGAATATTCACAGGTAACTGCAGTATGAACTCAGAGGCACTACTGAGTGGTTATAATATTGAAACTATACTCCTCTCAGTTTTAATACAGGCACAGTAAAGAAAACGATATTGAAAGTATAGGGAAAATATTAATCTTAAATTCTGGCCATGTTTACAATGTGGTAGTCACAAAACAAATATAGGAATAATATACTCCACAGGTTTTATTGCTCAAACAAGACCAAAAAACCACAAATGAAATAAATAGGCAAGAATAGAGTGGATTAGGCTGTGAGTGTGCTTTTAGTGTTTCCAGCTCTTAGTGCCTCCGTGACACTGCTGGGCTGGTGATGTATCCTGGTGGTGGGATGAGGCCTCACCTGGGCAGGATTTTTGTTCCTGCTATGCTTCCAAAGAGAGGTTTCTCAGTGGTACTGAAGGGGTTCAGGATCCTCATTCCTCCTGAGCCTGAGCTTTTGCAGCTGTTGCTCTGCGTTGGCTCATGCTGTGTGATGCCAGCAGTGCAGCCAGAGTCCTGGGCTGCACTCCTGACTCTTGTTCCCTGTCCCTGACCTTCAGAGGGTAGTATCCACCTCCCTTGGATTGCCCCAGGACAACGTGGCCGGGCTCCAAGGGTTTGGTTTGTCTTGAGCAACCCAGGCACCCACTTCAGGCTCCCCATGGCACAAAAAGCCATGGGCAGCCATGTACAGCATCAACAACTGGATTTGATCAGCCAAAACTCTGCCCAGATCCCCTGTGTCATCAGCCTTATCCTTCTTATAACTCCTTTTGTTGTGCATAACATATCCCCTCCACAAATTCTACTTCTGCTGATGTGTTTGATTGCAAATAAACTACTTATCGCTTCTTCCAATAGTCATGTACAAACTGACAGGAAAAAAAATATATCTAAGAGCAAATCCTTCCCTTCCTTTTGCTAACTGAAACACTAGGATGCAGGAAAAAATTTCCACACCTGAGTCAGTGTCATCAGCCCTGTGCAACTTCAAAGACAGATATTTTGAGACATGCCAACAACCTCTCAGGCCCTACCATCATTAGATTATCTTGCCTTTCTTCTGATTTTAGCAAATGTTATGCACTGGAAAATATCTGATCCACCCTCATTAAAGACAGCAACCAAAATTTGTGTGAATTAACAGTAATTTTGTAGTAATCTTTAACAGAAACAGGATTTCAAGAAACATCTGTGCTTGGCAGTAATTCAGAAGTTAAGAAAAACGTTACACAAGTAGAGCTACAGAACCTAAGAGAACTTTGATTACAGTTAATTTGACAGTCATGACAGAATGTGGATTGCTTGAGACTGAGCCTCCTTTTTCCTCCTACTGAAACTGGTATGCTATAAATTGCCTTGCCTGGCTATTATCAAATTTTTCTTTCAGTTTCTTAACTTGACAGAAGTTTTCAGGAACCAATGGACCTGCCTAAGACAAACAGATAACACGGGCAGGACTCCAGCTTTGCATCTGCCAGAGGTCAGAGAGACCAAATTGCAGTCTCCCTGGCAAGTAGACCTTTAAAATAGGAAAGCAATCCAGAGGAAAACAGTTTTAAAAGAACAAATGTTGATAGGATCTTACCTTATGTTTTTTCATCCCAGTGTGAGTTTTTCACCTTTCTGCCACTTGATTTTTAGGAAATTTTCACTGTAATCTGCATAACTTATAGTAGTTAGGAAATAAGAAATGCTGGTTGCCAAATTCTTTAAAAAGTCTATGCCAAGTAATATGGATTATCAAGGTCTTCTTTCTCACTCTCTCACAACCCTCTCTCTCCCACTGGAGAGAATAGGATTCATGTATCTTCTGCTTTGAATCCTGTAGATTTTTTCCACCAAAAATGACCTATAGCACTATTGCCACTTATCCAAACCAAGTAAAGAAAGCACATTGTAATGAAAAAAAATTGCCAATTAGTCTTGGCAGTTTCTGTTGTCCCTGTACCCATCAGATACCACTCCAGCAACCCATGGATGCTGCTTGGACACCTGTGATTGTTCATAGTTTCTTCAGCAGAAGAAGCACCCTCGAAGCACCACATTCCATTTCTGTGAACATACTTTCTTAATATGAATTTCAAACATTATATAGGCAGGAAAAGTTTATTTAAAATTAAGGCCTAAACCCTGAATATTGAACAACACATAGTAGCCAAATGCACACATTTATTTTTTAGCTTTAAACCTATTTGTTTGTAAGCAACTTGGACCAACACCAACAGACACCTATACACAGAAAACAAAAAATGGGGATCCAAGTATTTACTTAGTTTGGAACTAAAACAACTTAACTTTCTTATTTTGGAAAGAAGTCTGAGAGAAGAGGGAAGCTGCCTTTAAGGAAATGCCAAATTGAGTTTAAATTCCAGAAAAGTAAGAAAAGACCCAGGGAAATGAAAGGTTGTGACAGGGTGCTGCTTGCTACCCATGACGCAGCTTTGGCTGAGAGACAACAGCCAAAGTTGCAAAGTCAATTTTAATCTTCATAAAAATCCACTGATATCCTTTCATACACAGGCTGGAAAAATGCAAGTTAGGGTAGATGTAAAAAGATGTGTGTTTAAGAAGTGGAACCAAAACTCTTGACTCACATGTTCCTTATTTAGGGAAAAATTCAGGCCCCAGTCTTGCATCAAAAAGATCTTCCTATACCATTTGATTCAGGACCTTAGGTGCACAATGAGACTGAATCCTTTCTAAAAAACTTTCTAAAATAAATGGGTATTAATAAAATGTTTTTCCACTGTAGGTTTTTAATAACGTTAAAATGTAAAAAGCTACACAAATATGAACACAGAAAACTTAACGTATTTTGGAATATACTAAAAATGTTACATTTGTTAAACTACCATTGATGCTTAGAGGCACCCCAAATAGCCCAATATATAAGTTTTAAATATTAACTGGACATATATGTGAAACCAGATAGTCCATATCTCAAAGACTCTGCAGTATTAATTCTGTTGGATACGTCTGGTCAAGATGTGGAAATTTTATGTAACTGTGTCTGCCTGTGTGACTGACATGTTGATGAGTGAAATCTGATGAATTTTTTAAAAATTGTTTGGAAAACTTTCTTCTTTCTTTATTCTCCCAGCAGAAAATTCATCTACTATTTGCGCACAGAATCATAAAGAAAAAACTTCAGCCACATCAGTTAACTGTGTAGTTCTGAAAAAGTTATATTTTCATTGACTTCAGTCTTTCAAAATGGATTGGACTAACACCAGTGGAGTGGGTGACAGCATTTATAAAGTCTTCCATCTTGGGTGAAATCCAGCCTGCTCTGCCAGCTTGTTTCACAATGACATCCTTGTTTTCAGGGCACTGATAAAAAGTCTTACCTGCTGAGTGTGATATGAAGCATTTTTTAATATTAGAATATACCCTTTCTTTGTCCTACAGTAGAAATGTCTTAGAATATTTCAATTTCCTCATATGTTAGATCTAATTGTGTATCTGAATTGCTGTTCCAGTGAGTTGACAGATATTATTACATACATGATACAGTTTACCATAATTTCAATGAAATTTTGAAAGAAGTTAAACAGAGAGTTCATATTCTTAATAAGTATTTAAATTGTTTGTTTATTTAGAAAGGAGAAAATTCTGGCTGATTTAGAGGAATAAATACTGGAAGTTCACAGAATTAGTGAAAATAAAGAATAATTTGTACAAGATATTCAATAAAGAAATGTGTTTCTGTTTGCCTACTGAACTTTTTTTCATTTTAATAGTACAGAAAAATTGTTATTAAGCATTTGAAGTAGCTGTGGCTTAGACCACATTCAATATGTACACCTCAACTTCTATGGGAAGCCCTAGAGAAGGACCAAAATGACTACACCGCTTGGACAAAACTGGGAAAACGAAGCATTACTCATCAGACACATCATTCTAAAACAACACCACACTGAAGGTTTAAAAATCTTCGGCATTTCAACACATGCCTGTTGGAATCCCTGACTGTAATCCAGGGGGCAGGCCTCCAAAGGGCTCAGTCCTGTGGTATTCCAGGGCACGACTAGCCCACAGAAATAAATTCAAGGCAAAAGCTCCTTCTGAGGGGAAAGTCTTAATTATCAAGGTGGAAATATTTCATTTAGGCATCTCTGGTTTGGTGAAACACTGCCAAATGCAAAGTGTCTTCTGATAGATTGAGACTGTGAACGAAATCTCAGGTGACAAAATCTTCAGGATTCAAAATCATACTGAATCTGGATGACTCCTGGCTCAGAGGAAGCTGTACCCTTTGTCCCTCCTTCTGAAAGGCTTATATAGAAAAATGTCTTTAGTCTATTACTCCAGTCTTGCTTAAGGACGTCTCAATGTGAAGAAGTTTAAAAAGTGTCTCTTTCTTCCTTACTACTGCATAAAAAGCCAGAAAATTTCACCTACTTCCTGATATATATTAAGGATTTTGGTTCTTCCTTCTCCTCCCCAATGAAAATGCTCACACATCTTCCTCAGGCACATTTTGTATACATTTATAACGAGGAGGGACCTCTGTCCTCTCCACCTAATAAATTGGATATGCAGAATGCTCAGCCCAAGTCCTGAGCACACAGTGTATCCGTCCGTCCATCCATCCATCCATCCATCCATCCATCCATTCATTTACGCTCTGAAAAAGGGCAGGCTTCTGGCTCCTGATCACTCCACTGCAAGTTTCAGATCTCATTTGATTGCTCCAATGTCCTCCTGAAAAAATGCAAGGAAAATCTAAATATCTTGCCGAAGAGTCATGGCATTTAATCTAACCTCAAGTCTCTCTCCAGTCTGGTCCTGTAATTGGAATGGTAGATCTTCTCTTATGACTCTGCTCCTTTCTGAATCACTCCCTCAGACAGTTTTCTTCTGCCTTCATACATTTTGAAGAGTAGAAAATAATAAAAAAGGAGCCTTTATTCTACGGAGTGGGTCCTTCAATCTCTAAATCCCATTTAAGAACAAGTGAATTTATCAGCTGTGTCTCACCTCTGGAAACTGGCAAATTGCAGCAAACCGCAATTTTTCTTAGTACTAAACTTTCAGAACCTGCTGCCTGTCCGAGTTCTTTTGGTCCCTCCAAGATTCTCTCTACCAAAAATGTGCATGATCAGGATATGATGAATGTGATCTGCTTATTAGTGCAGATGTCTTATAGACAATAAACTGTTTCTAAAAATAATGCTTAAAAAGAGCAAATAAAAATGAGCAATTTGGTGAACCTGTTTGGAAGAGAAAATTGACCAAGTAACAATTTCTTCTTTTACCCATAAAGCTTCTATTACACCTGAAGAATATCAAACAAAAAAAGATGTCTTCAAAGGCAATTAGGAATATACATGTTTTTTCCTATAGCTATAAGTTAGGTTGGCCAAATACAAGTTATTTCTGATCTGGAAATGAAACAGGTCAGTTCTGCATCCAGGCAAATAAATGACACTGAGGAAACAGATACTTAAACATTTTTCAACTTTGACAGTGATATTTATGGAGAACTTATGACAGCAGCAGGGTGAATGGACATCTGCATGCATCTGCTTGTAGACAAAGTGCAGCTGTGGTGGAAAAAGGGAAGGAGCAGTGACTGGAAGACTTTTTTGAAAAATAATTTGAAGAAATGGAAAGGGAATCTGGTGTGTATTTCAGGAAAGAAATACTGATACTGCTAACATGGTCTGTAACCTCAGCTGTACAGAGCAAGTACCTGTCAAATAGATGGGGAAGTGGCTGTTGCTAACAGGCAGCTGCAAAGCAGAGGGTTTTTTTAAAAATAACTAAGCTAGCCACTTTCTCAGTCAAAAAGATAAATCTCCACATCTCATTGGAAAGTATGGATGCTTTCCAATACTTTCCAAGTGTCAGTGCTTCTACGATGCCCTGATTTGTAAGAGAGATGCATTTTATCAGTGCATTATGGAAGGAAGAAAGTCACAGAAGCACCTTTGGATATGCTAGGAGCATGCAAATATCCCATGCAGTCACACCACAAAAAATCTAGCAGACAAAGCTGGCTAAAATTTGGTTATTCGATACCTCATACTCCAAGTTAAAAATGAACAACAATAGTAATTAAATAAGGAAATAAATAAGTGTGCATCCCTGCTATATGGTTTAACTCTTTTTCTTAGATGTAATTTAGAGAAGTTCTTAAGACTTCAGAGTAACTAGCAGGTTTAGGATTCAAAATGTAGCATTAAATTACACAGGACTTCCACAGCTTTATTCAGATCACTTTGTCACTTGCATATCTGTCTATCTTTTCACTTTTCTTTCACATTAGGCCTGTCTTTTCTGCTTATGCTATAATCTTTTTGTGACAGATGACATATTTGTTCATGTTCGAGATCTGGCACAATGGGGCTGTAATCTCTACTGCATTACACAGAACACAAATGATAATTTCAACCCTATCTCTTCTATTTACTTTTTCCTGTATAATCACACTTGATTGAAATCCTGCTAGCAAAAATATTGACTCAGACGAATAATGTCTTCATTTCACCCCTCACTCTTTTTGTCTCACTGTCTGTGGCTGTCTCAGTGGCCTTTAAACAAAAAACACCACCACACCAGACACACCACTATAAACAGATGTTTTCCCAACTTTCCTCCCTTCTCAAGAGTAGTTACTCCTGTCATATATGATAATGTGAGGTAATCCATGCCCTTGTTTCAATCTGAAGATACAACTCCACTAATTTTGGATTTCTTCCTATTCATTCCCTGAAACTAGTCTGTGCCATCTATCATCATCCTGCCCAGTAGTTCACGGGCTGCCCTATAGATCTCAAGGCTTTAGTAACTTTTTCCCTATAAGGGGTCCCTCCAGGCACTCCGGCATTCCAGCTGTCCAGATATTGCCATTTCTACACTTGCTGGTGATGAGATGCACCATGCAGAATCACAGAATTATAGAACGATCAAGTCTGGAAAAGACTTCTGAGATTATCGAGTCCGAACATTAACCCAGCACCAACATGTTCACCACTAAACCATGTCCCCAAGAGCCACATTCACACATGTTTTGAGCACTTCCAGGTATGGTGATTCCACCCCTTTCCAGGGCAGCTTGTTCCAATGCCTGACAGCCTTTGCAGTGAAGATATTTTTCTGAATATCCAATCTAAACATCTCCTGGTTCAATTTGAGGCCATTTCCTTTTGTCCTTTCTCATTTCCTGGGAGAACAGCCATTGTCCATTTTTCATTAAAAAAATGATGTCATCATTCATAGTACAAAAATTATCAAGAATAGAAGAGGATGTTTTACCCTTTTATATATAAATAAAGGAAAAAGAATGCATTATTATCTGCAGCAAGGCATTACTTTTTCTCCTCTCATATAAAGGAATCCAAAAAGGAGAAGCAAGAAAATGTTTAAATTTTGGCTTTAAATTTTTAGATAACAATTTGTTTCTGTGTTTTATTTTTTATTTTATATACTTAGTATTCATTTTCAAAGCACATGCTGGCAGAAAGCAAAACCAAATTTAAAAAAAAAAAAATGGTTCCTATGGACAAAAAAGTCACCATGAAAACAAAAGAAATCTTGGGGTTGGAAGGAAAAACCTGATCTATCAGAATTTAAACTGTGCAGAACCAGAACACAGAGAGGCAAAAAAAGAAAAAAATCAGTGACAGACACTTTTGAAAACAATATTAAAAAAAGTGTCCTTGAAATGAATTAAAGGAGTAATACATCATCTATACTTCAATTTCTTCAAATAAAGACAATAACAATAAATAGTTGCATAAAAATGCACAACAATAGAAATATGGGGATTTAATATTTAATAAAGTATGTGCAAATATCCTTCATAGTAACAGAAATCCTTCTTGCAGCAGTGGGAACTACCATAGTCCTTATTACAGTAAAAATATATGAAATTTAAAAAACAGGCAAAAAAAGACTCTTGAGAAATAAACAGATCATTCAAGAGAATATCTCAATCTACAGTGTAATTGAGAAGTGAATATATTCTCCTCAAAAACATATTCTTAAATCTGAAACTTCCCACTACTTTGTTCAACAGTTTTCTGAATAATTTTGTATAGTTCTGCATTCTCTATCATATGGCCAAGTACTTGTGTATGTGCTAATCTTTAATTACATGGCAACGGTCCAAGATTCAGCTGGTGGTTCTCCCCTGGTTCCAATTATTCATATTTTTAAAAAATATTTTGCTGACTGGTGACATCATCTGCTCTTTACAAAGCAAATAAAAACTACAAATAATAAAATATATGTTATAAAACAGGTCAAAGCATTTTTCCTGCTCCTTCTCCAATTCTAATGTCTCATCTAAACCTGTGCACAGCCTATAACACTGTGTTCCCATGAAAAAAAAGGGTCTATCTATTAAGTTCTGCCTCCAGAACCAGAGACTGTAAGTGTGAGAAGTTTGTAATGTTATGTCTCTCATATATTTCTATCTCATAAGGATAATGTCTTTCTCCAGATGTTTGGAAACTGGGTCTCAAGGACTGGGAAAAGCTTAGGCTATCTCTTCACTGACTTTATAGTTACAAGACCCCTTTTCCTAATATATGTGATAATAATATTTTATTAGCATATGATATTATAACAATTTTTGAATGGTTATCTAAACCGACACATTTTCCAAGACAGAAAAAACCCCCAATTTCCAGTTAAGCAATTTTAGACTTATGCAATGTTTCTATAGATGCCCCCTCCCCCTTTTTTTTCTGGGAATGGAAAACACCACTTGGTCATTCATTTTAGTTTATTCTCCTAGAAGATTCTAAGACGATTACAAACAGAAATTGAGCATTAGTAATATTGCATTGTGTGCAGAATTCTCTGCTTTTTACTTTGTTCTCTTTAACGTGTAATGTGTTTTTGATGGTATGAACTGATTAGTTCTACCATAACACTTCAGTCAGCATCAGAAACTGATGTACCCACAAAATACTTCTCCTCTCCTTCAAACATTTTCTAACAATTTTTCCCTTTGACTAAACAGTACATTTGCCCCTTTATCCACAGAACATTTCAATATGAATAAAATGGAATTAGAAAATGTAAACCCTTCTTTATTTTTTTCTATTTTTTTTTAATTCTGGACATATTTTTATGTCCATACTCACCAGTTACTTAGACTTTATCATGCAGCTGTGAGTTTACTACTTAATGGCACATTAAAAATCTCTGGCTGTTGCTCCAATATAATATTTCCCAGTGCCATATGATAACTACACTGTATTCCTGGAGCCTCATTAAATAGTTTAATGATGAGACATATAGATAAAATATTTTAGCAGACACACATTTATCTTACAGAGAAAAAGGCCAGTATGTACATGTTCCTATAAATGAATGAAAAATGTTTTTCAGAAGACTATCATCTATTTGAAACTAAAAAGAATAAAGACTTTAGGGAAAAACTATATAGGGAAAAAAAAACCCTGAGAAAAATAATACCTGAGTTTCTTTAAATAATTAAAATCATATAGTATTTTGAATGTAAAAATAAGATACAGTATAGTTATATTAATTTCTCTTTCTGGACATTAACATTTAATTTTGCCATTTGCCAGCAGGTCTTCCAGTTACTGAGATCAGGCAAATAAATAACAGAAAGAGATTGACAAAGTCATTGTCCTTCACCAATCCTTCCTTCCTCTCAGAGGAACCTGAGAATTTAGCAGTAGGAACCACAGGGACTGCACCTTTAATTTTCCTGCCAGGGGAACTATGATCTCTGGAACAATGAGAACTGATGAGTCCATTGGCCCTGAATGTCATGCAGCAGCCTGGCTCCTAAAGGGGTCTCCTAACACATGACATTGAAGACTACTGCAACCCCCAAATTACTCTTTCAATGAATGTAAGGTACACGGTTTGAGGTGGAGAATTCGTTGCCACAAATTATTTTCATCCCTCTTTTTTTGCATCCTGATATGCAAAGGAGATTTAAAATATACCTTCAAAAGATTAGTTCAGAAACCAGAAGTAAGTCATGCTCTAGATACAAAAAACAGGGATTGAGAAAGAATATGATTCCATAAAACAGAATTTATTTTTATTTTACAACTCACCACCAGCTGCATTTTCCATTTTCTGAGGGCTACAAAAGTTAGTTATTTAGTTATTTATATGTATAGATTTACCTATATTTCTTATTTCCTGGACAGAGGAAGTTTTCTACTTCAAGTTTTGTTAACATCACACTGAGAGTATCTGTTAGCTTAATTAGGAAGACTCAAAAAAATTCCGTCAAATATATATTGAAGATACCAGTTCTTGTATACGTTCATCCAAATAAACCAATGTAGTGCTTTGGTTGCACTGTGTATTGAGACAAAAGGCAAACTTCTTGGGTTTTTTTTCACTTTCTGAGACAGTTAGAGGCTGTTGAAATCTCTATATTTTCAAAGCAATCTGTAATTTTACTGCAGAGGATTTTTTTAGTTGCTGCATTCTGTTTTATGTAAAAAAGATCCTTTGCTCATCCATTAAAAATGTTAGATCTAGGGAGGAAATTCAGCATGCTAAAAACACCAAGGGTAGGATTTACATATTTTACTCTCAAACTTCTGAATAAGTGCTAAAGCCAGTCTCAATGTTTGTTTAAATTTTAAAGTAAGAAATTATACCAGTGCTTTTTTGTCTTCACTTTTTCAGAGAGGTTCATTTGAACACTTTTCCCCTGCTGCTATGCAGTGATGATACAGCCTGCAATGATATGTTTTATCCACCTAATTTCTCTCTGCATCCAGCTTCTAAGAAGTACTATAAACCCTGTTGAACTATCACCTGTTTTCTAGTTACCATTTAAAGAGGTTTTCTACCTCATAAACTGATTTTTGATTGTATTGCAGTTTCAAGTGCTATTTCCATTGAAATAAAAGGTCAATGGTGCAGACTGCACAGATAGAAATTAGTCAGAAGTTTGTTAGAGAAACCAACCTTGTTTGCAATGAAACAGATAACCCATCCATGATTTCAAAATTTCACTTTTTATAAAAGTAATTTTCATTGACTGTTATTTCAGTTAGTCTTGACTCTCAAAAGAGGTTTTGCTCAGGCAGCTGTTTTAATTCCTGTTTTGCAGCACAGATTAAATAGCCATGTAGTAGAAGGTCTTGAGACACAACAGCTGAAACCACACTCAGTTCTCAGATGGGGAACCCCCAGTTAGGCCATATCCCTAATATCATCATCTTCCAGGATTTCATTTGAGATTTAAAATGTTTCTGTGAAATTATTTAATGGCAGAAACCCAAGTGCCAGAATCATTCTGTGCAGTGTAAAAAAAATAGACCTATAATAATTGTCACTCATTCATTGATGCCAGAGTAACAATGAACAACTATAGTATAAGAAGAGAAAGTTTGCTCCTCTTGAATTAATAAAGCCTTTGTATCTGAAGTTCAGCAGGGGTAACTTGTTCATCAGTGATTTTTAAATTATAAAAAAAGAAATTGAAGACAGGATTACAAGTCCTTCATGCTGCATGGAGCACATCCTGTGGCAAACATGAAAACAGTTGATTTTCTGGCATGATTTTGCTTATTGGGGATAGTGTGTGCCAGTGTCCCTGGAGAGACATCTGCGCAACAGAGAAGGAATTGTGACCAGAATGGATCACTGATATGGCTGCAAAATGCTGCCTTAAGTGGAGTTCCGCACATCCACTGTCCAGGGAAGAACACTTGGCCAGTGTTGACCAGCCAAGAACCTTATTCAGCTTTTAGGGTGAATAGGCTACAGGAATAGGAGCTACCACAGTCACTGCAAACACAAGCAGGGTTATTCCTTCATGAAATGCTGCAGTGTGTGTCTCCATCCTCCTCTTCACATAGAAAGTATCACAAGCTGACAATGTTACATTCACTCTGCAGTCCTTGGAAGGCCAAGTCTGAATTATGAGAGTCTGGAGGACTAATCATGTGTATTGCATCTTAGAAACATATAATTGTTTGGGTTGGAAGGGACCTTAAAGATCATCTAGTTACAATCCCCTGCCATGGACAGGGGCACTTCCCACTAGACCCTACTAACTTTGGCTCGTCCCTATTAACTTTAGAGACTTTATCTGAAACTCCTTTGTTGCAACACAGCATTACTCATAAATTTTTCATTAAGCAGGAGAAAATACAATTCTAGTCTTATACGTTATTTTCTTTCATATTTCACAGTTTCACCCCAGCCAGCCACCAAGTCCCCCACAGCCACTCGCTCACTCCCCCACCAGCAGGACTGGGGAGAGAATCAGAAGGATAAAAGTGAGAAAAGTTGTGAGTTGAAACAAAGACAGTTTAATAGGGAAAGCAAAAGCCATGCACACAAGCAAAAAAAATCGAGGAATCAACTCACTGTTTTCCATGGGCAGGCAGGTGTTGAGCCATCTCCAGAAGAGCAGGGCCCCATCACACATAACTGTGACTTGGGAAGACAAATGCCATGACTCCCAATGTCCTCTCCTTCCTCTTCTCTCTTCCCCACTTTCTATGCTGAGTATGATGTCATACGGTCTGGGATATCCCTTTGGTCAGTTTGGGTCACCTGTCCTGGCTATGTCTCCTCTCAAACTCCCATGCACCCTCCTGGGTGTGAGAGTATGAAAAGCACAAAAGGCCTTGGCTCTCTGTAAGCCCCACTCAGCAATAACAAAAACATCTCTGTATTATCAACCCTGTGTTCAGCACATATCCAAAACACAGCCCCACACCAGACACTGGGAAGAAAATTAACTCTACCCCAGCCAAAACCAGCACACATATTGAATTAGTTAATTGTTGTGTGCATTCTTTTTATACAGAGGTTCAAATACTCCACTGTGCACATGTTCATGATTGGAGAATACTATAATTGCAAATAAAACTACACCAGTCTTTCTTGAGGTACATTTTTCTTGCATCTTTCTAAGAGTCTTAGGATTTAGAAACTATTCAGATCAGTAACAGTTCAGAAACATTCCACTCTTTTTGTTCCTAATGAAATGTCTATCCCCTGTGCTACTTCTGCCAGGAAAGCTGAAGTAAATATACATAGAAGCAGCAGGGAGTCATGTCAGTTAGGTTCCTGTTGTTATTGCCATGAGAACTAAACACTAAAACCAGCTACATCTTGTTTACAAAACAGTTGCTTCCTGCTGCAATCTTAAAATGTAAGCTTAATTTTGCAGAAAAAGTAATTTTTTATTCATATTTCATACCACAATATCACAATATTTTTCAATGGATAGCACAGCATTCACTCTAGGAATAGTTCTATAATTACTCTATTAGTTGCATGACAATGAACCAGAGGAAATTATAAGAAACTAACAACAATTTTAATGGTAAATTTATACTCATAAGTCCAACTGCCTAATGGAAATGTGTTTAAATAAAAATTATGATGATGATGATGATGATGATGATGAAAGCATATTTACCAAGGTCTTCAGATTCAGGTGATTCTTCTTTCTGCATTTCATGTGATTGAAAATGTTGGCAATATTCTGATGTCTCCTTTGTGTTATGTTCTCCTGCTAAATCTACCCTTGATGACCTTGAGAACAAATGCTGATCAGAGAATCATGGAATGGTTTGGGATGGAAGAGACCTTCAAAAGCCATCTAGTCCAAGCGCCCTGCAATGAGACAACCAGATCAGATTGCTCAGAGCAAGGTCCAACCTGACCTTCAATGTCTTCTGGGATGGGGCAACTCAAACCTCTCTGGGTAACCCATTCCAGTGTTTCACCCTCATTGTATATAATTCTTCCTTACACCTAATCTAAATCAACCATCCTTCAGTTTAACACCATCACCCCTTGTTCCATCCCTACAGGCCCTAGTAAAAAGTCTGTCCCCATCCTTCTCGTAAGCCTTGCTTAAGTACTGAAAGTATTCAAAAGGAAGGTAATGGCAAAGAACTGGGAGAAAAAAAGATCTGGACAGAGCTTCTAGGCTATGGAAATATGCTCATGCATAATTCTGTTCAATTACAGCAATATTAAAATATCAATAACAAAGAATATAAACCATATTTACATTGGCAATAAAATTAGTACCTGCTTTTAATTGTACACCCAGCAGAGTACAGCTAAGTATATTCTCTTAAATGAGGAATATAAATCCAAGAAATTTTGGTTACACATTTACAAAATACTGTATTATATTAACTAGTGACCATAACAAGAGACATTTTTTGATTTTACTGTTAGGAGGACACAAAATACAACGATAAACTAAATCAATATTAGTTAGGTAAGCCAAAAATTTAATTAATTAGAAGACAACACATGTAAATTAAATCTGAAGTTACAGATTCTTTTGTTCTGATTAATATATTAAGGAGATTTCTATTAAAAAAATTAAAGTTCATTGTTTCTTCTTGCTATGGACCTAGATACAAATTCAATACTGTACTTTTATAACAAGCTTTGGATGCTGAGTACAAAATTTCTGAAGCAATTAGTCATAGGATCTGATCTTAACAGCAGTCTACTCTAGACTCTATCCATAAATAATGGGATTTAATAGAAATTTATTCCTATCATCCAGTTTTCAGATTGGCATGTTTGACATGATTGAGAGGTGTGTTTGAAAATGGATTGAACATCCTCTGGCTCAGAAATATCACATATAATAAAGGACGGCTTGACTAGCTCCCTTGCTTTCTTCTGTCATAGAAATACGCTGAACGATTCACAATCAGCACAATGCAGTTCTGTATGTTGGTTTCTCAGCCTTCTTAAAGGGAAAACATGTGGGTCATGAGTAGAAAAATAGAATGTACAAAGAAAAACTGCTATGTTTCTCAACACAAACGCTAGTAGATGTATTGTGCCACGTAGCATGCCTTAGAGTTAGCCCTGGAACAAAGGATTCAATGTTTCAGCTGAAATAAAATTTTAAAATTTTACCATTTCAACATTATGTAAGATTAATATTAAAACCAAGAAGAAAAACTGTAGGTTTTCTTTAGCATGATTTCACCTGGGTAAAGTTTTAGGTTTGTTTCAAGTCTATTGTGACCAGTTTTTGTTCTTATATTAACACTCAGGTAACCCACTTACTTTTGCAGCTATTTTCTTCCCCTCTCCCCCCAAACATGACTTTAAAATAGCCTGAAAATATACTATATAATCCATCTAGGACATGAGCCCACTAAAGTAGTGTTATGATCCAATTGTTATTAAGGTTCTTTAGAAATTTCTCTGCCCAGATTAAGGTGCAAACGAGACCATATACCAGTGACAATAATATGGGTTTTATTGTATACTATGGTATGAGAGAAAGAGAGAGAAGCAAGGAAAGTAGAAAAAAAGGAGTAGAAAATAAATTGGGGGGGGGGGGGTAATGACAGAAAGAGAGTGACAGAGACANTTTCCCTTTATCTAATCTCAGTAGTTTGACTTGCAGTCCAAAGTTCTTCTGTGGTTGCAGCTTCTTTAAAACTTTTTATCGATGTTTGAGGCATGGACTATTTTCAATCTCTGACAAGTAGGATAAGTTTATTACAAAACTTCAAGTATTACTTTCAGTATCGCTAGGTAACAAAAGTTGTCAACCTGAATTATCTAAATTTATCACTTTATTTTATGAAATGCAGACTTATAATATTGTATATATGAGTGTGCATGTACATAGACAGATAATTTGTCAGTTTTATTCTATAAATCATAAGCTAATTCAGACAATTACAGCAATTCAGAGGCATATGACAAGTTGAAATATGTTTAAAATACAGTTTTCTTTATAATACAGACATTTTAGCAAGTCTACTCTAAATGCTTCAACATCTTGATTTTACTTTCCATTGCCCCTAGCAACACAGGGTTTGCGAAACACAGAAAAGACTGTCTGAAAGACAGAAATGTGTAAAGAACAGAATCTGTGAAGATTTTACCTTCTAAATGTCTATTAGGGTTCTATTTCACAGTTCAGTCTTACAAACTCTTTTTTGAGGAAAATAGAAATAGCTGATGTATTTTAAACCTCTTGACCTGATGGATAATCTCACTAAAACAGGACACAGACAGAATAGCCCTGCCCAGCATGGGCAGTGCTACCCCTGTCATTGTCATAAACTCAGGAGTAAGATGAATGCAAAAAGTGATCAAAAAGAGGGCTCATCCACCTTTTTATCTTTTGCGAGTATTCTGAATGGTATCAAGCCAAAATCTGGCAACGTGTTAGTATTAAACAGTGTACTTAGCTGGGTGCCAGCATGCAAGCCTAGGTTGCGGTCCTGTGTAATTTTCTAGGATAGCTGAAGGCTTTGAAGAAGGCTGAATAAGTTCACATTCAGGACGCAGAAGTCAGTCATGAAACAGCTCATTTCCTGGAAAAAGAGGTAAAAAATTCTCTCTCCAAGGCAACGTTGTCAAGGATCTGGTAGGGTCTTCAATGTGGGCAGATCAAGCTGAAGTTAGGAAATTCAAACAAATGTAGATCATGGGTATTCCTCAGAGGTAAAAGACACAAACAGTAAGGCAGAAAAAATTGAGCTTCATTGAAAGGTGTAGAGAGACTTATCTCCAAGAGATCACATTTAGGAGATCTTTACCTGTGAGACAGTTCCTAAATCGATCAAGGCAATCTCTTACCCACTATGGTAGGGACAACCTGCATGTGCAGGTGTTATGGGTCATGGCACATACTATGATTATAGTCATGATTTTTTCATACACTTACCAAGATAAAGTTCTGGCCTGCCATTAAAGTCATGCTGTGTTCTCCCAGCTCTTTTTGGCCATTTTTGCAAACCAATTACTCTCTGTTTCTGATTAACCATTGTTTGTGTTCAGCACAGCTTCCAAACTTCCCAAGGTCTTTTTGAACTAGAAATTTAATTGGAGAAAAATGTCTACTAAACACTAATTAGTTTGGAGGGCAATCTGAAAGAAACCTCAGTGAGATAAGTCAGTTTCACCTCGAAGTGATTAATTATTTTCATCTCTAAGAGCCCATAATTAGACACACACAATAAACCTGTTTAGATATTTTGCCTTATGTTTTTCATATAAACTGACACAGTGCAAGGGCTGTGAAAGGTGCATTCCTCAGAATGCTAGATATCCAGCAAAGGAAAGGAAGAGAGTATTGCATTGCATTAGACAAGGAATTGTTTAAAAAACAGTTAAGACAAGAGATGGCTTCTAGCATTACAATAAAAAACTTACATATGTTGAGAACTTTAACATTAATGAAGAGCCTAACAACTATCCCCGGTAAAGGGGGAGAACAGACGGAGTTCTGAATGTAAGAATAAGGTGTAGTCTCTCCTCCCCATCCTGCAAGACGAGTTGGCTGATACAATCTTGGAAGAGTAGAGAAAGTATAAGAAATCTCTGAAACCTATATGATCATCTGGAGGCAAATAGCAACAGGGTTGTATGGAGTAGAGACTTCCCATATCTAATCTTCTATAGGGTGACATGATTTCTTCAATTTCTTTGACCATAGAACTTAAGTTCCTGACTGTGTCGACTGCTTTGAATTTGATAAATGAATTCACATTTTATTGTGTCCTGACTCCAATGAAATGTGATTTAAGATACCTTCATTCCTAAAGAACTTGCAGCCCTAGTCAATTGCTGTTTCTCACTGTTCCTTTTTCTTAAATTGATATTGTTAATAGATAACAAAAACAGAACATCACTGCAAACAGAAGACAATCTGCAGTGAATTTGCTTTACAAAATCCCCACAAAGTAATTGGGAGTACTGGAATATAGTATTATGTTGCATAAATCAGAAGGGCAAATTAAGGCTTTAAGTAGCCCCCAGGAAGAATATTTTTTATCATGCTAATACTTTCTAAATGTCAGGGAAGAATATAAACACATATATATATATATATATCTGTTAATTTAAATTTAAAAATTGTAAAACTTTTCTGAACAACTGTTACTCTTCTCTAGCTTTTTACAGATAGAAAAGTAAATATTTGCCTTTTGGATGGTCCAACATTTTCCCACTGTGGTGGAACATAATTTTCTGAAACAGTTTTTGCTGCATGTACACTTGTGATTATGTGTCTACACTTCAATCTCTGTTTCAGAATTTTCTTTTCTGCTTGCAAGACTCTAAACACTTTTGTTGAAAATAAAAGCCAGCAATCAACTTGCTATGAACTCATTTGTAGCTGGAAGGAATAAACACGAAGTTTCACACTAACATCTTTTTGCTATGAAACTCTTGTCCCGGAATTTAAACAGTTTACGAGAGCATGATTTTTTCTGTCAGAACAGTACAAATACTTGTGAGCTTTCAGAACTCAGTTTGTAATTAATTGTTCTTAAATAAAACCTCTTGAAATTTAAACAGAAACTAAAAAAGAGGCATTGAGGAAAACCATATAATGCCATGAATTTATATCTTATGTAAAATATTTGACTAATTTAAACTAGTAAATTTCTTGTCTACTTTTTTCCGTGTTTAAGCATTATGTGGCTTTAGAGTTTAGTTCTTAAAGTCCTTGTCATAATCTTAAAAAGCTCCTAAGCGTAATTTCAGAAGACATCACTTGCTGTTGTTCACCTCACTTGTTTCACAAGTATTTCTCTGATATTTGCCATTTATTTGACACAAAAAAGTTATGGCTTTTATCAAAGTGTGATTTTGTGTTTTTCTTTCAAATGCAATTTGTGAATAAACACCCGGACTGAGATGCCAGCTCCAAGACAAAACTGTAAAGAACTAACTAGGGATAAAATTTCTGCTGTAAGGAAAGAGTGTCTTTCACATTTTAGAATTTATTATGACTTTTATTCTGGTGAGAAATGTAATGGAATAAAAATAATTAGCCTGGTGTTTGGCATACCTGGAAACAGAATTAATTTTTCTCTTGAACATGAAATACAGAGAGCACAGAAGATTGGTAAGTAAAGAAGTTTAGTTGCACAGCAGATGAGTCCATTTTTTACTTTGTTCAGAATTAATTTTCTTCTCTCCTGAACACTTACAAGCTTTCAAGAACAGAAAGAGAACATGTATTATTTCCATGAAATTATTTTTAAAAAGAAATATCTCTGCAACTGCCCGAGTAGCAGGGTTTTTAAAGTTTTTTTCCAAACTAAATGATTCTGTGATTCCATGATTTAATTCCTCACAGGAAGCAGGCCCAAAAATTTAGTTTCAATTTAGCTTCTAAGCATGCAGGACCTGTCACACAAAAAGTTGAGTTTCTAAGGTACTGAGAAGCCAATATAGAATGGCAAAAGTCTAACTGCAGAATATTAGTAACAACTAAGTAATTTGTATGATAAGTTATAGCATATGCTGTCAACTTGGAGGCTAATCATGCTAATGCTAATCATGCATATTTTAACCCTGTATTAGAGTTGTGAATCACTGCATTTTTGCAAGAGTCTGTGAGATAATAGTTTTAATAACTATTTCTGGGGAGTACAGTTGCTGGAAAGAAGAAAAGAAGAAACTTCTTTCAGGGGAACACTGTGACTATTTCTTGGCTTACTCCTTCCTGATTCTGAGCAGAGATTCTACATGCAGAAGCAAAACCTCTTAGTTCAGCTCTCATATAACTCAAGTAAACATCACAGCCATTTGGATTCCCTTTGGACTCATGGACTGCAGGGTTATTCTACTGGTATGGCATCCAAGTTTACTTGGATGGCAATAAAGGTCATCTTGGGCTGTCAAAATCGTCAAAAGCTGAGGGACTGTCTGCCAAGACTTATACTAGGCTGTGTTCTCCTCATATGAAATTCCCTCTATTGTTGCAGCAGCCTCAGAAGACTGAGGAAAAATATTATAGCAGGAAAAACATTTCCCATTTCAGTCCTTACAAGTAAATTAGATATGGTCATGAAAGGCTGCAGGAGGGCTGAACAGCAGAATTTAATGCTTTGTCAGATTATTCTTATTTTCTTACAGACCTGTGCTCTATGTCAATTCGAATCTTGTTAGCATTTAATGAGAGTTAAATGACAAGATCCATTATTTTTAATCATTGCTCTCTTCTACAAACTAAGAGAAATACTCCCAGCAGCTTACATTCCACTCGGCAAACTGGTCTGGAAGAGGAGAAAAATCTGAGAGAATGGGTAATTCCTCATCAGGGTTTATTTGCATGGTATGTTCATACATATTTTCAGTAAATTTATTATTGTCTAAATTCATGAAGATCAATTTCAAAACCCTCCCTAAGAGATTTTTTTGGTGGGTAACAAGTCCAGTGAATTTACCCATATCCATATATGTAGCTTTTTTCAGTTGTTTTGTTTGTTTCCTTAGGAAATGTTCTAAGCTGCTGTCCCAATGTGTGAATTAGAAACCTTTTAACTTTCAACTCCTCTGATCTCTATTAGTCCTGTGAGACTTTCCAAGTCTTATTTAAACAAAATCCTTTTCAGTTTGGAAGTACAATACATTTGTAATTCATTCTTCTGCTCTTCTTCATCTCTGTTACCCTTCTAATAAGCAATCTAAAATTTCCATTATGCCATTTTCTAGAGCTAAATTATTCTTGCAGAAATATACCCTTATGTAAAATATGGATAATGATATTCATCGCCTTTGTAAACCACTTGAGATCTTCAGATGGAAAACAAGAAAATACCAGATAAGTAAATATTATCATAATAAGCATGTTTTTCATACAAACCAACAATCATAATGTAAATCAGATGCATTGTCAAGAGAAGTAAACACTGATAGCCTCCCAAACACGTTATTGTGTTGAACAACACTCTAACATACAGATGGTAATTATCTGAAAAGTGGTAAGGAGAATATATACTCAAAGAAAAACATGATGAAAGTTTAATCATTTAAAAAAAAAAAAAAAAAAAAAGAAAATATATTCCTGGTAGACTGCTTTCTAAGCTTAGTGATTTTTTCTGACAAAAGGAAGAAAGAAGATTATTAAGCTCTACAATTATTTGTTCATTACTGTGTCTAAATGGGCAGTAAGTAAAATAATCTATTAATTGAACTGTCAATGTTTATCTTTCAGTGAGTCACCATTCTGCCATGGGGCTAAAATATCTCCCTGAGTATGGCAATGTTTGTCATGACTTCATAAAAATTATGGTTCAAAAATTTAGTCTTTTTTAGTTCTAACTTGTGCAACATAGTGTGGAGTTCTGTGGGCAAGTTTATTAGTGTAATGATCTCATTTTTTGATACTATTCAGGTCATTACCGGTCCTTAAAATAAAAATAATAAGGAATTAATATTGACCCTGAAATACAGTCTCTGTGACTAGAAATCCATCAAGATTTTTAGTCAATAATAATGTTATTTCATTACTCTCCCACAAATTTTACTAACTACAGTTCAATATTTACTCTAAAATATTTTCAACCATGTTTTCCCAGGTTTTCCTATTAGAATAAAATAAATTGCCTAAAATACATCAAGCAATAACTGAATTAGAAAAATCTCACTGAAATACCTTGTTTTGGAAGGATGTCTCCTCATGAAATGTATTAGGTGGAGTCTCTATTATGTGCTATATAACATCTGTCCTGGGAGCCCAGAAACCCCCCGTGTGCTGGGCTGCATCCAAAGCCCCGTGGGCAGCAGGGCAGGGAGGGGATTCTGCCCCTCTGCCCCCTCTGCTGAGACCCCACCTGCAGTGCTGCATCCAGCTCTGGGGTCCCAGCACAGGAAGGACAGGGACCTGCTGGAGCCAGGCCAGAGGAGGCCACCAAGGTGATCAGAGGGATGGGGCAGTTCTGCTGTGAGGAAAGGCTGGGAGAACTTGGATTGCTCAGCCTGGAGAAGAGAAGACTTTGGGGTAACCTAATTGTGGCCTTTCAGTACCTGAAGGGAACACACAGGAGAGATGGAGAGAGACTATTCATGAGGACCTGGAGTGACAGGACAAAGGGGAATGGCTTCACACTGAGAGTAGGTTTAGATTGGATATTAGGAAGAAATTCTTCCCTGTGAAGGCAGTGAGGCACTGGAACAGCTTTCCAAGAGAAGTTGTGTCTGCCCCATCCTTGGAAGTGTTCAACCTGATTGGATGGAGCCCTGAGCAACCTGGTCTAATAGAAGATGTTCCTGCCCATGGCAGGGGGTTGGAACTAGGTAGTCTTTAAGGTCATTACCAACCCAAACCATTCTATAATTCTATGACTCTTTGATGATTATATGTTTTTCCCAATATTTACTTCTACATGTACTGTGATATTGCTCACCCAAACAATTATTTTCTAGTTTAAAATGGAATATAGAGGAAAAACTATCAGAGAGACCAGCTGTTAATTATTTGTTTTGGGGTGATTTTATGGTGATACTCTATTCCCTGATCATCTGTCTTATGCCCACAAATGGTTGCTGTAGCTTTGAGGTGGGGCCAGGGGAGGGGGAGGAGCCTTGAGAGTCTTGTGCGGGCTTTTTCAAAGCCTCACTCCCAGGCGTCCGTGGTGTCATGCAGACTCCTTTCTTTTTTTGCTTAGCTATCTTGGTTTTTTGTTAGCTTAGGCAAAAAGCTTTTTTTTCCTTTCCATGGCCTTGGAGACTGAGGCAGCAATCCTTCAGCAGCGTTTTCCTTAAGTGAACCATTCAGTTGGTATTAGTCTGAGGTCAGAGAGAACAGCTGACAGGAGACGAATCGGCTGGGGACCAGCAGGACAGCAAGGGGCCGCTCCATCCCGGCCCCAGACCTCAGAACAGCTGAGTGAACAAGAGAAAGGACACCAAATCCACCAGCTTCATCTGCTGTGAGGAGGGGACCCACACCAGAGATTCAACAGGTTCCCATCTGTTTTTTTAGAGATAACACCCTCTCACAGACCTGCCTGAGCCCCTGGTGGGAGAGAGTGAGATCAGAAAAGCACAGCCTTGAGATAAACTTTTTGAGGACAAAGCCCTTTGATTTACTGGGGCAGGCAGGGCTCCCCACCCTACTGCCCAGTGGGGTGAGCTGAGACTAACGGAGCCTGTGTCCCCATATGTCTCTGCTGCCTGGCATTTTTAGCAAGGTAATGAAATAAAGCTGTGATTTGGCGGTTGTCTTGCTTACCTTATGTGTTGATTCTCACACTGAGCCAATTAGAAATGAAAGTAATGCCTCTGTGATAACATTTTTAAGAACAAAAAAAGTTATTGTGCAGATATACTTGTGGCCAGAGAAGAGCTGGATGAGAACATGTGAGAGGAAGAGCTCTGCAGACACCTGGGTCAGTGCAGAAGGAGGGAGAGAAGGTGCTCCAGGCACTAGAGCAGAGTTTCCTTTGCAACCCATGGTGAAGGCCATGGTGAGGCAGCTATGCCCCTGCAGCCCATGGGGGCCCATGGGAATGCAGAGATCCACCTGCAGCCCAAGGAGGAACCCACACCAGAGAAGGTGGATGCCTGAAAGTGGCTGTGAACCTGTGAGAAACCTGTGCTGCAGGCTCCTGGAAGGACCTGTGGACCTGTGGAGAGAGGAGCCCACACTGGAGCAGGTTTCCGGGTAGGACCTGTGACCCTGTGGGGGACTCATGCTGGAGAAGTTCATGGAAAACTGTCTCCCGTGGGAGGGACCCCAAGATGGAGCAGGGGAAGGAGTCCTCTCTGAGCAGTGGCAGGAACCTGACTGTAACAGCCATTCCCTATGTCTCTGAGCATCTGGGGGGAGGAGGCAGAGCTTAGAAAGAGGGAGAAGTGGTGGAAAGATGTTTTTAAAATTTGGTTTACTTCTCATTATCCCGCTCTGATTTTGTTGACAATGAAGTCAATTAATATCCCAATTAGAATCTGTTTCATTCATGACAATACCTGGTGAGTGAACTCTCCCTGTCCTTAACTTATGAACATTTTGTTTTATTTCCTTTCCCCTGTGCAGATGCGGAGGGCAGTAATGGAGTGGCTTTGGTGGATGCCTGGTGTACAGCCACAGTCAAACCACCACAACACCCATCACAATAATCAAAGAACTATGGCAAGAGTGGACTACAATTAGCTAGATGAGTGTGGCTGCAGTACTGGCACGGGCCATTCTGCCATCACCTGCCCTGAGCAAGGGCTGGGGACAGAGAGCAAAGTCTCCCCACAGCCACGTGGTGACCACCATACAAGTTGTCAAAACAGGTCCAGCTGGACAGCCAGGGAGTGAGCCAGGTCTTCCTGTGAGGCCAAACCTGAAACAGGGCTCCTGTTTTCCTGGGAGTGGGGCATGAAGGTGGTTTCAGATTTGCCCCAGGGCAATTCAGGACTGCTGGTACCCTCACAGCTCCGATATTGACTCATGTACACATTTGTGTTACATGTTTGAAGTAACCCTTATAGAAGCACGTATCATTCTCTCTGTGTATAAATTTAGTTGTAAGAGATTGTTAAATATGATTCTTGTGTGCTCTGTATCATATTTTATGTATTTTATATGGGTATACCCCCTTTTAAGATTTGTAGGAAGTTTTTCTGCCCATAGCTTATGGCAGAGATATCAGCTTAGAAAAACATAAACAGTAAACAATGACAGTCACTGAGAAAGAAAATATATAATTTTGGAAAAGGCATTGAATTATAGGTACAGTCATCTCACAGGTACTTTATCTCTCTTGAATTTATGAATATACAATAATGTGGCAACTTTCTTACACTAAATGGTGGATGAATTTTTGTTCTTCCATATATTGTACAGTTAAGTACTCTATCCAGTTTTACAAGTTATGTTCTGTAGTTTAAAGGTTCCTTTGGACGGGTTCACTCTTTATTAAAGAATTACCATGTATTTCCACTACTAGCAGTGGAAACTAAAAAAAGAAGAATTCCCCTTGGAGACACCTCTACTGTCATTTGAGGAATACTTACCCAGGGTTACAATTTTACATTTTAACTTGCAGATCACTTTCAAAACACATGGGGAGCAGCTCTGACATGTATTAGATGAATGTACTATTAATGTGAGAAAACATAGGCTAACAGGAGGTTGTTTTCCAGGAAAACAAACTGCTTTCAGTGGAAATGATTTATGAAGTAGTCCATGATAAAATTTTAAAAAGAAACTATTTCAATATAGACTAATGATGTTAAGTTGCATTAGTTGTCATATATGAACTTAGTGTTTATTAAACTGTCTCAACCTAAGAAAAATTATTTCAGGTTTTTGCAAAATTATAGAAAAAAAATAGGAACATTATAGGTGAGTAGGACATCAGGAAATATCTTCTAGCATTTGAAAAAGATGTTATAGATTATTTCTTATAAGAATATGACATGAGAGTTTAAAACAGGAATAGAAATATTCTAAAATGCATTTACTTTAGATGAAATATGTTTTATTTAGGAAATGTAGAATAATAAATGTAGCTCTGGAAAATTTTGATTGCAGTAGTAATCATAGTGGTAAAATCTATGTAATTTAATAAAAACTACTAATATTGCATTGATAGTACCTGTTACTAGTACATGACAATATAACTTTATGATTATTTGAAGAACTAAGTGCAAAGTTTCCTTCATTAGACTTTAGGAAGAACTGATGGCATGTGAACCACCCTAAGCTATTACAGCATTACAAAATACTTCCTTCTCTTCCCTTTCCAGAATTCTGCATACTTATAAAGTAATTTCTGAATTAAATACTTTTTTGATCCTGAAGGACTTTAGTATTGCATTTATGAAAAATATTTTACCGCCTTTTTTTTGTCATAGGGATGTCATCAACTCTTACAAAGTTGATGAATATGAAACTTTACAGCAACAGTGCCCAGTCCCACATCTCTTACTTACAAGGAATCCAGTTTCACGTGAATTTATTCAAGTCTATTGATATGAATTTTGCTCAAGTCTGAGATTTAATCAATGCCTTTAATGAACTAACAGGAATTCAAACAAAACTCTAGGAAATAGTGTCCTTCCTATCATTTTTCAATTAATAAAGTTCAATTAAATTTTTACACTCAAAGGAGAATTCAGGCTGAGGTTGCTAAGTGATAATAAACATTAAAATGGGAGAATTTTAAGCAGTGTGGAAGGCAGATATTTGAATGATATGCAGAATTGCTGTTTAGTTCTTATTTTTAATATCTTTTTGCTGAAGATAAATCTGAGGCTTTATCAGCTTCATAGAAATAACATATCAAGGCACATACTGGAAGAAGGTGGCAAATATTTGGTAAATTAATTCAAAACCAGCATTCCATTTTCCCAGACGAAGCTAGAGTAATGAAGAAACTACAAAAGCTTCCAATTTTGATTGACTGAAGGAATTGAAGAGCAGGTTTCAAATATATATGTAAAAAATGTATGTGGTGAGAGTACTCAGCACTAGAAGGTGTCTTTAAATCAGTTCTGTTACAACTATATCACATCCTTGTTTGCCTCAAGCTCCAATTGTGTACAGATTGCTGTACATAAACACATGCTTTAGATATTCTCTCTGGTACTGATGTCTCTCATACATATTCTACAAAGGCCTTTATTCAAAAAGATTGTAAAAGCAGCTTTATCAAATCTTCCTTAAACATAACTTCAAATGCTGAGTTCCTCTTTCCTTGAAGCAAAAAAAAAGAATGTTTATTTTTTCATGGTTGTCATATGGCAAATACAGATACATTTTAAGAAAATGTCCTGATGAAAAAAAGGTTGGCTTGCATGTAACTACCAAGCTTAAGCTGAATGTTTTAACCAGTTTCTTATTTATATTTTTCACTTTATGTCAAAGACATCTGGAATGCAAACTTTTTACCCCCAGAATCAATTTTCAAAAAAAATAGCTACATTTTTTGTATCTCTGCAACCAAGGTTGCCTCAAGGTAGGAAATCTGTGATAGCAGAAAATAAATTATTTTGTCTTTGTGTTATCAATATTGACTGTCATTTACTCCACCTTTCTAGGGCTTTGTATAACTGTTAGGTTAATATTAACGTTAATAAAACATCTTTTAACCACCAGTCAATACTTGGATCACCACAATATCCTTCAACTGCCTACAATTTATTTTAGTGGAAATGCCATTTTTGCTCTTGACTATATTTTACTTTTTAATGATTAATGGTGATTATCAGTTATTTGACTGTACAATTCCTTAAAGAAATAAAAATGTCCTTGTGCTTTGAAAACATGAAATATTGTTATTATTTGAAAAAATAATTAAAATTTCTGGATAGATATTTCTAGCATCTTTACCTTCACAAAAGAGAATCAAGTAGAATTTGGTTTCTGTTCCATGGGTAATTCCATCACATCCATTGTAAACCTTTACCTTTGGAACCGCATTTGAACTACTGTCTGAGTGTGTGGCCTCTGGGTGGCATCTACTGACTGGCACTATCAGCTCTCTAGTCACAACTTCTTGAATGCTAGAACTTGAATGGTCACAACTTCTTGTCAGTGGTAGAGACAATTACATGGGCAAAGTCAGAGGAAACTCTTGCTGCACCCTGCAATGGAGTTGAGAATTTAAAGATCAATCAATATTTATCTATAATGAATTGAGCACTGTTGAAAAAGAATAACCTATAAATTTTTGAAAAGAGTGGGGTTTTCCCTGAGTTTTTTCCACTGTTTTGGCTAAAAACCTCTTTGGGAATGCAAAAATTTTGTGTGCTTTACTTTTGTTCAATATAAGAGTGGCTGTTATTTCTCAAGTGACTCGTTGCCTTCTTCCTTCATGAACTAATAAAAGAGCAGCATTCAAAAAACCAGCATGTATTAGTACCTTGGTTAAAACATATTAATATACTTCATTATGCAGCGAGTGAGAATATAAATTCTTTTTTTCAAATCAATAGTAAATAATAATGTACACATGCCATGTGTCTTAGCTCTGTGAATGCACACAGTACTGGAAGAGTCCAGATGCCAAATGTAAAGAATGACTGACAACAGGGTTTCTCTAGAGAATCTGAGGAACAGGGAGATCTAAGACTAAACCAGACCAAAGAAATTTCACTGGCTAGATCCATTAGTACTTAAAAGCATAGTTTAAGCTACATTTAAGAATATATGTATACTCTTAAACAAAGCTGCATGCACACCCATTCTACCCATGGTTGCCTTTAATGGCAAAGGATAGTTACTTTTGTTCTAGAGATGATGTTTGTGTGACAGTTACATGGACTGGACCAATGTGACCCTTATTGGTACTTGTCATTTCTCAAATTTCAAAAAGGAAAGGTGTGCACTTTGAATTCAGCCATTTTAGTTTGCCTCAACTCTGGTTGTCAGGGCTGTCAGAAACATGTGGGGGGAGAGAGCGTACCCCTGCCACTTGCAGGAGGCAGCCAGCACTGGGGAAGCCCAGTCTCTGGGGGGACTTTGCCTGGCAGCACCCCACAGGAGGGAGGCAGTAGGAGACACTGCGGAGGGGGTTCTCCAATCGGGTCGCAAAGAGCTCTCCATCAATGGACGGCACAGGAAGGTTGGACTGGACCAATGGTTCCCTGTTAGCGGGCAGGCTTTGGGAGGGGCCGGGGGGTATATAAACCAACTGTGTCAGGACTCATGGCTGCTCTCTAGGGCTCACCACTGTTGCTGCTGCTCGGTCGCTGGGGGCTCCGCTACTGTTCGCTGCTTGCAGGGGCTCGCTGCTGTTCATTTGCTGGCCTGCTCCCTCCTTTGCCCCGGCCCCAGCCTGCCTTCTGGCTCTCCTGCCCTCGCTGGCTCGCCCTAGCACCTGTCCCACCTTCCTGTGTCCCTGACCACACCGCTTCACCCCGCGTCCTTGCCCGGGCTGCCTGCTTCCAACCCTGCCGCACCGATCAGTGCCCGCCCTGCTGCCCCAATCCAGCCGGTCACCGCGACCCTGTCCAGGGTCCTGGTCCTCTCATCCGAGCGCCCACTCACCGCGTGTCCAGTGCCATCGCCGCGGGAGCCGCGCCCCTCCGGGAGCCGCGCAGGCTCGGTCAGACCCAGCCCATCCCCAGGCAGGCAGCGTGCACATCCCCCGCCACCTGGACACCGACAGCACTGCCCTGACTTGCTGGGGGTAACGCTCTCTTTTCCTCTCTGTCCACCTCTCTCCTCTCCCCCAGTCCTTTTCCATTCTCCTCTCTTCTTTTCTGTCTCTTCTAGCCCTCTTTCGCTCAGGCAACTCCTTTTCCTTCTTGTTTTCGTTACCAATAAATGGTTCTCAGATACAACTTTTGCCTCGTTTGGCTTCATTTCGTTCCCAACCATCCATTTTTTAAAAAGAACTCCTCGTAGTTCCCCGCAGTGGAACGCAGCAAAAGGGATTCTTGGAATATTTTCATACCACATTTCATAGGTTTTTCTTTCTCCTGTTCTTGTACTCTTCATTTAAATGTAAGGGTATCAAGTGTTTTTCTTCTAACCATTACAACAAAATTATGTGAAGACAAAAAAGCCCCAGGTGATGGTACAACAAAGAAACAATTTTCTGCTGAACTGCAGTTCTCTATGAAGTTCAAGGCACTTTAAAATTCCACTGAAAAGAACTATTTTGTATGAAAGCTATCACCTTAGATTCCTCCATTTTCCCTCAGGGTTAATTTATTTTTGGATGTTCCTAGTTTTGTGGGAGGTTTTTGTTTTTTGGGTTTGTTGGTTTTTGGGTTTTGGTTGTTTGGTGGTTTTTTTTGCATCTTCACATCCTAGCTCTGTATTATTACTACATATGTTTTGCATAGATTAGAGGATTTCCTTGTTGTATGATTCATCAATGTTTTAAACTGGAACATGAATGACACATTTGGGAAACTTGTGAAGATTTCTATGAATTCACTTTTGCACGTTAACTTCTTTTTATGTATTAGCAATCTTGGTATTTTGAAAATCGATAGCTAAACAAAGCAATAGAATAACAAAATAAACTCTCCAAAATATGCTAAGGTATTTACTGCAGTTTTTTTCACATGTGGGCAAAAGTGTGCCTCAGATTTCTTTGAGACAGAACAAAGAATAATCTGGGCACCAAGGAAGCTCCTTCCTTGATACCAGCTGTGTAGGTGTTGACAGCTCACACAAATTAAATAAACTGTATATCTAAGTGTGTATATATGTATATGTGTTTATACAACTTTTGGTATTTGTTTTAAGTGCAGCTGGAACTCCAGAAGCAGACAAAAACCTGTTGTATAATGCATATAAAATCCAGGTGCTGCTAAGGGATTACACATTTCATTTATAGATTACAATTTGGCAAACGCTAATTATGATTCTTGCAGTGGGTTGACCCTCTCTTTAAGGCTGTAATAGCTAATCCTGTTCTGCTTTTTCTTTAATTAACTAAATTAAAATTACTGAACAAGTCACCTGTTTGCAGTTATGCATCTGTTTCAAACAGAGCAAATGACCACTTCAAAAAACGTTTTGAATTTAATAATTTGAAAAAAGGAATATGAACAGAATCAGTCTTCAAAACATTTGGACCTAAGTTAGAGGCAAGTAGACTAAAACGGCTGTATCCAGGGATTGATGAAATATTACCTGAATAAATATGCAGATATTCTTTGCTCAAATAGCTAATTAACCTGATGTTATACAATGGAAAATCCATCTAAGTTTTTTAGAGCAAAGGTTGAAGAAAGAGTTAAATTGAAAGATTGCTAGATCTCATTTGTGATAGAGGTGCAAACCTGTACAGTGAATATCTGCAGAAAGCTGCTTCTGAAATGTGATCCACTCTACAATATAAACTAACTCTTTGTCAATTTCTTTACATTGTCCATTACAAATTCCTATCCCATCCATTCTCACAAAAAATGTGTTATTCTTCTTTTTAAACTCAAAGAAATATGGATTATTCTGACCAAGAAGAGCACTGATATCTGAAAGTGATTGGAAATAAAGTACGTCCCTTGATAAACTGATAGATGTAGACTGTGACTGTGGCAATAATTCTGATAATTTCTATTTTGTAGAAACAACTTGCAAACAAGGGGGCACATACAGATGAATAAAGCAGGTATGAACTTCCACTGCCTGCTAACTGGCACATCTACCTCTGTAATTCAAGTTGAATAAATTAATTCTCATTTAGAGACTCTGGATGCAGTCCTCATGAGAGAGTATCTTAGCCGAAGGTTTCATTCAGAGTCCAATAACACTGTATTTGAAATGAAGTTTTAAATATACAATATTTCTTGGCAAAAGGTGGTTTTGGCATCTTTTCCTCCAACCTTTTAGGATGTGACCTTCTGCCACTGAAACGAATGACTTATTGCAATGAAGAATCCTTTCATTCTGGAAGCTTAATGTTGAGGGATTTGGAAGTAGATGATCTTTAAGGTCCTTTCCAACTCAAACCATTCTATGATCCTATGATTGATCCCTTTGCCTTCTAGTATTTCTAAATATCTAGTATAATTTATTGGAAATTAGAAAAAAAAACCCCAAACCTTGAAATTTAAACAACTATTATAAAGTAGGTATAGATGTGGATTCTCCTTTTAAAATGTTGTAACTAGGTGTACACAATTATCTTAACTTTAGTGGCAGGTGTTTAATGCCACATAAAAGAAATTACCAAGTTAACTTCAAAAACACTAGTAATAGTTTCAAAAATTGCTTCTCAGTGAAGACAAATAATTATAAATTTCAGGAAACATCCTGTTGAATTGACACAATTGTAATGACATCTCTGTAGGTGGCTCGTATCTTGCACTGTTTTATAAGCTGCTTGGAGCATAATGACAGCATTTGCACAATAGGCCTACGCAAGGATGAGGCAGCATAATTGCAGCAGCACTGAAGCATGAATACAGACTAATTAACAAAATTGGAACTGCTACACTCATGCTCACATTTCATCTATCTTATTTCATTTACTTTTACATGCTTTTGTGGTCACAGAATTGCTGTGTTTGTTGTCTGAATATTGCAGATAATATCATCTATTTGCTGCCTCCATCTTCCTGTTTTCTTGGAATGTATCAGTTGTACAAGCTGAACTCCGTTACTGAGGGTTCTCCTCTAATCTTTTACTTAAGGTTATGCCGTGGGTGGTCCATGCTCCCTTGCATATGCAGTGTACATATAGTTATAAATAAGCATGTATACACACCCATACCTATAGGCAAACACACCAAAATTCACACATTTCTAAGGAGCCTGCAAGAAAGATCAAGAGAAAGACTATTTACGAGATCACAGTTACAGGACAAGAGGGAATGGCTTCAAACTGAAAGAGAGCAGGCTTAGATAACGTATTAAGAAAACCTTCTTCCCTGTGAGGGTGGTGAGACACTTGCACAGGTTGCCCATAGAACTTGTGGATGCCCCATCCCTGGAAGTGTTCAAGGCCAGGTTGGATGGAACTCTGACCAACCTGTAGAAGGTATTCTTGCCCATGGCAGGGGGGTTGAAACTCGATGATCTTTAAGGTCCCTTCCAACCCAAGCCATTTTATGATTCTATGATTATCCCTTTTCCATGGTTTTCCATTGGCCTAGAGGTACTATAAAAACTATGTTTGTATGTGTATGTATATATATATATGCACCAAAACACTTAAATGAATCACATACTATTTTCTGTATGTTTATAAACACTCAAAGTTAAGCCAAGACAATATGACAGCGTTAAGTACAAAAAAAAAAAAAAGCCTCTAGGAAATTCAAGTTATAACAGGCATTCAAAAAAAAAAATTACACAACTATTCTGCATTAAAGAGAAATGCACACAACAGGTGGCACACAATTTCTGCTCATGCTGGGCTAGAAGAAAAATGTCTGCTTTTACAGATGAAAATTCTGAAAAAAATTCATACCAACGAATGTCATTGCTATTCTGCAGTAGGTGTAGTGCCACATCAATCTCTACATATGTCATTTAGTGTCAGCTTGGAGAAAAAGATCACACAGGCATCTAAACATATAAATGTACTTTCCTAAAGTTCTGTTCTAAGGGTGTTAAGCAGGATATGTAAGGGCTAAGTAATACACATTCCACTAAGCACCAACTACTAAATTTTTTCAACAAAAAGTTACTATACCATTACTTTATGTTTCTCTTATGTTTCTCTTTTTCCAGTAAGTGGGAACTTGACTGGCCTGGCTTCTGAGATATAATGGATAGTGGCTTAGCAGCTTCCTCAGCCAACTCCCTCAGGACCTGTGGACATATCTTTTCAGGTCTCAAGGACTTTGGAATCTTCAGGTTCCTTAAATGGTCTCAAACCCAGTCTTCTCCTACATTCCCCCAGTCCCCGCTTTCACCCCTGGAGAGAAGGACCACAGGGAAGAAAAAAAGCGGAGGGGGAAGGGGGGCTGAGCTGGCCCTACAGGCAAGCCCCCGCTCCCTCCAATAAACCCAAAAGCAAATGGCTCTCCTTGTGTCGCAGTTAACTGCTTTTGTGTGCTAAGGCTGCTCCCACAGCCCAATTTCCCTGGCATCTGGGCATTTGCCTCACTGGTTAGTCGGGGGAAGGTCACTGGCAGTCTGCTTGTGGAAGCTTTCTCTGCCCTGACTGGCTGCCAGGCGAAGCCTCCCTGGGACAGGGCTGCCAGCACATGTATAGGGATGCTAAAGAGCTTTAGCAGAGAAACTTTCCAGTTTTCTGCAGCATTTTGTGAGGCTGCAGCATTTTGTGAGAGCTCTGTCTTTCCCATGCAAACTATTAGAAACAATGGTATGGGTTTTGTAAACTAACTTTGCTACTCGCACCTGTGAGATTGTTTGTAGGATTGTTATGATTCGACTAGAGAAATATTTTGAAATGGGTGTTGGGAGAACTGACCAATCACCCTAGGAGGTGGATGACCAAAGGTCCAATGACCTTACACCATGTCAGAATACTAAGGTATAAAACAAGTGATATATAATTAAATAAAGAGACTTCTTCACCTTTCTTCCTGGACCAAATCTGTGTTGGTTTTCTCTCCGTGCTCGCTACGACAGCGACACATGTACAGCCTTTATAAGAATATAACATATGTTGAGGCATAAATAAAAATCAGATTGGTCCCTCTCACCCCTTTTTTAGGGCCTAACTGTTGTTGATGAAAATGTGTCTCGAAGAGCTGATTTTGACCTTGGTTCCCAGGGAGAACCAAGATAGGATAGGGGCCTTGTATCCCCTGGGGCTTGGCACTCTGGAATGTTTTGTCTTTCTGCCTAGAGAAAAGGTAGGCAAAAGTACTGGAAAAAACTAGCTACAAATATGCTAATAGGCTACAAATGTATATATGCAAAGAATACAGAGAATACATAAAAGAAAAAAAGCAAAAATCAATTTGGCATCACTTCAAGTACTATTTCGTTGGATATGTCAAAAGAAATACTGATATAAGGAAAGAAAATTGCTTCCCAAAAGTGGGAAACAGGTGGTATTTCTCACTGGAGGTATAGGACAAAAGAGTTCTCTTAAAATGAGCCTTTTTGTTTTTACAACTGCTGAAATTACAGAGTTTAATTTGCACTGACTGAAGAAAAAAAATGAAACATTGGAAGATAAAAAGAAAAGTGATCTTATATGGAAGATCCATTTCACAAATCTGTTTAATTTCTATGGTATTGTCTCCAGCAGTAGGAAGAAACAGGCAGAGCCTACCATCTTTGCATTAGTGGTACTCATTAATCCAAGCAGAGCAACACTGTGTGCAACTACAAAAGGCATCTCTGAACAGCACCAAATATTCAATTCAATTAATAAGATCATTATGCATGGTTTTACTCAGATAATATGAATTGTTAATGATCATCCATAACATCTAGAAAAGAAGGGCATCTGCACCACATGAAATGCTTCTGGCACTGAGCAGCACCTTGTCCTAGAGACGAGACGTCTCTGAAGCAACAACACTGGGTCAGCACGAAGGCATTACACGGACAGCCTTGCTTGTATTTTCTGCCTCTTTGTTTGTCACAAGTTAAATTTTGCAATTTTGACTTGCAGTATCTGTCTTTTCATGCTGTTTAACCCTGCTACTGGATTCTTCCTAGAGCCAGATCACATTGCAACTTGAAGAACAGTGGAGGGCAAGTTTGAATTATTTGACCTGACTAATTTCAGGTGCTTTACATAGGTTTTCTTGGTTTTTTAGAAGACAACATGTAGATTGTCTCATTCTAGATTTCAGTCACCATCTAGTCTCCTACCAGGGAGGTTTCCAATAATTCTGCGGCCCCTAGATCATAACATTTTTTCAGTTTTCAGCTTTTCTTAATTTTGTGTTTAAAAATAAATTTTTTCACATCTCATTTTTATAGAATCCATTTTCCGTAAAAAAACCCACATACATTAAACAATACATTCTGTAGTATCTTCTTACTGAAATTATGAAAAAGGCATGCTTTAAAATCAGCTGTTGCTGGAAATAGTGATTCTCTTCCTTTCTGCCATCAGCATTAGTCAATCAGTTGTTTACAGACATAGTATGAAGCTTCCTTTAAGCTTCGCTGCTACTCTATCATATTTTGAAATTATTTTGGCTGTTAAGAACCTTTTTCTACTGTTCCATTCTAGCCATGTTTCACTCGATAATTTATCCATGATAATCTATATTTAGAATTGACTCAGAGACAAGTATGATCAAGATCTGTCTCATAGTCATAAGGCCTGTGTGATGAGGAAGATAATAAAACTTTTTAAAATTATAAAACACTCAGTAGAAAAGAACTGAAAGCATTTTTCCTCAATTGTACATAAACTAATTTTCAGGTAAATGGTGAATGAATAGGAATGACTTTGTACTTGTAGCTAAGACAGTCCATGCAAATGCTTTTGAAAAAGTTAATTATATGTGCTTGAACATAGGCTTAGGAGGTAAATATTATCCATTTTATTAATTGCTGCACAAAGATGTTTTAATGCAGATATAATTATTTTATTTCTTATATCTCTATCATGTTAATGTTGCTACTGTGTATTAAAAGTAGTTTAAAATTGTAC
>VZTH01001975.1:69619-116232 GCA_013397815.1 Aleadryas rufinucha
TATTAAAAGTAGTTTAAAATTGTACCACAAAAATAAAAGAGAGCAAATGTTATTCTGGAAATATAAGGAAAAATAATTAATGAAATATAGGGCTATTGGACAGAAAAACATGAATCAGATTCTTTAAAATCACTGGTTCTACAGTTCTTACTTTTACTGTTATTATTTAGGACACCAATTTTTTTGTTTATCTATCAATGATATTTTAGAAGCAAGTGGTACCAGTAAGACAGTATTTTCTTAACAGTAAATGCTAACTGCTGTTGGACCATTTCAAACCTCAAAAATAAGCAATGGACAAATGACTATTTTATCTTTGAAATTCAAGGCAGTAGACTGAACTCCATGAGGACAGAATTTTTCTAAAACCCCAGTTACTTTTTTTTTTCCTTTCCTTTCCTTCATTTAGGTAAGGTTGATAGCTTGAAAGAATNTTAGGCTGGATAGCTGGAAAGAATACCTTTGGGTAGTGTGACAGGCTGACCTAGCCAGCTACTAAGCACCACAGAGCTGCTCACTCTTTTCCCCTTCCAGTGAGACAGCAGAGAGAGAATAGGAAGAGTAAACATGAGAGAATTGGTTGACTGAGATAAAAACTGTTTAATGAGTGAAGAAAAGGTGAAGCAGGGGGAAGTGATGCAAAGGCAATTTCTCACTATTTCTCACAAGCAGTGAGATATCCAGCCAGTCTCTGAGCAACAGCTGCTTCCCAGACCAGCCTCTCCCCACTGGACTCAATCATCCTTGTGGGTCCCTTCCAACTCAGAATATTCTGTGATTGTGTGATGTTTGGCATGGAATAGCTCTTTGGTCACCTGGGGCTGTTGTCCAAGTTATGTCCTTTCCCAACCTCTTGCTCCACAGCCTTGTCCCAGGGAGTGAGGCAGAGTGAGGAACATTGGTGCGTAATCCACACTTTGGGTCACAAATTCAAAACATAACTCTGTACAGTCTGCTGTGGAGCAAGTTAGCTCCCTCACAGCTGTACACACACAAACTAGCATTGCAGAGAATATGGGTTTCAATTATGGCCCTTTTTATGAGGATAACCTCTGTTAAAAATGCAAGATATTTTCTTCATCATGTCTGGCTGTTTATAAAAACTACCAAATTCAAACCCAACATGTGTTTCTGGACAAACTAGGGAATATGCTTTGAATTTCTGAAACAGTCACAAACACATTTTTCAAGGCTCTTTTTAAGGGTTTGTTCCCTACATCACTATTACATACTTGACTGTTAATTTGTATAGGTGAGAAAGTCTGAGTCAGAAATCTTCAGTGATCTGTTTCCCATGTACAGCAGCAGCAAAAGTGTGAAGCAGAAAGAACTAATTCCTATGGAACAATGAGCATGTTGCTGCATGTGTACGGCTGGCAAACAGCATCATAATTCTGTGCAGATTATCAGTGTGCACTGTAAAAAAAAGTATCAGACAAATTTCCTCAGTACTCAATATAAGGAAGCAATGAAACAGAAAATCAAAATGACCCATAATCAATATCTGCATAGCATCATTCCCTCACCTAAGGATGTCATTTACTTATCAGTAGAACAATCAAAATAAAAATGAAGACCAGCAATGCTGCAAGTTGTAATGAGCAAGATGAAACAAAAATACTCTTACTGTGACAGAACTATCACAGCACAGTGAAATGCAGAAAGACAGTGGCAGACATACAAACCACAAGTGAAAATCTCCAAGGAAAAGTTACAGTATCTCAGAAGAACACTGAGACACTCTAGAAGACAGAAGAATGACGAAGACAAGGGTTTACCATCTAATTAACTGTCTGAAAAATCAGAAATAAGAAGGGCAAAAATGAATCCTATCGCCTTTCATGAGAATCATGAAAGATTTATGTTTATGTTTATGAATAAAATTCCTGTGACATTGAAGACATGCACAATTATCAACTTACTTCATTTGTATAGTAAAGGTTTGTACTAGATTACAGTCATCATCCTGAACCTGAACAAGGGCATATCTGTAAATAATAATCCAAAGGATCGTTTGAATCTGACATGTCACAAAAACAGCCTGCAAGGTGAGTGGGATCTTATTATCAGGAACAAGACATTAACTGAGATAGAAATCAGTGGCAAGGGATTTAATATCCCCAGCAAAACAGAGTTCTTTCATAAAGGAACCAGTAATAGCAAAGTAAAGTCCCCAGGCAAACTCTAATCTCTATTGAACTACATTATGTGAAGGTCAATCTGTAGGGAAGGAAGGAAATGGAAGTGTGGTCTATAGGGGCACAGAGATACAACTACAAAAGCCTTGAAAAAGGCAATCTGAAATTACAGCTACCTATTTAGGTCATAGAAGAGAAAAGCATGACTTGAAGTATCAGTTACAACTCACGGTAAGGACCTTGATGGAGGAGACTCAGTAATTTAAAGAATCCACTGTTTGAATAAGCACTTTCATGCCCATTTTTGTCAAAGAAATTAATTGACAACAGTCAAATTATGCATCCAAGAAAGTTGACCATGTGACTCCTAGTTTCTAACCAGGTAGCAATCAGATGTATGAAGTGTGAGTGCAGTATGCGAATGAAACACTCTTTTTATCTTTCCAGTGAATTATCTCCATTGCTTACAAATACTTTACTGAAACTCCTCTTCTAAGAGACTGTCATGAGTCACTCCAGGTTTACCCTGGTTCTCTTGGTTACAGTACACACAAACTACCATCCCACAGCACATCCCACAGCCTATGACAGGACACAATTGGTCACAAATCAGCTTATACTTAGCATTTATGCTTACTATAGACCTTGTGCTTTACATTTTCCCTTGAAAGTTAAAAAGATAGACCTTATGGTGGCAGTGTTACCCAAAAAAAGATAGAGAAATAATCCCATGAACCTGTGCACTCTGTGCCCATAACACTCTCGTTTTATTTTGGGGTTTGTCTTTCAAGCACTGAAGCTCTTTGCTCTCAGTTTCCTAAACTGTCCCTCAGCCTAAAGACATCCTTCCCCAGTCTGACAGGGTATGTCAAATACTCTTTCTCCGCAATCACATACAAATACACATGAATATTGCCCATCAGAAAAGTGCAGCTGCTGTAATTATCTATATATATAGGGAACAAATCTTCAGGAATTAGCTCTGTAAAATTTTATAAATGATCAGTACCACAGGAATCAGCTGAGGAGAGGAACTTTAGCTCTGTATGTACCTAACAATTATCAACCCAAAATTTTCCATTCTTGACATAAATGTCAGTGCTGTATAACATTTTCCCTCAACTTACTTAGGTGTTAAGACTGGATGACAACTACCAGGAAACATTAAAATTATCTATATTTTCCCAATACATACCAGTATCTAGCTGATCAAAGGTTTCATATATTTGTATAAATTATTTGTCAGTGTAAACAGAATATCTTCAAAAGAACTACACATTGCCACCAGAGGAGTGGAAGAGTAAATGGAGACTTCTGATAGTGTCATTCACTAAATATATTCATTGCTTCTGTGATGCTCATTTTGACTCTGCTATTGTTTTTGTACACCATCTCTGACCACCTCCCAGACATCCCAGCTAAAAAGAGTATGGAAAACCAGGCGACTAGATGTAATACAAATATGATTGGCAAAAAGACTATTAACCTTTTAGTTGCTGGGCAAAAGTTTCAAGTAAAAATTCAAATTGTAGAAAAGTTACAGCAGATTTGTACTTTTTAAGTTTTCTCAGTAAGTCCCTTACTGTTCTCTCAATACTTCATACATAATATATTGGATCGTCTATGTGGAGAACATTTCTCCTAAACAAATATCAAATATTTAATGCTAATGTTCTACATGACAAGGTCATAATCCCAAAATATATACTGTTAGTTTCTACTAGCCCTTTTCCATCATCGTAAATAATTACGATAAAAAATAATTATTTTTCTCATGCCCCTAAAACCTTTCTCATTGTTTGTAAAGGATAAACATCAGGGTGGGTGGTTTTTAGAGAATATGCATGTTTTGAAGATATTATAAAGATGTTACTAAGGTATTGTGATGTTTTGAAACCAAAAAATTATTATATAATTTGCTTGGGCACCCCACAAACATTATTGTCCTAAGTAAAGGCAACATTTCCAAATGAAATCACAACTCAGAAACAATGCCAAATCTCTTTTTCTTTCCTCTTAACATAATTTTCACATTGCTTTCATTGAATAAAACCTCTTTTAATTGTGAAAGGGAGGTAGAGGCCTCACCATGAATAAGGGTACATCTTCCATGAAATATCAGGTATTTTGTGGTGTACTACAGTTACTTTCTTCAGTGTGTAGCAGTTTCTGTTCCACACACTGTGACAGTAAAAAGAATGACTAAATATGTCAGAAAGCATGAAGTATTCTCTGTCCCCTCCTCTTTAGTTGCCTTGTCACAATTGTTAAATTGTCTTCTGCTAGCATAGTTGTGAAATCATTCCTTAGTGCCATTATATGAGGCACTTTGGGACGTTTTGCAAACCAGGGTTCTATATCGGCCTCTATTTTGAAGTGTGGATAATTAACAGGTCCCTAATATGGATTTTGAAAACCTATTCCATTTTACAGAAGTCTTGTGTCAATTTAGGGATATAAAAGCACAAACTAGGTTACAAAAGAATCAAAAAAATGTCTTGCAAACAAGTCCTCCCAAAAACTCCTTTCACTATAGGCACTGACCTCCAAAGTGCCTTCGACAGACATTCCCATAAGCTTATATTTTCTCACTGCATATGACTGAGTACAAAGCATGTGACAATATCATTGATTACCTTTCCTGCTCAGATATTGCATAATGAAATGAATAGTATAAGAAGAGTAAAAAAATAAATCATGACAAAATATGTTACACAGTCAAAGACATGAATAATAGAGATGGTGCTGGCTCCACCTTTTCCAATGGTGATATGTAATCCTGGTCATAAGAGAATAGATCTCAGCAAGGCAAAATTAGTCATAAATTTAGTTATGACTAAGAGTTTAGTTCAAACTCTTTATTTTTAAGAACAGAAGTCACTTTGTGACCTAATGAAAAGGTGCAGCAGTGACTTTCAGGTAGGGAGGTTAAAGGCAGAAGTGGGCTGTGAAGGGGCGCCTTTGTGAAGAACAGCCCATTTTCAGAACAGGAAAGTGGAGAGAAGACTGACATCCCACCCCACCCAGCCACTCACTCCCCTACCAGTGAGACTGAGGAGAGGATCATGAGGGCAGACATGAGAAAATTCATGGAATAGGATAAAGACAGGTAAAACAAACATGACAGCTTAAATATAATTCAGTAATGATTTAGGAGAAGATACTAAAGGGTTCCAGACTACTGCCTTTGCCTTTGAAAAAGTTTCTTCCTTACTGAATTATGATGTTATTTCATTATCTTAAACCTATGAGGAATTTCTTTTGAAACATTAGACTTCAGCATGCCATGTTCATAAAAATCTCACAAAGAAACCATTTTAAAAGTATGACTTGCAGCTATAAAAATTCTAAATATGGACTCTCTACTTTTATATTCTATAAGAACTGGAACAAAGACAAAACCTGTCACAAAACTACATTAAAATCCCCCACTTTTTAATATTTTTTCTCAGGTGAAAAAACTTTTTACAAGGGCCTGGAGTGACAGGACAAGAGGGAATGGCTTCAAACTGACAGAGAGTAGGATTAGATTAGATATTAGGAAGAAATTCTTTACTCTGAGCATGCTGAGGCCCTGGCACAGGTTGCCCAGAGAAGTTGTGGATGTCCCATCCCTGGAGATGTTCAAGGCCAGGTTGGATGGAGCTCTGATCAACCCGATCTAGTGGAAGTCTAGTCCCTGTCCATGGCAGGGAGATTGGAACGTGATGGTTTTATGGTTCCTTCCAACCCAAACTGAGCCATAGCTCTGTAGAGCTGGGTAGACCTGTATTCAAGCACTTCAGACCTAAAGGTATTTGTTATTGTTAGAGACACCAGGCTATGTTTTGCATCAGTGCTGCATTACATCACCCAAAACACTGTGATGCAACAAGCCAAAACTTAAATATTTTTTTTCTCACGTAAATTACCATTTCTTTAAACACATGCACAAAAGAGAAAAAATATAATATCATTACTTTAAAATTAAATGGCTTTCAGAAAAAATAAATTGGTTACATAAATCCCTGAGGCTTTCGTGTGTATAAATGCTTTTTCTTCTTTGAGGATGTGATTTGATGCAGTATCTTTGAGAGTGCCTTGAGAACATAAAGTTGGGCAGTTGCTTAGAAACTTTATAACAGCCATCATTTTCCCACTAGTGCTAGTTTGGGCTAAGTCTCCCATGGAGCAGGGCTCCTAGGACATGTACAGACCCTATAGCACTTTTTCACCTCATGTATAACATATGTTGAAGCATAAATAAAAATCAAATTGGTCTCTCTCACCTACTTTTGAAAAAAATACTGTGGCAAATATTTAAGAATTTTTCTTTTTCTTTCTAGCCACTATAGCAAAGCTGATTAATTATATCCTTTGCTATTGTAAAGCAATATCCCTTTTCAGACTTCTCATGGAGTTATACAGGATATACACTGGAAGAGCTGTCTTAAATTTGCAAGCATGTAACTAATTAAGTAGCACAGCTGAAAAACCTTATATTTTTCAAAGCTGTCTGCTCAAATTTGCACCAGTTTCAGCTAAAGTATATTTGAAACCACAGATTTGATAAAATACAGTCAAAATTTATATAATCAAGATAATATAAAGCAAAAGACACAAAAGATTTCTTAATGTAGTTTTGCATTAGTTTAACTAAATAAGACTTGGATTTTTGTCTGTTCTTTCACTCCTGCTTTTCCATTTTTTTTTTCAGGTTGCCTGATGCAAAATACAGTCTCCTATATATCACTAATCTAGTTGGGCACCTTGATCTCTTAAATACATTTGTCCTCCTTGTAGCTATCACTTCCCTTTACAACATCACGTTTTCCCTCTATTTTACATGTGAAAGTTGAATTTCTTTCCGAAGAAAGGTAACTAAACCTACCCTGTGGAAGAGCATCTTCTCAAACCACATTACATCACATCTTACAAGGAATATGTTGCTTTTAGCTTTACCACCTGCAACATTTCTCTGAAAGGGTGAACTGGACACCAGCAATAGCTCATTTAAGGCATGAGACACAAAAAGTATCTGGGCAAAGGAGCTTAGACAGAGGAACAACTTCAGTGGCAATTTTCCCCAGTTACCCGGACAGAAACTAAAACTCTTCCAAGCCCAGCCCCAAGTCTCTGCTTAAATAATGCCCAGCTGAAGGACTTCTTCAAGGAAAGCCCCAGCAACTGCTTGAGAGCCTGACCCTCCCCTTCTGTCATCTCTTGCACATTTCTCCAATAGATGGTAGAAGAGACAGGAGGTGACAGGAAGAGTGAGGCACAGCACGAAATACAGCATAAGTATTTTTCTTGCATTAAGGACTTCACCAAAACTGCTGTTTGTCCAACAGAATTATCAGGATAAAGGCATGACTAGAATATCAGTGTTAAAGGGCAGCACTTTTTGATGAAGGACAGAAAGTGAAGAAGAGAGTTTTATTAAAATCAAAGTTGCATAAACACTTGTGGTTCAAAATTTGTTGGGGGACTACTTAAAAACTGACTGGCTGCTACACTGCTGTGATCCATGATAAAAATTAAATCAAGAAGATCTGGTCATTTTGAGAAGTAGTCAGAATCATTTAAAGCAGAGAATTTGGGGGATAAGGAAGATTTAACTGCACAGATTTCAGCAAGAAAGCAATACAGGAGAACCCAGATATTTCTTGTATTTTAATGATAACATTTTTAATATAAAATTTGATTAAAGAACAGTAAAAGTGCTTCAAGACTTAAGTCTCTTTAGTAAGAAAAAGAATGTGGAATGCAATGAGTGAGAATGGGTATGAAATAACAAAACCCACAGCCTTTAGTAAGGGGAGAGAAGCATAACAAAATAAAAGCTAACGTGTTTCAAGGAAGGAGAGTGCATTAAATCAGAAAATTATTAGAAAGGGACCTGTGAGAAATAAATGTAATAACGTCTGTAGTTCATTGTAGTACACAAAAACAAGCTCCCTTCCAGTAGATGCAGCTCGACTATTCTGAGAGCCCCCATCCACCTGCCCAGGAAAAGCCAGTCAGTCATCACTGTTAAGTGATCCAGGTCTACTTCTCAAAAACAACAAATCAAATCATCCAATGTATTAAATGAAAATATTAATGAAGAGCATTAAAAGAAATGCACAAACATGGAAGGTGCAAGGACAGCTAGTACTTCTTTGGAGTTGAAGAGGTATTAGATTATTTCCAATGATGCCTTCAAGATTCACTTGCCATATTTTTAAAATTAGGTTCTGGAAGAGAAAGAAAAATATAGAAAAAATCCTAAAGTAGATGTTCTGTTTAAAAAATAAAATGAAATTAACATGTCTTCAGAATGTCCTCCTCAAGTTAGAGATAATATTGTGGTAGATATCTGACTTCTACATAGAAAGATTATATGCTAAAATTTTATTAACAAATGGATTATCCATTTCTTACAGTTCTTTTACATTAACTGAAAAGATCCATGTTTAGCTCCTTAATGATCCTGTATTTGCATTTATCTTTTAATACTTTATTATCTATAGAGCTTTGCTGAAAATTCATTTCTTCTAAATCCATTGGAGGCAAAACCTCTGCTATCCCTAATTCATAGAAGCAATTACAAAGACGTGGGGCCCCATGGCTGCTAAGGAGATTACACATGAGAACTACTTAAAAGCATAATAAAGTACTTTGTCACTACCCAACAATCAACAAGTTGTTGCATAGACATTAAAGAGTGGAAGGATCTAACCACTCTTAAAATGATGCAAATGGCAGAAATACTGACTGATGACGCATATACAAATTAGTCTTTCCAATTTTAAAATGAGTCTCCCAAGCTAACTCACATTGTTTAGAGAACTAGGCTCCGCTGGAAGTGCCTGACTGGGAAGCATTGATAAGTGTGTGGTCAGCTATTTCAGATAAGAAATGATGTTATGGTGAACTTTTTCTTAGGCTTCCTTCAATAGTCTGTCAAAATGAGAACACATACAGAGGCAATTAGTTATTTTCTTTTCTTTTTTTTTTTAACTCTTTCTGTGGTCTGCTTATGGAGTAGCAATCAGCAAGTGAGCCAGTAGACACTTAGCTAATAAAAAAACATGGATAACAGTCAGACAAATTCAACAGCTTAGAGATAAGCAGACCCATCTGAGAAAAACTGAAAGAATGAGCTCTAAAGAAAATATAAGAAGGTGATGTTTTATGGTTCTACACTGAAAGCTACATCAGTAAAACCTACATTCCAATTCCATGACTTGTTTCCATGACAAGGCTTATAATGAGAAAAGCAAATGTTAAACATGAATCAATTTTCATGGTTAGGAAGAAACAAACTTTATTCATTCCCCTAGCTTTCATGCTGGTTTCTTGGATGGCACACAGTCACTTAGGAATTTCAAGTTAACTCCATGGCCCAGCTGAGTACAAACATTTGTGTGAAGCTGAGTACAAACATTTGCAGGTTCCAGGGACAAAAATCATATGCAAAATTACTGAGGGAAAAAACCCCAAGTGTACGTAGGGGAATTAGTTTCATAAGTAAGGAGTACTTATGGGGTTTTTGAAAAGGGATTGTTTTTGAAGGGAAAGTCTTTTTTTCCAGATTTTTGTGGTAGTTTCCTAATTCTAATAAGACTTTTACAACTGACAGTGGAATATTACTACTATAGATTCTGTTTATTATTTAAAAATGTTGTCATTATTTTAAATACGTTTCGTATTAATGAATTTGCAAATTGAAGAAGTAATGAAGTACAAGTTACAGAACTAGCTTGGGTTTTTTTCCTTTACCTATAGGGGAATGATGGATAGCCTTATTTCTTTTGACTTTGTTGTTCACCGTGTCTTTGAATAAATGCTGAAGACTATAATAAATTCACATCATATTTGCAGAACCTCTGTCTGAGACTGAAGGTCATTTGATATGAGACTACCAACCATTTCCAGAAAGGCACTCTTTATCTCAGCTGTCTGTATGCCAATTAAATTGAAATTTATCAATTAGTTTATGTGGAATATGGATCCCTGCTAAACAAACAGCTACTTTCTGATATATGGCTTTATGAAAGGAGTCAGTTCACATTGCAGAAATATTTTTCACAGTTTACATGGTGCCATAATGCATGCCATTGCATTAACCTCTTAGTCTTATCAGTGAACATTAAAACTTTTGCATCCATTAATATCAAATAAAACCATTTGTCCTTCACTGTCAAGGACATAATGCAGGATGACCTTGAATTCAAGTACTGACTACCTTCTTAAGACTCAGCCAGAAGTCTGGATTATTCATTATATATACAGAAGTGTACTTGTTTATGAAATCCTGATATGATATGTGATGCTACACTGCACTGTGGAAGCTTTTACCTTGCCCTAATTTTAAGAAATAATCCTTTATTGAAAGGATTGAAATGCCAAGGAAATACAACTCAGATCTAAGAATAAAAGAAAAAGAATTTCTTAAAACATTAAGCAATTATAAAATAAAGCTTTACTGCAATATACAAAAGAATCCAATCAAACCCAGACATGCTGAGGCAAACAGTATGTTCCCCAACCACACCACTTATCCCTTAAAAAAAAAATCAAGGAAAGACTTTTAGGGGTACAGCATCTTCAGTGCTCACACATTTATCAATCTCAACACAAAACGTTTCATACTGGGCATTCATTAACCTTTTTTATTGAAAGTTCCTGATTACGTGGTATTACAGAGGTGAAATGAAGTAGATTTTCTAATTTTAGATAGTGCATCTGGTCATAGCAAGACATGCATGTGGGGTGTGATGTGAGATACGAGAGAGGATTTTAACTGCTTTAGACATAAGAGCTGTAATAGTGATCTTGGAGATCTCAATGCTATATACAATCTTGGCATGAGGTTCTGGAAGGTGAGGGATACAACTTGGAAAGCTCTATACATTATGACTCTTTCTGTGCATATTTTAAAAAGTCACAAAGACACCTCTACCTGATTTATAGGGCTGTTGAAAGTCAAATTTCTACACTGCTCTTGGATTGGTTCCCTTTAGAATTAGACATGGCCTATATACCTGTAGGACACACAAAAATCCATTTACTACAAACAAAGCACTGCTGAAAGAGTTTTTGACTCATTTCCATTCAGTATTGAGGGGTTGGAAATGAAAATAAACAAGCAAACAAAAAAATAAAATTTAGTCAACTCTTATCAATTTACTTGCATATACATATCACATAGACACAGAATAGTTTGAATCGAAAAGGACCTTTCAAAGGCCACTTAAGCCAACTCCTCTGCAATGAGCAGGGACATCTGCAACTCAATCAGGCTCCTCAGGGTCCCTGTCCAACCTGACCTTCAGTGTTCCCAGGAATGGGGCACCTGCCACCTCTCTGGGCAACTGGTTCCAAGGGTTTCACCACCCTCATTGCAGAAAATTTCTTCCTTACAGCTAATCCAAATTGATTAACTTGGATTAGATCCTCCTTCAGTTTAAAGCCACCACTTCTTGGGCTATCACAACAGGCCCTGCTAAAAAGTTTGTCCACTTCTTTCTTATAGGCCCATTTAAGGCACTGGAAGGCAACAAAAAGATGTCCCTGAAGCCTTCTCTTCTCCAGGCTGAAGAACCTCAACACTCTCAGCCTCTCCTTATAGAAGAGGTGCTCCAGGCCTCCCATCATCTACATGACCCAGCTCTGGACTCTAACAGGTTGATGTCCTTCCTGTGTTGAGGACCTCAGAGCTGGATGTGGCACTGCTGGGAAATAGTAAATGCCTAAAAACAATAATAAAAAAAAAATTCTGCTTATTAAGCCTACCCATGACTTTCAATTTGAATTTTCATTCAGCTATTGCAATGGGCAGAAAGGAAGTTTGGAAGACTTGTTATGGCACAGGTGTTAAACCACGACCTTTTTTGTTAAAAACATAGAAAAGAACTCCATACATCTCTATGATTTTCTGTATTTCCCTTATTTTGATATAATTTTATAATAAATTTAAGTGCATTTCTCATGAAATTTTTTCTAAAAATTATTGATACATGTATTTACAATTACAGTATTAATATTTTTTCTATGTAAAGTTGAAATTATGCATGAGACCTTCCAGCCCATTCATTTCTACCAGATCATTCTTGATACATAAAACTTTAATGATATTTTATATTAGAAGTAGCTCCAAAGACCAGCTAACCTTGCCACAAGGAGTATTTTCTCTTGGTTTTTGTTTTTTTCTAATTATTCTGGAACATTTTCTTTGCCTCTTTATTTTCATTTTGCTCAAAGGGTTTTTTGTTCCTGCTGAACATATTTCCATAGAAGCATCTTTCTCCTTGGAAAGAAAGAGGGATAAGGGGAACTTGGGTTTTGGCTGTGGTGATGTGTTGGTTTGGTTTTTTCCTTTTCAGTTTCTTCATATATGGAAAATAATAACATGGTGGGAAAAAAAGCAAGAAAAGGTTTTGCTTATTCTTCTAACAATAACAGCTTCTCCTCTCCACTGTAGCTCTAGTAAATAAATAAAGCTACAAAAAATAAACCTCAGGCAGCTTCAGTCAAGACTGTCACTAATTGAATTTTTGGCTCAATTGTTGCAGCTGCTGCAGCCTTCCTGAGCTTCTCAACCTGTGAAGAGACCATAAAAATTAGGAAAATTGAATCACTTATGAGTGTTTCTGTTCATTCCATTAGCAGTTTTCTCTGGGAACAACCAGCACACCTAGGAAGAGCAGTAACACAGAATAATTTCACAATCAATATATTTTAAACATATATTTTTTTCTCATGCTGAAATTATTATCCAAAATCACATGAATAAACCTGACGATGATCCAAAGGATTGATCCAGCACTGGAGGCATGAAATGCATGTTTCCACATCCTCCATGGCAGTTTATTTCTCGTCTGCACCACTCTCAGTGCTAGTAGAGGAGCTCCATCAGGAGTTACTGAACATAGGAGTGTGTTCTGTAGGGTCAGAATACAGTGAACTGAAGTCTAAACAATTAATTTGAGGAGATGTTGCAATTTAAAAAAATAAAAAAGAATCTCTTGCTTTTTTAAGGAAAATATGAACAGAAACAGATTGCTTTATTTTAAGGTAAGAAGATAAGTAAATTACTTGTAAATCAACCAGACAGTATTTTTTTTTCTTATGGTTCTTTGTGCTTGTTGTTTATTTCAGACAAAAATTGGAGGTGGCTCCAGGCTGTCTCAAAACTTTAGGCATGTAATTTTAAGTTATTTCTCATGCCATTTCTACCAGACTTCGAGTGAAAGCCTATTCTCAGGTTTTAAAAAGTCTGGTGAATAATAAAAATCAGAGAAGGAAAGTAAAAAAATAATATATATAAATGAAAAAAAAGATATTTGGGTCTCATAGGGAACTATGAGAATGCTTGGCGGCAAAATTGTGTCTATTTGAGAAGTCACGTATATAGGTAATTTACTTCTAACCTTCTTTCTAAGTTTCCTGATTGAAATTCCATATAAAATGTATAATTTCTACTTAATTCTTTTTCTGAGGATAACTGTAAGTAATTCTGGCACTGAGTTGCAGCAATTGTATAAGCTTAAATAATACTTAAGTATTACTGCTTGTATTTTTTTCTAGGGTTCCTGTTTAACTAAAACCTTTCAAAATAGTTGTGTGTTTAAATACATTTTCATAGAGGTGTTCTTAGCAAAATTAAAAAAAAAAGCATATGGAAATATCTTTGTGCAGAGATTAATTTTAAGTTACCCAAACTTAAGGAGATTTCTATATTGAAACAATTCCCAGACAAATACTTACTGTATTAGCATGTAATGTATTGTGTATTTGTGAAGGATATGTAAGAGTTATCAGGAATGGCTGGCTACAAAAGAGGTTGAGTGTACCACAAAAGGGCAGTGCAAGGGCAGGATCAGCCCAAGAATATACTGCATGATTTGCCATCACTATTCTAACAACTCTCCCAGTCAGTTGCCAACTTTATCCTGAGTCAAGGGGTTCTATCAGTCATCCATTATATGACAATTTTCTAAACCTCACTTTAGCAGAGGACTGGAATTTTCTAGTTTCAGCTTCTTCAGCTCCTTTCATCACTCCACTATAATATCATATATTGCCACTATTTCTGGAAATTATCACTAGTGTTATAAAGTTCTTTCCTTCTGTATGACTTTCTTTCACTTAGATTTTTTTCACTTGTGAACAAGAAAAAACAATGAGAAGATAAATTTCAATTATAATTCAATTAGGGGAAAAAATAACTATGTGTATAAGAATTGGCCTAATTAAAAAAAAAATTGCAACACAAAAATAATTTCATTACTTAAATATATATGTACAATAGTAATTAGTTACCAACTTATATTCTTTGGAAGTTATAAATATGAATACAAAATTTTGGGAAATAAGTAATTGATGATTCATTGCGGCTTAAAATTATTACTTTCATACATACAACAATTTTCTGTTTAATTTATAGTTGAACAAAAAAAGACATGTATGCAGACTTGTTCAGTGTATGGTGGGCAAATTTATACAAGAGATTAGAATAATAGGTCTGGATGTTTCGACCTACAGGATGTTATTTTGATACCTTACAACAGGCGCTTCCTAGGTAATTTCCAGGGATCGTTTTGTGGCAATCACAAGCTGACGAGTGACTGCCTGTACAGCTTGATATTCCAATGTCAATTTGCTTCAGTTGCAATTGTGAGCAGCATGTATCTGGGAGCTGGGGCTCATGAAGGGTCTCAGCTTAATTTATGCAAAACAGATTTCTCACAGCATCACAGTGAGGTCAGCAGTGAATGTATGCATAGACTCCTGAAATGAATTTTAAAGGTAGGGTATGAGCAGGAAGCCTCTATTACATGAATCTCATTATTGCATCTTGAGTCAAGGAAAAATCCACTGAGGAGTTTCTGCAGCACCCTCACAGTGGAGAATATTTTGGCATATATTTATTGAACTCGGCAATAGATATTTTATTAAGAATTTTAACAGAGTATTACTAAGTTTCATTTTTGGACACTGACTAATGAGTCTGATTTTTTTGAATACATTGTGTCATATATAATGGTTCAGTTTGCTTTGACATCAACTGTCTTTCCACAAGGGGCAGCTTATAAATATTCTGTGGCACTCTATAACAAAATAGATCTGCATAATTTCTGAGACACTGACCTACCTAGGATAATTTGAGACATTTATTAAAGAAAAGCTTCTCCATTTATAGGTGGTTTATAATTCATTTTTCTTCTCATGACCAAGGATTTTTTTATCTAAAATGCAGTATATTCTATAATAAAGGTTCTATTCAACACTGAAAAATAACTCTATGGCAAAGATAGGTCCCTAAGGTCAGCTCTCTTCAATAGATGTAGGTCATTGTTTCTCATGAAAGAGAATAATTTCTAGAATTCTATTTGATTTTAGAAGTTAAAAAAAAAAACTGTGGTGAGTGTTTCAGTTTGCAGTCTTTCTCCTTCACATGAACCAATATTTTGCATGTATAAAAGAGGTAAACAATTTAAAGGAAAAAAAATGTATTATCTGCAAAAACTGCAGGCAAAACCTTTGGCTCTATTTTCTAAGGACATTGAAAATAAAAGCAATGTTTTCATCACTTCTGAGTGTAATTGACGTATGTCCTACATTCAGGTTCTGGTGAACCCAATTTTACGCAATAATTTTAAAACATCTTTAGACAATATATGGGCAGCTACCAGAATCAGCAGCACAGGTTTTTTGCTTGTGCTCACCTGTGACACCAATGGTTGCAATTCCTGCTTCAGAATCCTCAGAGATGTGGGGAAGGGAGGGGGAAAAGAAGTAAGAGCAAGGAAAGGCATTCATAGATTTCTGGGAGTTGTTAGGGCTATTAAAAGTGTCATTAAAGCTTAATGAACATCACCATCTCCTACAACATGCTTCTGCTTTGTTTTGTAAAACTCTCAAATTTTTTACAAGAGTGCGAAGGTTTCACTTCTTACATGGATTTCTCATAAGGATATTCCAATATTGCGAAAGAGATTAAAAATTACAACAAAAAGACACAGGTTCTGGCTCAAAGGGATGTTGTACATTGAGATCCAATAAGCTTAATGCAGGGTAGTTGCATTTACTGTTTTGTGCATTTCCTTTTCCTTTTTTAAACTCAGTGAAAAGTACATCAGTGGTGCTTAGCAGTTCTTTTATTTCCAAGATAAAAGCTAGAACTGCACTACCATAGATACCAGACTTACTTTATTAAAAATAAAAACAAAAAAACCACCCCAAAAAACAAATCAGGACAAAAAGGCTATATAATAACATTAACACATTAAACATTAGAAAGTGAACTGTTGGTCTGTAACATGCATAGCACATTCTGACAACAAACAACATGAGCAAATATTTTCACATTCCCATATTCACCAGAAGAGAGTCATTAACTTCATCTTCCTTGAATTCAATTACAAAAATTAAAGAAAATGAGAGTATTAGACTGGTCTAACTCCAAACTTTCTGTTACTTTAGGCAACTGGCAAAAAGCAGTAAAAAGGGAAATACTTGCTTATTTTCCCTGTTATACCTGTATTGCCTTAATTTTGCCAGGCGGAGCTTGGTAATATCTGAAGGTCTAGGTTAAATCAATATTGATTTTCTAAGCAAGGGACAGAGAGCTTTCATAGGCAGGAAAGCATCAGCATTTTACTTCTAACTCAATAAACTGGAGACCAAGTTCAAATAGGGTGAGAAATTGAACATTTAGTTTATTGTATATAATAAATAAGAAAGATTGGGAGACTACTTGCTAAAAGCATGTGACATTGGAATAACAGTATAAAAATTAAGACTTTTTTTATTTGCAAATTTTCATTGATTGTTTCTGACCTCTCCTAAGATTAATTTTTCCTCCAAACATTCTTTTAAATGAAAAATATGGATAAGTGCTGCTGGAGCACCACCATCATCACACTAAGATAAGAATGACCGAGGCCAAGCACCAGTGTGGGACCAGTGAAAGCAAAGTCACAATGTTCTGTGCCAGAAAAATCAATTGCCTTTGGAGTTCAGTACAAGAGTGCCAATACCTTGTAGGAGGAGGTCACTGTGATTGCTTCAGCACAGGTGGTCACCCATAGGTTTTAACAACCCATCCTCCCCTGCAAGGCTGTAATCGAATTCTGTCTGCTTCCAGACTTTCAGAGCTCCTATTCCAGCAGTGCAGGGAATGGGAAGCATGGGAAGAACCACTAGCATGGGAAGAACCACTTTCATGGCAAATGTGCAAAAGCACCTGTGAGAAGAAAAAAATAAAGAGATTAACTTGTGCAAGCAGTGCAATGTGTTTCAAAGCATGGTCAACCATCAATTATCAACAGAATCTTTAAATTAAAGATATTAATGCTGAAATCCAAAGAGAAGAGCTCAGCAGCTGCTGGGTATCTGAGCATTCATAACATGGTAATAAACATGTACTATAAAACAATACATGTTTTGTATTAATACACATATTTTTAATTTCCAAGATGCCAGTCTATTAATTTAGAGATATATAGCAAAAAATAAAGCTAGCTAGGTGAAGAAATATTAAGCAGCTTCTGAAGGAACTTGTACTAGTAGTTTTCTCCACAACATCAAATTGTTGTACTAGAAGAGCTCTTTCAAAATAAGAGACCATTTTATATAATCAGCAGTATCCAAGTTCCAGCAACATATAAAAATTACAGAAAATTTTCTACAAAAAAGATCAGTTTGATCAAATTTAAAGTCTGATCCTTCTGGCAAATGACAAAAATGAAAAAAAAATGGTTTACATGAGTATTAATTCTCATTTATTAAATAATAAGTTATTTTAAGTAATTTTAAATTACTTTCTCTCCTATATAGTCTTCCTCTTCTTTTAAAAAATTCTCCAACACTTCTTAAATTAGTTCACCCCTATTTAGGTTTTGACTACACTTTCCATTGTGATGAATTAATTCTGTTTCCAAAGACAACCCTTTGATTTGCATAGAATTCATGTTAAAAACACTCAGTTTTCCCACCTAACATATCTTATCTACTTGCTTCAGTATTCAGTTGAGGCTTTGTTTCTTCAGATGATCTGGCTCCTCTAAATCAGGACAGAAACTCTTTCTAAAATTTGAGATGCTTAACTGCTGCAGTAAAATGTTGATTTAGGTCGTTTTTTCTACTCTACAGAGATTGTTAAGATTTAAAATGGTTTTGCCTATTATACTTAAGAAAAAAATCTAAAATATTTTGAAGACAATGTTACAATAATATCAGAAAATAAGAAAATACTTCAGAACAAAGTCTAGTCAGGATAAATGTGATTTCATGGCCGTGATTTTTTATTCCACAAAGACAGTTGCAAACAGTCAGTATTCTTCTTTTCCACTCTTGCTTTTCCATGAGAAGATAAGCAAAAATCAAATCCCATTTTATAGTTTAGGAGTCTGTCTCCATTTTGTTTAACATGACCTTCCGGCATCCCTTTTTGCCAAGGTTTTTGCTTGTCAAGGTGCTGTAAGTATTTACTTAATGTGACCTATTACACATTTTGACATCCTGCATGCACCCCCTTTGGGATGTAAAAGTGTTAACTAGCAAATCTTTCATGCTGAATTTTTGGCGTGCTGGTAGGAACAGGTGGAACTGATGTGATGAAATTTGGAGGTTAAAAGGATATTCTTTCCAACAGAAAAAAGGCTCCTGTGGAGTTGAAGGCTGCCAAGTAACTGAAGTGGCATTTGTTGCCTAGTTAGCTGTTATATCACCTTGTGAGCAGGAATAATGCCTGCAGGAATAATCTAAGCAGATGGTTATAATGCAAATTGTTAGCCAATGTTTGTGTATTTGCAACTACTGGTCGAAGATGTTGAAGATTTCACTGTCTTTAGCCAGGAGGATCCATCCATCCAGTGCTTTCGTGCATAAAGATTAAGAGGATAAGGTTTCCTGTATGCTTCATTTCACAGCTACTCTGAATTAATCTCTTTGCCACCATGTCCTTTTTCACAGCCAGTGTTACCCAATGCATTCCCATTAAACACACCACGTATCAATTAAGCATGTCTACGATATTCATCAAAAAATCTGATCTTCTCTGGAGTAATTATTTGAATTACAGAAGTAAGAGAGATTATGAAAGGCAAATGAAATAACCGCTGTCCTGCATTTGCTCACAAGGGGCGGAGCTTAGTGCCATGGGGGCAGGGCTAAACTGCTCTTCTATACCACTCAAATTATCTCTCTGGGGCGTGGTTCAGGAGAAAGAAACAAGGAACATACCCCTGGAAGTGTGTCGTTTTGTTCTGTGTCTTCTTTAGAGGAAGTTGCTAGTACCAGCATGCGGGCTCTGTCCTTCCCCCACTGCCACCAGTCCCTTCCTGTCCCCTCAGGAAGAAAAAGACTGCAAATGGCAAACACAGCCGAGCACCTGCTGGGAATGACACAGTGGCGAGGAAGCCGAGCCTGTGCTGAGTGGAGGAGAGCTGCGACGGTGTTGGAAGCAGCCACACGGAATCCAGTCCAGCATGTGAGAGATGAGGTAGTATTTTGCTGCAGCCAAAAGGTTATTAAGTAAAAGAATGAAAGTTGTTCGTTTTGTTTTTATGCGTTGTTATCTGTGGTTTGGATTTGTTCTAGTTAATCTGTTAAGTGTTGTTGTGAGCTGAGAGAGGGGCAGGTTTGAAGGCCTGACCAAAAAGGAAGTAAGATGAGAGGGGAGGGGACAGACAAGTAGGCGGTGGGGAGAGAATGTAAGTTTGTGAGTACCCATCCAATGGAAAGGGGACAGCGACCGCCTCCAGCCGCGAAAGGGTATAAAAAGTAGCCATTTTGGTGGGGGGGGTGTGTATTCGGCTCTCGGGGGAGGGAGACCCACACCCGGCTCAGCTGAATCACTACTAATAGTTTTCTTCTGCTTTGACAATTTTGTCCCCATTTAATTGCATTTAAAAGTTAACTCATTTCTAACAAGCAGAATGAGTGGAGGGGAGTGGTCCATAGGCGGTGCCACATGGAATTTGACCCAGTGGAGCAGAGCAGTCTGACGCAGGGGCATGGGACAGAATTGAACCAGCAGAGTGGAGTGGTCTGAAGTGGCCAACCCAGCTTTATTGGGGTTTGTCTATCATTATTTTTTTGTTGCCTCAGGCCTGGGGAGAGGAGACCATAGCCACAGGAGTGTCTGCTGTCTTGCCTTTGCCTTGGCAGCCATGCGGAATCAAGTCAAGGCGGTGAACACTTTTCATATGTAAAGCACTTTCTCTCTTTGTATTCTTCTGTTATTAACATTGCTGTTGTTAGTGTGCATTTCTTATTCCATTGCTGTTTACTTTCAGTAAATTGTTATCTCAAACCATAGTCTCTGCCTCTGTCCCTCTCTGACTGGAGGGAGTGGGGGAAGGAGAGTGGCTTATTTGGAGTTTAATTTCCAGGTGGTGTTAAACCATCACAGTGGTTTAGTTTAGATTTCCACAAGATGCTCATAAATTAAGCAAAAATACAGCCTGTTCACAGAGAACATTCTAATGGAATGAAATTTCAATATGTTGGAATGTCACAAGTGAGAACTACAGAAGAAAGTAGCAACAATATAATCAGTCATGCACTCAAAAAGACCATGTTTTAAAGATCAGCTCATCTGATTTTTCTGACAAGTCTTGGTGATCCATGTCTATTTGTACTAATATTAATTTTATCTCATAACTGAGTCATAAGTGAGTCCATGTTATTCAGAAAGGTTTAAATATTAAAGGAAAGTTACTGAAGACATGGACATCTGAAAGGCAGGTCCAAGAGCATATGGAATGGCTTTTGAGCTTTACAGACCAATGTAAATATTTTGTAATACATGAGAAATTACTTTCTTTGGCAGCTCTTCACAGAAGTAAGTATGACTAATGTTGCTGATATTTGAAAAGAAGGGAAGAAATATAAGAGGGAAACAAAATGTGATCGAGAAAGTTATCACACTCTGTGTTTGCATTCCAGAACATGCAAGAATATTAAAGGAGAGTAATAAAAAAATTAGGAAAAACAGTGCTATAACTTAAACAAACCCCAATTGTGGGCAAGAGTGCCCTTAGCACCATTGACATTGGATTCAATAAGACCATTAATATTAACGGGATAATCATCAAAAGGATCAAAACTGAAGTGCATGGATCTACAATTTGTTAGCAGGGGGAAAAAGGAAGCAAGTTTTAGGATGCAATGGGCTTTGCTTACTGCAGTGAGGAAAGGAAAAGACAAGACAATATCTTGAGGTTTTGTGTTTCAAAGACAAGAATGATTAAACATCACAGGAAAAAACAAAGGAAGTCAATAACGTTTCAGAAGAAAATTAGATCTGATTTTCCTATGTTGGCTTTCTGGGACTTGGAGAAAGATACTGAAAATAAATAAAATATGAGATGGGACATGAGGAATATCAAAGATTGATAAATTTAATACTAATATGGTTAGAAGTGGAGTTTAAATTTACATAAGCAATTGGGCTCATTCAGGAAGAACTTGCAGAATTAAACTAGATGGTAAGGAATTGATATAAAGATAAAAAAGAGAAGTAAAGAAAGTAATAAAACTCCAGAGAACACAGGATATGACTGTGGAAAAAATAGTGATTTTATCGAAAATAGAGAAAATTAGAATTGATCATATTCTTAGAAGCCTTAATGTAAATAAGCCATTTGAGACACTGACAAGATAAATTTTGATGACATAAACAAGGAGATAAGTTTATCTTGATCATTAGCAGTGTCTACTTTATAATTAGCCAGAAATATCAGTAATCTCAGAAGACACTTTTCCTTGACTTTTTTGTCTGGATGAGTATTAGCTGTAAAAATATAACAATATATTTTAAAACTATAGGGAATGTAGTTAAGTGATGTTTTAATTACCCTAAACGACGGGACACAATATTACCCAGAAGTAATTGACAACACGTCAATAAATTAAAGAAAAAATGTGGGCAATTGAACTAAGAGAAATGTTTTTAGTAAGGGATGAGTGGACTCCCCTCAACACGCTGTCTGGGGTGCAGTTAAACTTCTACTAAGGGAGAGGTCTAAAATGCAAATGGGACAAAGCAAGAAGTATTAATGTCTTAAATAGATGAGATGGCCAAAATGTCTCTTAGGTCTAGAAGTGTTCAATGAAGATTTGCAAAATTAAGTTAGCAGGATTTCCCCATAAATATTTACAGATCTATTTTNATTAAAGTTTCAAGTTAATCTAAGGGACACATAATCTCTTTCATAAGGTTGATCTAGATTCTGCCACTAGGACATCAGAACAAAACAGCTTTTGCTTTTCCTTTTTTTCCTTCATATAAATTTGAGTAACTCATTTTATGCAAGTCGTTTGGAAAAATCACTTAGTTTCAATTTGCTCAATTTGTAAATATATCTATATTTAAGCATTTAAGGATTAAGAATTTTGCTGACACTTATGCTGAAGAACTTAAATAAGAACTTTCAATTAAATTCTTGAAGGGTAAAATACTATTACAGTGTAGTGTGATAATGCTCAGCTGCAGTTACATACAGTGATCAAAAAGATGACTTGAATGGGGAGTCCCACTGAAAAGAACAAGTTTTGCTCTCAGTTTTTAGCAAGAAGTTAGAACACAGCCTTGAAAGGCAAGAGTATGTAGGTTTTCCTTACATCCCTCTTGGTTTTGGTGTTTAAAAACTCACTTGATACTGTATCTGGAACTGGACAATATTTTTATTCATTTTCACTATATTGGATCAATTAGTTAAACAATGGAAGTAGACAGTTCTGAAGATATATAATAATAAAAACATAAAGAAAAACACTGTGTTATTGAGCTAAGAACAATATGTATATGGTAAAGAAACATGAGGAAAAAGGTATAAAGAATTTATAGCACATACTATTGAGTTTATCAAACTCAAGGGCTGAAGATATATAGAGCAATAAAGAGAATACCTGAATAGCAAATAGATATTTGAGGAGGGGGTTGTGGGCTGGTGCTCTGGGGGCTTTTAGTATTATTTCAATAAACAGAGAAAGTGCTAGAAGAGATTACTTATTGTTTGTATTCAACTTTCCAGAAAACTTCCCATCATTACAATGACACTGAGTATCTCCACAGCTTACTTTTTTTTTTTTAAATTCTTATCATTACTAATATACTTTTATTCAGGATCATTTTGATTTGATGATCACACGACATCACAGACAAAAATGGAAAATGGAAGTCACATATGAGATTTCCCGAGAAATATTAAGGAGAACATAGCAAAGTCTCATTTGCACATGAACTTTATACCAATATCTTGGGCAATTCAGCTAGTCTGCAAGATTTGAAATTGCAGAACATAATTCCTGACAGCATTTCCCTCTTGCTCAAACTAATAAACAAATATTCTATGTGGGTTTTTGTTTGTTTTCATCATGTTAGGATTTTTTACAAAAACTTTTATCTTTTCTGCTATTGTATAATCAAGCATGGAAGGAAAAAATTGATTTAAAATTCCACATTTTTAGCATAATTCCTTCTATATTCCTGCCTTTGAATCTTTTGTATCTTCAATGATCTAGTAAATTCAATCATTATAAGGCTTAGCCTGTGAAATTTTGACATGGTATGGCCTCACCAGGTGTGTAGAGACACAGCATACAGAACACAGAGAAGAACTTTTCCTTCGTTTTTAGTTTTAGACTCTGTATTGGTTAAATTTATTCTTAAGCTGTGCAGAAGGGATCTACAGGAGATTATCTACAGTAGTCCCATGTAGACTCACATAAGGAGGTGGAGATATGGATTTTAAATTTACAAGTAACAGCAAAACACAGTGAAGAACATCTTGGCTTTCCCATACTGATGTCATACTTTAAGAAGACAGACACCCTAGATTATTCTGAGAAACTGAAGTCCCACAGACCAGAGTCCAGTAAGCATTCTCTGTTTTAAACACAAAAAAATCCCAAATTATATTCTTTAACCATTATCTCACCATACCTTTTTTTTTTTACTTGTGAGAGAAGAGGAAGGAGAATTGGTTTAAGGGTGCTTTCTCAAAATTTATGTTTATAGTCACTTTGAGGTCCCTATCAGATCTAAAATGACCCATTCTCAGGAAGGCATCCCTGACTGATGCAACTGCAGTTCCAGGGTATTTGGATTTGCCTGTAGACATAGCACAGCAATACTTTCCTGACCACATCTGCTGCACTGGGTGGGGGGCAGGGAGGGAGAAGAGAGAGAGGCAATGCAGGGCTCTTTCTCAATCTCGGTGAGAAAGGTTTGGAAAAAAATGCTTCATAAAGTAGCTGGTTTAATAAGACAGAATAAGAGGAATGCAGGTAGTAAAACTTTTGTCTCAGATGCTGGGGAACTTATGCAGCATCATGTGGAGCCCAGGCGGATTTTTCCCAAGGTGTGAGGCAGATTCTGTCCATGGAGAGAGGTCCCTCCTTTTTGTTCATTCAAGCTATGATGTAAAATTTCTTTTAAAAAACCCCCACAACTCCATTCAGAAAGATGTTCACAGGAGAACATTTTTCTGTAACTTCATGCCTAAGTGGAAGCTTCCTGCAGGCTGCTGTGGTCGGGTGAGCTGGATGAGTTTGATCCATGACCAAGGAGCCCACGCAGCACAACTCAGCACAGCATACCCCTGCTCAGGCTTATTATTGTGTCACTGAACCCTTTATGTACGGTGGGCTTCTGATAAGGATTGCTACATTCCAGCACTCCATCCGCATAAGCTTCCCTTTCCTTGAGATATGGTAAACTACAGATTATATCAATAACATACAGGCTTCTCAAGTCCTGAATAGAAGGACTAAAAGAGCAGGTGTGATCTGTTTGAGAGCACTCATACCTCAGGTACAGCACATTCTGCAAGCCTTCCAGTGCACCATAGGACTACATTATACAGTTAATATAGATAGAAATAATTATTATAAATATGTAGATGTATATTTATACACAGAGACAGAGAAAAATCTCCTAAGCAAAGAAGGTCCAGTCATTTAAAAAAGTGCATGTCTGCCAAGATCTGCTCCTTTTTCCTAAGTTTCTGATCATATCCCCCCAATGTCAGCAGAAGATACACTTGCTTTTAAGTGTCTGTCAGTTGTGAGAGTATTTTGAAGAATGTCTAGTAAGAAAACTTTCTATGCATTCCTCTGTTTCTCCCAGGTATGACTCAAGAGTGTTTGTAATTGAAAATGTTTTCCTCTCATAGATTTCTGACGTGGATGCTATGATAACAATTCAGTAATTGCAAAAATGGTACAAGCATCTACAAGGTCAGACCATGCAGAGGACAGGGTGAGGTTCAATGAGTTCTTAGTAGTTGTTTTTTCACCAGTATATGAGAGGTGTAAGAACAGATATATACCAGCAGCTGAACCAATATCTATTGGTTAAAACTTCCCTGGTAGAAGAAGACGTCTGTGTAGCATTTACATGGGGTCTCCTGAATATAAGATACACAATAAAAGCCAGGTGTGTGTATCAGTAGAGAGCTCCATGTGAGAACTTCTGTGTAACTCAAGACAGAAGCTTGGACATAGTCATTTACAAGTAAATGCATGTGGCAGAAAGAACTTGGCATAGTCTGAATGTTTTTGTAAAGAAATAAGGCAAGCTGTGCAATGGGATCCTGGGAGACAGGAAGGTGAAGCTTTAAGTAGTGCAATGAGAGAGGATGAGAATTGGCTGTATAGGGTGGGCTTTTTTGTTTGCTTGCTTGCTTTGAGGAAACATTAGAATTTTAACTTCATTAAGACTAAGCTGAAGCCAGGAATATCTAAAAGGCAAGAGGAGAGAGAGAGGATGAGAAACAAAAAGGAGTGGAAAAGGACAAGGCAGTACTAGAAGCCTTAATTAGTAAAAAGAAAAATGTGTTTCCTCAGAGGAAACAAGAACAGTTGAGCTTTACCTCATTTCAGGGGGTAGTTATTAAAATTCAAAAGAATTCTTGCTTCTGAAGCTGCTTAGGTTTTAAGCTTGCTTTTATCTGCTTGCAGTATGGGCCATTTTTTCTTCTGACATATTTATGCATTTTATTATGACAAGTAAATAATATTTATATTTATATTTATTTAGCACTGAAGCAATTATGTGATGTGGGCTGATAAATAGTAAGAGAATATTTATCAAAACAGGAATGAAAGCTACTAGGCTTGTTTTTGTGTCAGCACAAATTATTTATTCTGTTTACAATAAATATTTTGTATCCTAGTCACCTGGGAAATCAGACCCAGGCACATATCAGTAGTCTCAGTAGCAATTCTGAGAAGGAGAAATCTCTTTCTCTCTCTGTGATTAATAGTTGCCAAACAGAAAATAGACCGTTTTGGACCATATTAAAATCTTTTTTGGAAAAATTTAAATGTGTACAGATACAACTTTGTCCTTTAGAATAATTGTTTAATAATTCTAGTTTAGTTAAGGAATGTAGGTTCTCTAACAAATTGGACTAAGCATTATTCCTCATAGAAAGATGACATATGATCAGAAACAGAAGTGGACTTAACACTTCTTTTTCTTAAGGTGTGAATAGACAGTTTCTTGTTGGCTCTGAAAAAAATGCTGTGGATTTCTGTAAGAAATTTTCTTTTAATTAGGTTTTGAAACTTCTTGACTTCACTCTTGTGACCAGTGACTGGACTCAAGGGAATGGCATGAAGCTGAGTCAGGGGAGGTTTTGGTTATACATTGGGAAAAGGTTCTTCATCCAGAGGGTGGTTGGGCAGTGGAACAGGCTCTCCAGGGGAGTGGTCCCAGCACCAAACCTGACAGAGTTCAAGAAGCATTTGGACAATGTTCTTTGGCACATGGTGGGATTGTTGGGACGTCCTGTGCAGGGCCAGAAGGTGGACTCTATGATCCCTCTGGGTCCCTTCCAGCTCAGCTTATTCTGTGGTTCTATGATATCAAACGATATGAAGGTGTATTTGATTTTTACCACAGTAATTGACTCTGATTTAGGTATGTTAGGAGCAATGACAACTTACACAATACAAGTAAATCGTTTAGGAATTCTTAATGCACTAAGTCTCCATGATATTCTATGAAGACATAAGAAACAGAAGATTCTTGTTTGTTTTAAAGATTTTATTTATCAAATAAGTGCAAAAGCTACTATTTAGTAAAAAGATGATATGAAAATATTTTTCTAAATTTTTTTTAGGGAAAAAACGAGACCCTACCAAAAAAAAACAACTCTTTCTTTGCTTTTCACAAATCTAAGAGAAAATACTTAAACTTTGCTGCATGGGAGGACAAAAGAAGCTGATCTCTACTGTGCTTTCAGGTTTTCACTCCATTAATTTGCTGCTTCATGAGTAGGGCATTTAGAAATCTTTTCCTTTTCTTTTTAATTGAAATGCAAAGTACTATCTCATGTACTCTTAATAGGATTAAAGGATTCATCATTCCCTCCTGCCTAGCTGGGTAATTGTACAGATGTACATTAATTAGCTTGGTGTCAATGCCTGTGTCTTCCATGGGTTCTGTTGTGCTTACTTGGCTGGGTATTCTGAGATCTGAGAGGAGGAAATGGTTCACATGAAGTATTCAGATTTTTACTCTAAACCTTAGAATTAAAAAAAACCCCATGTTTTGAAGTACGTTAATTCATAACTTTTCCTCATTTTTCTCAAATCAGTAATTTCTAGCAAGTAAACAAGACTTTAGGCAATGTAAAGGTACATTTTAATACATGAAAATAAGAGAGAGATGACTATATAATATTTATGGTTTCATTGTTGTAGTTGTGATGGTGTAAGAACAGTCTGTTAAAGATTGTTACTTTCCCATTTTTAGGATGTTTTCCTTATATATATACTCATGTTCATGTCTTAAGTTTGATCAAAGACAACTAAAGAGGTAAATGTGAGAATATACCAATATATCACTATATATCCAATCTTTAAAAGTAGCCAGAAAAAGGTGTAAAAAGAAGACTAAGATGAGACTGAACATGTGTCATACTTCCACTTAGTACCTCTAAATTCCATATGGCTTTTCATTTTAAAGGATATCCTGAGACAGGCTTGTTTCAGTTGGCACTGAAATTTAAATTTCACTGATAACTTGGAATGAGATTTCAGAATCAATTCGAAACCCAAATACCTATTTATATACACTTCGCATTTTTTTTCTGAAATTGCTATTTTGGATTATTATTTTATATTTGTTTTACCATTTAAAATAGAATTCTGTTGACAGAAAGTGCTGAGCAACATGGCCACATTTCTGAAAACATTCAAATAACTCTCCAGAAATAAAAAGACGAATACTCTGAATTATCTTTATATTTGGGAACAGGTCACACATGGAGTGTTCAGAGTTCATCTTTTAGGGGTATTTATTGTTTACTCAGCAAAATATGAGAATTTTTACCTGGAATTTCGAGACTTCTTTATTTGTTGTGTTTGATAATATTGGAGCATTTGGTGAAAAAGAAAGAAATTAGGCATTGGAAATTATTCTGTATCTCCTTTAGAAAACTGTACTTCAACAATCTCCCCGCAGAAGACTGGAATCAGTGGGGATCAAGGCCTTGAAAACCAGTCACATACTTCTCATTTCTGCTTTTTTCTGCTTGTTTTCCCCATTTACATTATCAGCTTTCACCTCCTATTTTTTCCTAAGGTTTTTATTATTTTATTTCTGTTCCCACCCATAACCAGTGCTCAACATTTCATCGTTCTGCTTTCGTATGGGTGAGTTATGTGTTTCACTTTATCCATAGTGAGCAACCCTTTTGAAAACAATGCTCATAACATCAGTTTAGATCTCTGAAAGCCTTGTGGGGCTACATAATATTACAGAAGATCTAGTCTGTACTTGGCAGGAAATTAATATCTGTTCGGGCTAAACCTGTACCTTCAGGAAGGGGTCTTTCATGCATGGTCAATCTACAGTCAGGAATATTTTTGTCCCAATAAGGCATTGTTTTTGTAAGGATTTATTCTAACAAGTAACTCAGGAGAAAATAATACAGAACAATATATAAAGAGGATAATTTAAACTACATAAATTCACATGTGCATGGCATGAATTCAGAATGAAAGTGTTCTTTACCTAGTTTTGGTTAGAAAATTCAAGAATGAATAATAATACTTATAATACTTTAGTAATAAAGTAAAATAATAATACATTAGCAATAAAGACTGTCTTCATGAAGAGGCATAGAGAAGCTTAAGTTCTTCCAACCCTATTCCAATTCACATGAGTCTCTACTGTTAGAAACTGTTAGAATTAAATGGCTCTTGTAGATCCCTTCCAACTGAAACAGTCTATTCTAAACTGCATAGTCACATCAGTGTGACATCATGTCAGAGTCTTTTGTATCCGTCCCATCTCTCAACAATTCTACATATAGAGGAAAGATTTTAAAATATTCCAAAAAAGCTAAGGATGGTGACAGTCTTCCAGTGAAGTGAGTATATATATGTATGCACAGTGTCAAAAGGGACAGTTATAAAGTGTATAAAAACCACAAAACTGTAATAAGGTGTTGAAATCTACTATTAATATTCACTCAAATGCTATCTGTATCTTTATTTACTTGATATAAACAGCAGGTTGATGAGACAGGCCAATTTCAGTGTGTAGTATTGAAATGCTACACAGCTGAAAAATATTCATAAGCAAGGGGATGTTTTTGCCCAAACCCTAAAATATTTCTCACAAAGCATAGTAAGTAGGACCAGTAAGGATGTATCTATACACTATTCATATCATCAAGATCAGAATTTCTCTTTGAAAATAGTAAAAAAAAAGGAGCCTTTTTTTAATTAGTAGTATATGTGAAAAAAGGGAACCAAAACACAGTGAGGAGAGTACCTGAAAGGTGCTGATCTTTTATAAGTGATAACCTCATCAAAATGATTGTCTGACCAGTGGAAAGCAGTCGCTTTCAGTTATTCTGCCTCACAGCTGTACTGAGGGGAGCGACATTGCACCAAAACACTGTTCTCTGGCAGGAGGATACTGTGGTCCAGATGAACACAAGGTGCATGGTAGAATTTCAGGTCCAGCAGGATGTAAAGGAAAAGGCTGAAGTACTGACAAGGACCAAGCAGTGGCATCACAGGGCTCTCTCCAGAAAGCCAGTTTGCCCTGGTTGTTGTTGCCTACAACAAACCTGCATTACATGACTACATAGTTATCTCTGCACAAGCTGGTTTAAAGCTCGTACACATGTATGTACTGCAGCCATAGTGCATGGAAAGCATCTTCACACTCAAATGAGATAATAACTGGAGAAAGATCAGTTTGGTGTGGTCTCTTTATCAGCATATGCTACCTGGAGATTAAAATCCCACATGCATATATTCATGTAGCTTAGTACTCAGTAATGCTTTATTTAGAAAGGCATGAATACCAAAGTAAATGTATTCCAATAATTAAAGAAAGAATTTATTTGATTTGGGATTAATGGAGTTTCCCTTTCATTCTCTACATTAATGTCTGAAGTGAGTATTGAAGAAAACTTCCTCAATGCCCTGAACAAGAAAAGATGACCTTTGGAAAAGACAGTCAGTATGTACTGCAGTAATACATGATGAATGGTATGATGTGTGATCCAGGGCCACTAAAGCCTGCTAGTGCCCTCAGGGTGTGACTGAGTGATGTACCAGGGAATTTCCCATGCGCTCACTTTACTACGCCAGTTTAGTTCTAAAAGAAAATTGGATGGTTTTAAAAAAAATTTCAGCTACTCACCATTGCCTCACAGACACAGTCCTAATCCTGTTTAATTTGTGTAGTCTGCTAACTATATCTCTGAGCTATTTTTCTGATACAAACATTAAATTTCTCATACGTACAATTACAGACGTGCAGATCCCAACAGGATCAAAGCCTGTGGCTTGTTCAAGACACAGAGCAGATTTCCTATTTTAGTTTACTCTCTGAATCTTTTTTGATTAAAAAAATGCATTTACCTTGCATTCTACAAAAAACAGTGCTTAATGAATATATACAAATATGTCTATTACATGTATTAATGTGTTACATTAAAAATTTGTGTTGGATTCATATCTCTCTGAAATTCTAGTTTTCTGAATTATTAGTGTTTCTTCAGTATTTTGCTTTCTCACCTGTCTGATGTTTTTAGTAAACCTGACATCAGCTCCATTTAAGATAAAAAGAGAGAGATCTCAGGAGATTTCTGGAGGGAAGTCTCCATAGACTTTTGGATCTATTCCAAAACAACAACAATTCATTTAGCTTATCCCTCTAAAATTCATCTTTTTCTGTCAAAATAAGATACCAAAGAGAATGACAGTGACAAGAAAAGTATTTTTAAAAAAGCAAAAACAACAACAAAGCAGAAGTATTGTCATTGAACCATTAATGCCTGAATTTGCAAGTGACCACTTTTGAGTGTACAGCCATGCTTATGCTGATTCTATTCCACATACATAACAATAGTAGTGTTTAATTGACACACATTCTGCTGCAAACATTTTTCCATTCATCCAAGAAATTATATGCATCAATGTCAAAGTCCAGTATTTGTATATTTACTGCTGTGATTCATATGAAGGATCACTTTATTTTCCTCTATTTCCTCGATTTGCCAATCACTTCTAAATTAAGCTTCCATAAGGATAAATTAGATTACACTCAAACATATTCAATTCTCTTACCAATACCTCATATCACAATATAATCTGACCACACAGTTTGTGGCAATAAGTGATAAAGGAACTTCTTCTAATCCTATTTGACAGAAAAATTCCTAAAATATGAGAACAACATAGGTAGCCAGCTGAACTGTGTTGCCTCTTCACAGAAAAACAATACAGAAACACGTTTGAAGTGCACTTGGTTTTTTTTTACACTACAGGAATTTTTTGCAACATTTCTAAAGTTGCCAATTTTGAATTATTCACGCTTTTCTTGGAGATTGAAATGCAAACATAGAACCTTGCAAGATGCAGTCTTGCAATTAATGGAAAATGGGAAAGAAAAGTGGAATAGGTCTAAAAGCATAAGCATGAATGAGACGAAAAGGAGAAGAAGGGAGAAAGGAAGGAAATGTAGATGTAATAGAAATATTCTATGTTTTCAAAGCAAGGAGTGTAATATGAATATCATTATGCCCAAAAAAGAAAGAAGACAAATGAAAAATAAACCTATGTGAGTGGTTTAACTGGACTCATTTTTCAGAGAAGTCTACTAAACAAGGAAGTGTGAAGACACCAGATCTGAAACCAATGAAATAGACTTCTAATTTGCTTTATTATGTCTGAAGAAATAACACAATCCAATGTTATGATAGAAAACTATGTAACAGTTACAGTATGAATTTGTTTCATCCACTTCCTTGTTTTATCCACATCCAGCTTCTTGTTTTTACTTGACCTAGGTTTTGTACAGAAGCTAAATCCATTTCTCTTACCTATAATAATAATATATCACTTTCTTAGTATTACTATACAATTTTTTAATTCTATAAAATTAAAATTTTAACAATATTTAATGTTAAAAAAATTAACAGGTTAATACATTTTTAATATCTTGATTTTTAGTTTTACTAAGTAAGTTCTTAGATTTTGTTCTACAGGTGAGAAAAAGCTATTAAGAGTAAGCAAAAAATTTCACTATATTCTGCTGAGCACCAGCCATTTGCCATCTCATCCTTAATGGTAGTGATTTTTTAAAAAAAATAAATAACTTCATCAGTTAGATGTAGTAAGAAGTATTTTCATGGTTCACCCACACACTGCCACTGTTAATTGCCTGCATTAGTTCTGTTTCTCTTAGTTTTGAAAAGGGTCATTGACAATTCAGATAACATTTCATAATGAAATATTTTCTGGATTTTATTTTATCTAACAGCATTTTGTCCTTCTTTGAAGACAAACTAGCAACTTCCCTCTGACAAACATCCTACTGCATTAAGAATGACCCTGTTTTTATGGAATAGCCTATTTTGTCACTGAGTGGTTTTCCTGAACCATTACTGTTAATTTACAATTTAATATGTTGTATGAGTTGTTGAAATTGTCTTGCAGTGTGTATTACCTCTTACTTGACTGAATTTCATTAGCCCTTCACCTAGACAAATAATAAGTAAAGCAAGTAAATATGTCTCAGAATACACAATGAAAAGTTTCACAGTGTAAGAATATGCTGTATAATATGAGTACAGCTACTTTCCTGGTATTAACTGTAGTCTAAAGACTGCTTTACAAGTGTTTGCATCTACTGACCTGTAAACTCATTGGAGCAATGAATGAAAATTCATTGGAACTGAAAGACAAGCAAAACAAACAATTGTTTCTGAGAATGAACTGTCTGACTAAAACCATAAAGCTCTCCGGTGTCCCTAGAATCAATGGTATTTTCTTATTCAGAAAGCTTAGCTTAACTAAGTAATAGCAATACACACATGCACAAACACCTACAAATATATCACAGATGAGATTTACATATTCTCTTAGAAATATGTCTAGCCATATGTTGTTGGCAGAGGTAGAATTGGGATGAATAACACCTGAGACATCTATGCAGAACCTATTTATCCAGTTGGAGTTTAATGTGTGTTCTTATGTTATATGGGATTGTTTCAGCTTTACAACAAAAGGACATACATTTTTTAAAAGTTATATTTTTGGATAGAAAAAGCAGATTTTTTGTATCAAGGTCTCAATATTTTATTTATTTTACCCACTAAGTATTTTTTAATGAATCAGTATGCTTTGATAACAGAGAGTGGTACAGACATAAAAATTGTCATTAGTTATTAAGTCAAAATTGAGGAGTTTTCCCTCTATTCTTTGTCTGAATGATAGCTGAAACAACTAAAGAACCCTGTTCAGTACACATTGTAGAACTTCCCTTTGGACTGCATGAGTATCCTGCAGACCTAGTGCAAGAGTCATGGTGCAAAAATTCTGAATGCACCAAAAAGAAACCTGGATTATTCACTGAAATTAACACAAAAGACTAAGAAGCTACAGGGGGATGGTGGAGGTGGTGGAGGTAAGCCAAAATGTGGGACAGTGCAACTAACAGTGTGAATTGAGGGAACATTCCTTCTGCACAGATGATTCTCATATGTCCCATGACAATTCCCAGATTCTCACCAGCTGAGCACCTGAGACTTACATCCTAGATCTGTGCCCAGTTCTCACTGCTTCAGAGGATGATGAGTGCTCTCCTCCATCTTTCTTCTGGAAGTTAAATTATCAAGGAGAAAGAAAAAAAAATCCTGAAACATATAATCTAGGTATGATGCAAACAAGCATGATAAGAAAACAGAGAGAAAATTATTTTCATCAGTTTCAGGATCACGGACAAATGGATCATTGTAAAGGGAAACTCAGCAAATAACTTCTGTATTAAAATTTTCCTCCTTTGCTGTGTTTATATTCAAATGTATTTTACTGGTGCTGGAGACAACCTGATTACTACATGGAATGACATTCAGCCACAAAGAACAATTTATGCAATGTCATTCTTTCTCTAAATCACCATTAATTCACAAAATCTTATTAATATGCCTTGCTTAGAAATAGTATCTTATTAAAAAAAAAAGAGCAAGAGTTCATTAAATTCTTGAAGGAATAAACATTTTTGATCATACACATATTTTTCAATACATAAACTTTGCAAAATAAGAGTGCCTAGCTAATAACTGTCAAATGGCCCTAGTTCTTATTTTAAGACTAAAGGGATGCACTAATGTTAAATATGATTTTAGTTTTGAGCGAATCATTCTTTGTTTCTGACAGAGTAATACGATTAGAGTAATATGCCCCTGATGTCTAAGCTGCATCTAACTGAACACTGCTTATTACTGTCAAGGAAAGCAGAAGTCAAATACACATAATTTGTTTTAGCTCTGTCATCTAACACAGTATGGAATACAGAGTTAGTGACTAATGTGGAAAATTTATATCAGGCTATAAATAGCTTTTGAAAAAGTAAGCATAGTAAAAGCAATTTAGGTATTGAACAAGTACAGAACTTGCATTACTATCACAGTTCTGTTAAGAAAATAAAAGAGAATTACATGGAAAATGTACATGGAAATTACATGGAAATATGCCATTTACAGATAACTTTCTTCAACTTTTTTATGTGAAGTTCGTAAAGGGACATACAAAGCAGGCATAGCCAATTTATATGACAAAATCTTCACCATAATCTATTTGTATGTTAGTATAATCATCAAAGGCCTAGCATCAATGAAATTGAAATCACATTTCCATTGATTGCCATTGAAGATTTCCCATGTGAAAATCTATTCTGTCTGAACACAATTATACAAACTAATCCTGAAGAGGAAACCTGGATTACATAGTTACTCTTTTGTCACCTATGGTTATAGGGTTTTCACTGAATCACAGAATGGTTGAGGTTGGGAGGGACTTTTGGAGGTATAAGCTACCTGCTGAAACAGGATCAGCTACAGCCACTTGCCCAGGACCATCTGGAAGGATTTTGAAGGATAAAGTCCCTCTGAGAAGGGAGGCTCTGCAACCTCTCTGGGCAATCTGTGCCAGTGTTCTGTCATTCTCAGATGGAAATTCCCACACTGCAACTTGTGCCCATTGCCTGTTGTTGCTGAGCACCATTGAAAAGAGCCTGGCTGCTCCCCCTTTGCACCCTATCTTTAGATGTTTATATATTGATAAGATCCCTTCTGAGCCTTCTCCTCTCAAGGCTGAACTGTATCAGCACTGTCAGATCTGAAACTATCAGCATCACAAAAAGACAGAAGTTGCAGTGAAAGTAAATGAACATCTTCTTCCAACTTTTGGGGACTGAAGAACAAGACTGAAGAATAAGAATAAACCCAGAGCTGGAGAAGACCCTGGGGGAAGAGAAACCCCGTCTGCAGCAGAGGGCCATGAGCTTCTCAACACTTACTCTGAGATAAAAGTACCAATATGAGCTTTAGGTAAGCAGGAATCTCCGCTTTAGAAACCTCAGGATTGTGGGGCTGACATACATGTGAACAGGTGTTAGGAGGGGAAGCCAGACTTTAGCCCCAAGGTAGAGATTGCATGCTGGCCTTAATAAAAAAGTCCAAATTTGCACCTGGTTTTAGAATAAAGGTGCTCTGGAGTTCCTGCCAAGCAATGAAAACTCACCTTCACTTTGGAGAATTGTTGAATTATGTCAGCTTAAAATTGTTTTTTCATAGTATTTTTGACCAGCTCCAGTTATTTTTGTAAAATTTGCACACTCGTTGTGACATTTAAACAAGTTTCATGTTCAGCTTTAAATACTAGCTTTTGAATATTCACAGACTATGCATTTAAGAAGTTTAATAGATATTTCTTTATGACATTACTCATCACAATTATTGCTTTGCATTTGTAATTATATCTCATAAATGTGATTGCATGTATTTACACTAATTTCACAATTATAGATAATTTCATGAATTATGGAAACACAAAAAGAGTGACTAAGCTTTACTGAAAGACATAAGTAAATCAGCAAAATAAAAATGGCCTCAAGAAAACATTGAGAAAGTGAAAGGATTCTACGCAGTGTTTCTCAAACAAAGCATTTCCTTCCAAAATAACTTAGTATAATCCAAGATATATAAGTATATTGTCTGGCACACTGTTTAATTCTGTGACAATTTCATTGAAACTAATTATGTACCTATACTCTGAATACACATATAGTAATCCTCAGTGTGAAAATCTACTATTTCAAAACTTTAAAAGGAACTGAATCTATAGTTGGAAAGCATAGAGCTTATCACATTTCTTGTAGTCAATTGAATCTTCTCATAAAAAACCAGAAGAGGGTGAAAAGTGACCAAAATTATCATGGTAATGCATCCTATACAGTAAAAGTGACAGCAATGTCTGTAGGGACAAATACTGAAATGAAAGCTTCTAAACTGGAAAAGAATGTGTTTGCTGCAATAACAAGAAAACACCAAATAATCAAGTCATTGATGTCCTTTCTGACCTAAGAAAATAGAATAATGAATATCAGAGAAGACCAGTACTTGAATTCTGAATCTCCAGTGGTTTTTTCATGCACTTGCCTTACACCAGCAACTGAGTTAATCAAAGTTAAAAATCACATAATGGCATAACCTTCTCTTCTCCAGCTAGACTTAAGGATATAAATGGATGTAAATAAATTGAGCCCAATGTTGCAAATATTTATGCATATAATTAATTTTTAAAATTTGTACTTCCATTGTTGTATTTTTACCACAATATGTCAAACAGAAATGCTTAAATCTACTCCTGATAATACAGTCTTTTTTTATGATACTGTAACATTCACTTCTATACATTTTAATAATCCAAATATCTCACAAAAGTGTACCAGATATCATTAGAATTTCCACAATTTTCAAATGGGTTAAGTGAGCATGAATAGAGACATTTTAGAAGCTTAGCAGATAGCTTGTAATTAATTAAGCTATTACAGGTAGTTCATACTTGATAATGTGCTCTGTGCAGCCTATAACTGCATCAAAAGAAAGTGGTTTAATTTCATATTGAAATTTTATATGCCACACCTGCAATGATGTTGATAGGGAGCAAATATAGAGTAATAGTGAGCCAGATTCTGTGTGTTTAACATGCCCTTTTTTAATATTAATGATATTTATGGCTTTTATGGTGTTTCAAAACCAAAAAATAATAGCAGCATATTCCACATGCATGGAGCTACACAGTGTGCAAAAAAAGTTTGAATCTTTTTTAAGATATTGGAGCACTAGGTGATTCCAAATGGCACGATCAGAGAAAAACAAAAGATTAAAAACATGTATTTTAGTATTTTAACAAGATGTCACCACAATTCACAGAAGCAAGGTTAGATCAGGAAACGTAATATAGGTATACTGAAACATACAAATAGCATCTGTAGGCAACAGTACAAATAGTGCCACAGAAGGTTTAAAACTGGAAGGAAGAAAATATTGTTATTGAGGGGAGAAGGCAACTCACAAGTGATGCACTATACTAGCAAAAAAATTGATTTGCAGGAGTGCATAGAAATGCACTGAAAGAAATAAAATGCTAATCTAGAAAAAGAAAATAATTTTGGTGCTGGCAGTTCATCCACAGATGCATGTCAAGTCTACTAATGCACAGCCTTGAAGGCCTTAGCTGTACCAATTAAAGGAGTACAAAAATACAAAATAATACAAAATAGTCTGATCACCAAGTCTGACCAGGTACCTCCACTTCTGTTCCTTTACTCCACTCAATATTTCAGTTCAGCATTGTAGCTTAAATTGCCACTGCAGTAAGCCCACGCTGATTTATAATTTCAAGAACCCTTGATTCTATACAATGCATAAACCTCAGTCAATTTACTAGGTTAAGGAACAAACACGTGACCTACTTTAAATAAGTCAGCTTAATGGATTATATATTATATCTAATTATATTTATATTATTAGATATATTATTATATTTCTATTCTGAAAATGAAATTAGGAGTTGGCAATAATTACCTTCCAAAGGAACATTTATTTAATTGTTAGGGATTACTACTAAAAACTTTAATTAATATTTGATCTTTGATTCTTATCTTCCCTGTATTAACTTGTGCCTGAGGACTATGAACTGTGACCCTGCAAAAGCACTTCAAGAAGAGACAGCATAAGATTACTCTGCAAGTCCTTAGACAGCTTACAGTTAGTCAGTGGAAAGTGTATTTTCTTTATCTCATACTGAAATAAATGGGGATCTTGCTATCAACACTTAATGTGAGGTTAATTGGTTTTGTAATTCCTGTGGCCAACAGTTTAGCTCTGAAGAAGAGTCCAAGTCATCCAGCATTGAAAAATAACAGGTATAAATTTTCATATCTGCTGACATAGTGGGAATTTACAAGTAGAGGCCAAGGAGATGGAGAACAAGACTATGGTGGGCAAACAGGAAGGCTTTACAGAAGGGTTTAAAATCATCGTAACAAACAAGCTTTCATTGGCTTTCAGAAGAGGTTGTGCAGAAGCAGAATAATGGTGTTCACCCAGGGTATCATGGCATTTTCTTCAAATGGAAATGTCTTACTGCAGGAAACTAAAATATTGCTTGGTTCAAATTTAGCCTGACTTTAATAAATCATCAGCACTGTTGGCTGGGAATTCTCTAATGAAGTATTTTTCTCCCTGTGAAGTGTCTCTATTCTCTAAATCAGTCTTTTGCCATACTGTATTGGCTTAAATTACCTTCTGACAGAACAAGCAGGGTTTTGAGACAGCACTGCCTATTAGATTTCCTCCCAAAACTGTTTTGCTTTCCTCCCAACTCTCAGCCCTGCATCTTCCGTCTGTACAACTGCTGCTGGCTGAGGAGTCCTGGGACTTCATAAGGTCATAACTTGAGTGAACCACATGCCGAAATCAGCTCTAGGCCAACAGTCATGTAGGCTCCTGGCTCATATGCAGATCAATAAGTAAAGTCCAGTTCAATGATCACACCAGGTGTGTGATTGAACTGCCTCAGGCTTGCCCTTGTTTCACTTCACCTAATGAGCTGTGGCTGTTCAAAAAGGAAGTCTGAAAACATTAAAAAAACACTGCAGTAAAGTTTTAGTTTCCTGGAAATGTCTAAGTGTTATTCCAGTGTGATAGACAAAATGGAAAAAAGAAAGACAAAAGAAAAGACAGCTTAAATCTATCCACCACCCTCTCCCATATATAGACAGGATTGCAATCCTGAAATATATAAAAATGAACACTGGGGCAAGAAACTAGAAGTATTACTGCCAGATTCTGGAAATAGTGAAAATCTGTTTAAGACTAGTGGTTCAGTAGTCACCAGGGCACTGACAGCTAAAATGTCCAGAGTACTCCTGCTACAGAATAGAAATCATCACTGAGCTGAGGATTTTGGTTAGTGGGAGGTGTGCCTGCCCATGGCAGGGGGTGTTGGGACTAGGTGATCTTTAAGGTCCATCCCAACCCCTTAACATTCTATGAGTCTGTTATTCTATCTATTACCACAAGCATCAAAATACTACTACCTCAATCGAGAAGCTCAACACAAAGAAGGAAAGTTTGCTCCTAGTGAAGCTCTTACTAGATATTTCATGCTTCAGGTACAGAAATGCAAACTGTCTAATGCTGTGTTAATGTTATGTTTGCAGTCAGCTAAGTATTCTGTAACTCAGTCTTTAAAGCCCATGCCTCTTTAAAGTCTATGCCTTTTGAGAGATTTTACTCACATGTAAACGACAGATAAAACCGCCTTCAGTTACCAGTTAGTATAAATGGGCAAGTGATAGCATTTAGAATTACTCCTTTGGACAAATGAAACATAATATTTTACTAAAGTGATTGCAATGGCACTGCTGGAGTACCAGCTAAAGCTGTCACCCAATGCTTGCTTGGTGAAGAACTGGCTGAATGACAGAGCTCAAGGAGTTGTAGTAAATGGAGCTACACCTGGCTGGACACTGGTTACCAGCAGAGTTCCTCAGGGTTCAATTCTAGGGCCAGTTCTGTTCAGTGTATTTATCAATTATCTCAGTGCATGAGTTGAATTCACCATTAGCAGGTTTGTTGTTTGATACCAATCTGGGAGGTGCTGCTGGGTCTCCTAAGGGATAAGAGGCATTACCACTCCTCTTACCTCTATGTGGAGATAAGGATATCCCTCAGAGGGGTCTAGATAGATTTGAGCATTGGGCAAACATTAATGGGATGACATCTAACAACATAAAACACTGGATCCTGCAAATGGGGGGAGTAATGCTGGGCACATGCCTCAGTTTAGAGACAATTTTAGGAGGAAAAAATCACCCCAAGACAGCACAAGCACAAACTGTGGGAGGCCCTGCAGAAAGGGATCTGGGGGTGCTGGTTGGCAGCAGGCTCAGTCTGAACCAGCCATGTGTGCCCAGGCAGCCCAGAGGGCAAACCCCATCCTGGGGGCATCAAACATGGCATCACCAGCTGTCAAAGGAGGTGATTATCCTCCTGTATTCAGCCTTGATGTGGCTTTACCTTGGGTACCTGTGCAGTTCTGGGCCCTCCAATTCCAGAGGGATGTGGAGTTCCTTAAATTTATCCAGAGGAGACCAACAAAGCTGCTGAAAAGGCTGGAAGGCATATCCAAAAACGAGTGTCTAAGGACTCTGGGCTTGTTCAGTTTGGAAAGAAGGAGCCTGAGAGGTGACCTCACTGCTTTCTACCATTTCCTGGGGAGGGAAGTGGAGATGGAGGTGCTGAGCTTTTCTCCTTTGGATCTAATGATAGCATGTGTGGGAATGGTTCAATGCTGTATCAGGAAAACATTCAGACTGGACATTAGGAAGTATCTCTTTACTAAGGGGGTGGCCAAACACTGGAGGGGGCTTCACAGAGAGGTGGTCAATGCCCCAATCCTGTCACTGTTTCAGAGGAAGTGACCATCCCCCTGTACTGAGCACTGATGAGGCTGCACCTCAAATCCTGTATTCAGTTTTGGACCTTCATGGACATTGAGGTGGTGATTTTCCAGAGAAGGGCAGGGGAACTGGGGAAGGGTCTGGAGCACAAATTCTGTGAGGAGTGGCTCAGGGAGCTGGGAGTATTCAGGCTGGAGAAAAGGAGGCTCAGGGGAGACATTCTCACTCTCTATTATTGCTTGAAAGGAGGCTGCAGCTAAGTAGGTGTCAGGGTCTATTCCCAAGCAACAAGACATAAAACAAGAAGAAATGTCCTCAAGTTGCACTACGGGACATCTAGATTAAATTTTAGGGAAAACTTCACCATAAGGGTTATCAAGTACTGGAACAGGCTGTCCAGGGAAGTGGTGGAGTCACCATCCCTGGAGGTATTTAAAAGATATTTACCTGTAGCGTTTAGGGACATCTTTTGAAAGTAGACTTCGCACTGTTAGGTTTGTGGTTGGACTCAATTATCTTAGAGTTCTTTTCCAACCTAAGTGATTCCATGATTCCATGAATAAGAAATTGAATTAAAGTTCACATATAAAAATTTAATCAGGAGGAGATTAACAATAAACACTATTTCTCCAATTTAATTAAAAGCGTTATTTCTCAGTGGTTTTTTACCAAGTGAAAGTTTGGTGTTTCTGAAAATACTCTGAGTATATTTTTTAAATTCTTTCTAATGCTAGGAGAATGAAGGTTTAATGACCTGATTACTCTTTTAACTGCCAGTATCCCTGTCAAGAAAATAATTTGATGCTGCTAAATGTAGCAGGCATACACTGGCATATCAAGGATTCAGTGTAAGAGTTAAAAAGCAGAAGATAAGCAAAGTATTTCTAAAAAATGCCAGGTTTTCAGAGGCTGAACTTCTGAATTCTAGGGCAGGTTGGTAACATATAGCCCATGTTACAGAATTAGGATACAAAAGGCGCAAGTCGGGGAGATAATCTAAAGCATGTGTGGGATCACCAGTAGCTGTTGGAAATTCAATTCTTTTGTCCTTTTCCTTACAACAAAGACAACATGTAATGAAAATGTGTACACCTGAAGCAGTACATTCTAAATATCAAAAGCAGGTCACAACATACACCAGGGAATTGGAAATACGATTTTCACCTCTTCCTACTAACATTAAAAGATTAGTAGAGAGAATGAAAGCAATTCCCCCATTTAACATCCACTGACAGAAACAAGACCAAAACACTGTTCAGCTGTGAAGTATGATTTGTGGCAAACACAAAAGAAGTGAAAAAAGATATATGAAAGGTGGGAGGGACCAGTATATATATGCCTCAACATATGTCACAAATGAGGTGAAGAAAATTCCTATAAAAACTGTGTTGCCCTGTTCCCAGAGAGGCTTCACCTGGCAGCTGATCAGGGCAGAGAAAACTTCCCTGGTTAGACTGCGAGCAGCGCCCACGCTTGCTGAAAAAAACAAGTACCTGGATGTCCGCAGGAAATGCCTGCCAGAAACCAGCACGCAAAGCCGAGTTGGGGGAGGAGTTTGGGGCACATAAAACCAGTTATCTGCAACCCTGCCAGAGGCACACTGCTGCTGCTCCTCTTGGAAGATTGCGCCCAGCCTGCCACAAAAGCCACGCAAGCACCCTGCAATTCACAATACTCCATCTGCCAAACTGAGAGATAGCCGGGTCCTGGGGTAACACTGTCCCGTCTTCTGTTTCTTCCCCCTCTCTCTGCTCCTTTTTCCTGTCGTCCCCCCCACTCCATTAAATAAGAACACTTAGTTAGGATTGTTGTGGTTTTTTATTTCAATAAACAATTTCCAGATATGATATTGCCATTACGTGCTTAATTTTTCGTCAGAAAAATCTTTTAAAAGAATCCTTCCCAGCTCCGGGACGAGACAAAAGGCTTTGATACAAATATTAGCAGTGTTACACATTATATTGCAGTACACTGAGGGAGTGTTGCTTTGGCCATGATGGTCTAGCACTATGGGCAAGAAAAGGTTTTTCAGGAGGTAATTGCTTTCATTAGACCAGCTGCTATAACTGAAAAAAGAAGCACACGGGCTTGAGAAATTCTGTGCTATTTCTAATCGTGCCAGCTGGAGTCTGATGAAAGAGCCTGTCTCGCTCTACAGTCTTGTCTTGGGAAACTATTAGTCCACCACCTACAGACACATGGCAAAATGCTTCTGAAATTTATATCCTCCCATATGATTTTAGGGCTTGAGCTTATTGAAAAAACATTACTGGTAGCTATTTAATTGAATCAATACATGTCCCTGGATAGATCAGAAATATGATAACTAGCTTTTAAGAAATAGAATTCCAGTATCTTTTGACACAGTTTCCGAAAGTACAAAGAGAGGTATACAAACGGTGTTTGACGAAAATGTACATAGGGCAAGTTTTATCTGAATATACCAGTAGAAGTTCTCTCTGCTCTTTGCAAAGGTCTTTAAACTCAGATGGAGCACAAATTTTTGGTGCTCACCTGCTTTAACTGTTTTATCACACATATTCAGAAGCAGGCATATTTAATAACAGGGGTGTTTGTTGCCACAGAAACATAAGATGTTCTTGAAGCTACTCTGAAGCAGAAGCTGTAAAAAATATTACTAGATAAAGCAGATAAACCAAACTTCAAGAAATAATCTCAATTTATGCAAATCAGCAGTGAAATTACTTTTTAAAACTAAATGCATATTCTGGAACAATGCAAAAGTGAGGATATACTATTTTACAGGTTGAAAAATTAAGAAATAACATATATAATCCTCAACTAGTCAAATATATGCCATAAATAATATTATGTTAACTGAAGGAGAACTAGGTCACTAAATTATCAAGCAAGAACAGAAATGGTTGCCTTGAAACAGACATCATGTAAAATAGCAGGCTGTCAGTAGAAAATCTATGACAGCATTTAGGGACATGGAAATAAAATGATAGCATGGCTGAAGCTCATTTATAATTGCCAAATTAAGTTATTCAATTATTGATGAAACAATGGTCACTGTCAGATTGTTTTTCCCTCAGCTGTCAGTCTCTTAACAGAAGTAAGGATCAGGGAGATTGACCTCTCCAACTTTTTGACTCTTCATGTGGTAGGAAGACATTAGCAATGAATAATTACAACATTTTGCACAAATCATTCAAATAAGGGATCAAGTATTTCTGTTTGTTCTCCATAGAAAAACATATATTTTTGAGAATTTTGCTGAGGAATTACTTACAGCACCTTTCCTTACTGAGACAGAAAACAATGTTACAGTTGTAAACCTTTTAATATATTTTTGTGTTTTCTGAGATCAAATAATTGGTTAGGTATTTCAGGTTTATTTACTGTTGATAGTATCAGTGCCATAAAATATATATTTAATATCAATACAGTTATATTTCTGCAGGCTTCAATTTGAAGTGCCAAGTTTATGCTAAGTGTGGGTAAAAAAAATAACTTCATCACAAACCAAGTGTTTATTTCTTTCCTCATTTTTCAGCACTGTGATGTCCACATTTCAGATATTCAATGGAAAAAAGGGCGCAGCAGGGGGAAAATGTTCCCGTTTATTTAAAATAGGTATCTACCTCATTCTCTATAACTCTTCATTTTAGTCAATATTTAAAACTTATAATCTTCGTACATTGCTAATGTAATGTTAATTGAATAATTCTGTCCTTTTCAGGCAAACATATCTTTGCACCATTAAGACATGGAAGTCAGGCACATTGTACTCAAAGGCTACACTCATGTCCACATTGTCTCATAAAGCTTTTGAAATGAAGACTTTAAAAATGAAACACTGGTTGCAATTACTTATGTTCAGAATAGAAATGATCAATGACCCAATCAGAGTAGAAAGGATGCAGCAGAAGAACCAATACCTATGATATTCACTGCCTTGCTGGATCAATATTTGAACTGCCTGTTAAAGTCCAGTCCTGGTAGGTAGAAATGTCAAGTTATTGTAATCTGAAAGCTATTTGATGAATGACATGGAGCTAATTGAAAATCGCAGTGCCCAGTAGCTCTGTTACAAGTAACTATGTAACTAGAGCCATCACCACAATTGGAATTTCTATGTCTATCCCAAGACAGACAACTAAGAATGAAATATACCAATGATGGAGGCTTTTAGCTTCAGCAAATAGTTTTTCCTTTAAAATTCATATGTCTCTGTGATTAACATGGCTTCCTCCCTGATCAATGTAGTATAAAAGGATTGATGATACATTAGCTACTAAAATGTCTAAATCTACTTGTTCTTAATGCTTTGGTTTCACAAGATGATTCTTACATGAACAGAAAGAAAAATCAATCAGATAGCATGGAAAATCACTAGGCATTTCCATCTGCGATGTAACTTCCCAGGGAGATGCAAACCCTCTGACTTTAAGAGTAGTTTCTGAACATGAAAATCTCTTACACAAGTTATATCATGTTCCTTCCTTATGAAGGATCTTAAGACACACATATGGAGCTGAACCTAACACCAACTATTGACAATGCACAGAATGCACATCTCTTCTGTCACGTAATAATATTTATGCCATGTGATTTTATTGCACAGTGAATCATTGCCTTATTTCCATAAAATTAAAATACTGCAGGAGAAAAGCATTCACACTTTTCCCTACATACCTAGGGAAAGGATAACAGTGATGACAGCCAACATGGCCAACACGCTATTATTTACCTAGACTGAAGACTGTAGAACTTGCAGGCATTTGACATTTAGTACATTAAACATTTACGAGAATATATGACTGCTTGTATTAAATAGTCCATATTCCAGTGCGTGAGAAACTATTTTATCCATGACCTCTGGTAGTAGATACTGTCTTCTGATGCTCAGGTTTTCTGAAAACTGTAATTTTCTACAGCAACAGCAAAAAGACTGGCTGTTCATGAGCTGATGGAATAGGTTTCATGTCACCGTAGGAAACCATGACACTCTGACACTTTTAGGCAGGGTTACAAAGATTATAGCTGTGTACAGGGGAAAAAAAAAGAATTCCCATTATGTTATATATAACCAGTTGAAATATTGTTGGAAATACCAAATAAAATCATAGAGTAATAGAACTGCAGAATTGTTAAGGTTGGAAAAGATCATTGAGCCCAGCCAATTAACCTAGCACCGCTGTGTTCACCACTAATACATATCCCCAAGGGCCACATCCACA
>VZTH01001976.1:0-16153 GCA_013397815.1 Aleadryas rufinucha
CCAGGTCCTGCACTTTGGCCACACCACAGCAGCTCCAGGCTGGGGCAGAGGGGCTGGACAGCTGGGGAAGGCCCTGGGGGTGCTGCTGACAGCAGCTGGACACGAGCCCAGAGGTGCCCAGGGGGGCAAGAGGCCAATGCCCCTGGGCTGTGCCAGCCATGGTGTGGCAGCAGGACCAGGGCAGTGACCGTCCCTGTGCTGGGCACTGCTGAGGCCACACCTCGAGTGCTGTGTGCAGTTCTGGGCCCCTCACGACAAGAAATTGAGGGGCTGGAGTGTGTCCAGGGAAGGGAACGGAGCTGGGAAAGGGGCTGGAGCACCAGGAGCGGCTGAGGGAGCTGGGAAAGGGGCTCAGCCTGGAGAAAAGGAGGCTCAGGGGGGACCTTGTGGCTCTGCACAACTCCCTGACAGGAGGGGGCAGTCGGGGGTGGTCGGGCTCTTCTCCCAGGGAACAGGGACAGGAGGAGAGGGAACAGCCTCAGGCTGGGCATGGAGAGGGTCAGAGTGGATAACAGGAAAAATATCATCACTGAGAGGGTGGTCAGGCACTGGAAGGGGCAGTGGTGGAACCACAGTCCCTGGAATTGTTAAAAGAAGTGTGGATCTGGCATGTAGGGGCATGGCTTAGTGACAAACAGGGCAGGGCTGTTTAATGGTTGGGTTCAGTGACCTCAGAGGTGTTTCTCAGCCTTGGAGATCCAATGAAGGCTGAATATAAAGTTGCCCTAAAAGAGGCATTAGTGATGAAGCATCTTGGTGTCTGCAGATCAGCCATGAGAAAAATCTGACCTCTCCTTGCCCCTCTGGGAGCCACTGCTGTGTCAGTTGCTGTTACCTTCTTCAGGTTAAAAAGCAATCACTTGGGTGAAGAAATGTGACCAAAAATTAAAGGATGGCTTTGTTCAGTAAGCTTTTCTGTTTACTCCAAAGGGAATATTTTGTACAGGACAGTGAAGCACGACTTTATGGATTATGTCATGTTCTGTGAATTCATCAGAGCCACTGAAGGTTCTGCAGGTGTACTAAAGTAATGAAAGCGTATCTTTACAAAATTCTGTGGCTGAATAAACTCCAGATGTTAGCTTTTCATACCATCTCAGACCAGGACGTGCTGAAACATTTAGCAGATAGAAAGCAGAAGCTTGTTGCAGTTGGTGACATCCTTTGATGAGATCAAGCTTCGGGAACACAATGGAACCACTCACTGTAGGAATTATGTCATTTACTGCTGGTGAGATACGGTGCTCTCTTTGTTCCTTTTGCAGGAGTTTTTGGAGCTGTGCGAGTTCACCTCCTCTTGAAATGCCACCTCTCCATTTCCTGAGACTCTTGTAAAAGAGATTTCAGCAGGGTCCTGTTCCACACCTCCAGCCTCCGCTGCCCCATCCTGCCACCAACACTGCTGAGGGATCCACCACTGTTGATTTTCATCACCAATTTCTTCATCTGCAGGTAAAAAAGCCTTTTCATGGCAAAATGAGACTCTGCATGTCTTGGCTTGTCTGTCAGTGTCATCTTTTTTTTATGTTTACTGTCAGTGCTGTTGTTCCAATTTCTGGTCTGGCAGTGGGAGCCTCAATCTTTGGGTTTAATTTTCTCCTTTTGAGTTCCCTCTTTGGTCAGCACTACATTGACCAAAGCAGTGTTTAATTAACCTACTGTGAACATATTTTAATCAGTTTTTATCACCTTTTTTCAAGAATGAAACTCTGCGAAGGAATTCAGTTTTTCTCATTCAAACACAATTACTTAATCCACAGTATTTGCACTCCAACCCAAAGTGGATTTGTTGGTGATGTTGAAGAACTCTCACTTGAATGTACTTTAAATACCTAAACTGGGACCAACTAACATCATATGAACTGATTAATACACAGGACAAGGAGGCAAGACAATATCTTGACGTAATAGAGCATACAGGTAATTTAATTATTCCAGTAGTTTGGGTCTGATGCCTGTTCCTTGAGGGAGCTGAGAGAACTGGATGAGGAACCTTCTGAATATTTATTTCTCCAAAAATCCACAGTCTGTGTGTGTGGAGAACCAGAAGAGGTGAAAAGGGCAAACATAACTGATTAAAATGGAAGAGTGGGACAGGAAAAGAGAGGTACCAGATTAAATATTCATACTACTGGCACCACCCAGATGCCAGAAAAAAAACCCCACACTGACAACCAGGCAACAGATTGGTCAAGAGGAAACCGAGAAAAATCAAATAAACCACCTTTTGTTGTGATTCCATGAACCTTGTTACTCTTAGAAAATGTAATTATAGCATTTAATGCCACTTCCTATAACATTCCAAACAAACTCTAGAAGAAACTACTATTAACTTCTCATAAACTTCCAGAGACATGGATGCTATTGGGTATCTATTTGTGTCTCCTCTTAAACTGAAAGAATCTCTCGAGTAAGTTTTTACATGTGTTTTTCAACAATTTAATAATTTGATTGTGATTATTTTCACCTGGTTGCAAGTATTTTCCTGAAGAAAATTAATGAAGGAATGAAGCATGCTTATTAAATCTGCACGAAATAATCCTCAAATAACCCTTGGTTTAAAAGAGCAAACTGAAAATTGTTTTTGCATTTTGAAAGAAAAATAATAGGGATGAGAGACGTACCTCTGTTTGGCAGGGCAGGACAAGTTTCACAAACAGGACAGGGTTTGTGGTTGGAGATGAGGGAGTGTGGGGTTGGATGGTGGCTCACAAGTTTAACATTTTGTAGCAAAAAAGAGATAATGCTATCATGGGGCATCTAAAAACTGCTTGCATTCTGAGAAACAAGTGAAATAATCCTGCTGCTCTACTGGGTGATCTCCATTGGAATATTGTGCAGAACTTCAAGAAGGGAGAGAAAAAAGAACAATCAAAGTTCTTAAAAAAAGCCCCACAACTTGAAAGGAAGGACTGAAATTAGAAATAATTTCTTTGAAATGTTTCCTAGACATAATATCTTGGGAAAGGCCAGGGCTCAGGAAGGTCTGGAGACAAAACAGCATGAATTTGCTTTTGAGCTCTTCACTGAAGAAATGAAAGGTCGTGATCACAATCTCCACGTGGTGCTGCATCCAAAGGAAAAGCTGTGTATTTTTTATTGTAGTTATGCACTGAAAGCTCGTCTTTTAGCTGCAACCTGTAGCTTTTCAGAGTTCTTCACATTATCACATACCTGTCACCACTCTGACTTGTAATTATCATAGAGATAATTATTTCACTTTATAAATCTTTCTAGTAAAAGGAACATGTTTAGTAAGCAATGGACATAATTATCTTCTCACAAATCATTATCATGGAATGAATGGGAACAGGCCTCTAAAATCTGAAGGTGTTCAAAGCACATCTACAAATATCCCACCTGTCCTCCAAGAGATGATCCAAAAAGGGTAGGTCAAGGGTCCTGTTGCATGTGGGGATCCGCAAACAAATGTGTCTTGACACTCAGGGGTGTCTGAATCAGTACTGGAGAGATAGAATCAGACACATGAATCATTCCCAATGACAACACATTTTTAGCTAAAGAAAAGTTTTATTTAAGTCTGTTAATTTCATTTTATTTACATCTCATTAAAAAAAAAAAAATCCATGATCATTTAATGAAACCTCAATTATATAAATTGTTCTCTGCAATACAGGTAGCATAACAGCACAGAGCCAAACCACAATTAACATCTTTCATGAAGCTATTGTCAGGCACAAGGGGCGCTTCAGCAGCAGTTTCCATTCCCCAGGTCTGCAACATTTTGGTACCACAGGAAAAAGTTGGGTAGATAGATCACAAATCATGGAAAGTTTTGTGTTGGAAGGCACCTCAGAGTTCATCCCCTCCCACCCCTGCCATGGCAGGGACACCTTCCACTGTCCCAGGCTGCTCCAAGCCCCACTGTCCAGCCTGGCCTTGGACACTGCCAGGGATCCAGGGGCAGCCACAGCTGCTCTGGGCACCCTGTGCCAGGGCCTCCCCACCCTCCCAGGGAACAATTCCTTCCCAATATCCCATCCAGCCCTGCCCTCTGGCACTGGGAAGCCATTCCCTGTGTCCTGTCCCTCCAGCCCTTGGCAATTGTCTCCCTCCATCTTTCCTGCAGCTCCTTCAGGCCCTGCAAGGCCACACTGAGGTCACCCCAAAGCTTCTCCTCTCCAGGCTGAACAATCCCAGCTCTCGCAGCCTTTCCTCCCAGCAGAGCTGCTCCATCCCTGTGCCCATCCTGGTGCCTCCCCTGGCCTGGCTCCAGCAGCTCCAGCTCCTTCCTGTGCTGGGCCCGGGGCTGGGGCAGCTCTGCAGGTGGGGTCTGAGCTGAGGGGGCAGAGGGGCAGAATCCCCCCTGCCCTGCTGCCCACGCTGGGGCTCAGCCCAGCACAGGGGTTTGCGGCCCCAGCACAGGGGGTTTGAGGTCCCAGCACAGGGGAGTTTGGGGTCCCAGCACAGGGGGGTTTGGGGTCCCAGCACAGGGGGGTTTGGGGTCCCAGCACAGGCGGGGTTTGGGGTCCCAGCTCTCCCCCACAGCACCCCCAGGGCTCCTCCCAGGGCTGCTCCATCTGCTCAGCCCCAGCCTGGATCCAGCCGGGGGCTGCCCTGACCCAGGGGCAGCACCAGCACCTGGCCAGGTTAAACCTCTTGAGATCCCCATGGGCCACTCCTGGGGATGTCCAGGTCCCTCTGGATGCCATCGTGCACCCTCAGCTTGGTGTCACCTGCAGACCTGCCCTGGGTGCCTCTGTCTGTGCCATTGATGCAGATATGAAATCACACTGGTCCCAGCACAGACACCTGAGGGTCACCAATGGATGTCACCTGTGGCTCGATGAGCTGGCACTGCAGAATCACTGCCTGAGCACAAAGCTGGGAGCTGCTCTGCCCCAGTAACAGCACCCTGGGAAGTCACCACAGGGCACCCTTTACCCCATGGAGGAAAGGGCAGTAAACAACTTTTTGACCAAAGACAACAAAGATAATCCATGATTTAAGGACTTTAGAAAGGACAGGAACATCCAGAGGAAGACACTAAAGTGATTATTACACAAGGGCTGGCAGTGAGGGTGCCTTTGAAGTAATTCACATCTTCCTTTGATGACACCTAAGTGCTCTCCCTCCCCTGCTCCTTGTGGATGCTGGATTCAAAGGGCCTCAGTCCAGTGAGTTTTCCTTTCTCTTGAGGAGTTTTAGGTTACACAGACATCCAAACACTCACTGAACATCTATAATCTATCCCAATGTTAAATTCCTTGATGTGGTAGGGTTGGCAAGCCCTCACAAAGGTACACACAAAGCTGGGACCCCAGATCTCAGTGCTGCATTCTCAAGGACACACAAGCATCCCCTGATTCTTTGTAGGATGGGTTGTAAATATCTGCTCTTCTGTTCTCAGTCTTCCCAGCTGACAGCCACTGAATTAATTCCCATGGTTCATTATCTTGGCTGAATAATAGCTGTTGATTTTAAGAGTGCACGAGTTCTTCCACAATGTCCCCTGAAACTGCAGGTCAGGTTACTCAGCCATTCAAGCCCCACACATCTGATCCCCAGGAGAGATCAGCAAAGAAACCTTTCACCCCCCATCCCGCCACCAATCATTCCCCCAGGTCTTTCAGCAAACAGCACAATTTGATTTATAGCAATGAAGTGTATCAGGGAGGGAATCGGAGGCAGGAATTGTCAACAGTGGATATTGCCACAACCAGAAGCCACTAATTGCAGAGTGGTAAATCTGCTCTCAGAAGTCATCACAGTGCCCAGAAACGCCACAGGTTGCTGAGTAGCAATGGCAGCTGTACATAGCAACTACTTTTCCTGTTTAAATAAACCACAAGTGCCCAGAGACTGTATCAATAAATCACAGATGAGAACTGGAACTTCATTCAAGGTGCTGGTTTGCATTCACAGCCAGCTTTTGTTTGGCCTTTCGTTTTATTTTTCTGCTAATATTTATTTCTCCTTACCAGCAATTTGGTCAATTTCTTTATTTGGTTTCCCAGACAGACATCTCTCACACTTCTGCCAAAAGGCCTAAACCAGAAGTGTTCTTTTTCCATTTATATTTAAACAACACCAAGCAAGGCCCACGGTTGTGTCTGTATTTGTTGCTTCCTCAAGCAAAAGGGGAATTTATGGGCTTGATTTTAACTTTGTTTTTCAGTGTCACAATTTCCACTAATGCACTCATTGAGTTGTCAATATTTTTTAGTACTGTTTTATATTTTTACCCACACAGTGAATATATCAGTGAAAAACACTTGGATTTACTCACGTTTGGCTGAGTCCTTCGGGAAAAAAACACTGCACACCATGCCATTTATTCCTGTCTTTTTTTTTTACAAGTCTCTACACAGTTTCTGTGGTATGAAATGTTCCCATCTTTCCTAACCATGGAGATCAACTGTGATACCAGAGCACAGGCTCTGTGCATCTTTGATTTCCACTGAAAAGGTTTTTAAGCCCTCAGTTTTATTGAAAAAAAACCTCTGGATTGATTAGCTGACATTTCTACGTTTACCTGTTTGACAATATAATAAAAATGTGGTAATAAGCATGTTGGTGGTTTTAAAAAAAAAGAGAAAAGAGAAAAAGAGAGAGTAATGGAGCGAAGCAAAGGAAAGTTTTGTCCAAATATCACAGATAATTTTGTCAGTTTCATCACATTGATAATAATGAAATAAATTAGGAAAATTAGAATCCATCACTTTTAAATAGTGAGCAATAACATACATGTACCAACATATGTTTTAGTTTTTGCTCTCTGTGTGAAAATCACCTGCATCACGGACATTCCTTGGCACTCTGGGGTGTCTACACCTGGTCCTTCTGAGAAGAAGAGAAAACTGTCCTGTGAGGCCCTCTGAGCCACAGCAAGGTCTCTTCCTACGTGGTGATTCTGTGATTCTGTGATATTGGTTACTGCTGTTGGCTGAAAATTTGGGTGGAGAGGCTGTGGAATTATGTGCAGAAGGACACACATGAACCATGAACTCCAGCATGGCTTATGTGGGGTTTTTTGTCACAGTTACAGTCCTATAAATGTGGTCAGAGGGATGGTGCAGGACAGCCTGGCCAGGGACAAGCCTCTGCCTGAAGAGGCACAGGGTTGAGCTGGGGTGAAAAATGTGTCCAGCTGCGTGTGACCTCCCCTGCTGTTCATCACCCTCATCCCTGCTCGTCTTCTCCCTCTGGACACACCTGGCTCCAGCCCCAGAGAGCTGAGAGCCTCTGGGTCACCCTCCCTGGACAGGGGCTCCTCAGCAGGACAGAATCCTCACAGGGGAACATCCCAGGGTTGGGAGCTGCTCCCAGGAGGAGACAGGTGGGCTCTGCACTGGAAAGGAATGGGAATCACGGGAGATGAAACACTGCAAGGGCCTTTTCCTCTCAGCAATGCCGGGAAGCTGCCCCCATCCCTGGGGGAAGGTGAACCTGGACCCTCTCCCTGGCAGGGAGCAAGAAGATGAAAGGGGAAGGGAGCAGCAGCTGAAACAACAGGAGCAATGGGAGCTGGAGAGAGCCGAGGGGAAATGAAAACGAGGGGCAGCAGCTGCTGGGGCAGGCAGAAACAATCCGGGCTTTATTCCCCGAGCTTCGGGACCTGGGTTTTCTTCTCAGTAAATAGCAATTTTGGGAACAGCAATGAGCAACGTGATATAAGTGAAAAACCTAAGGGTTGTGAGGTACCATCCTGCAGAGAGGTCTTTCTTGGTCATGGATCCTGGGTGCACCTCCAGGTGTGTTTTCACTACGTTCACTGTCCAGGGAAACTCGCAGCACACGTACTGCCTTTATTTTCTGGGACTTTTGGTTTTGACAACATTTTGTTCCTGAAGCTGTTGGTGCTATAAAGTGACCAGCTGAAAGCAAAACGTCAGCTTTGCAGCACCAAGTTGGTTTGACACATGGTTTGCACATGAGGAAAGCGCTTTTGACAACTCCCCGCTTGAAAATGGTTCGTGTAGTTAACTTGTTTTTCAAGAAGGAAGAGCTGCCTGTGAGTGCCAGACAGATACAAAGCACAGCACTGCTCCCCTCTTCACATCATTGTCTCATAATATTTTGAAGGGAAATGACAGGAAACTCTCATGAAACAGTAAATATTAACTGACCTTGTTGGTTTCTTTCTGCATCTCTCTAAAATATTTTTTTTCGAGCACAAAATTCTTATTTCTTCTTCTTGTGATCGTAGCTTGTTCTAGTTGGATTTTTTTTTTTGCTAACATTAGGTGCCCTGAAGCAGTGCTGCCAGACCACTCCTTTTACCAGTTCCTTGAAGTATGTGATTCCACTGTGTCACATTTCGAAATTCTAGCACCTTCTTTTGATGCTCTTTTGATATTTCTCTATGTTCTTCTACATTTATCAAGTGATACTTTTTTTCCAACAGAAAGCTGAACCCTTTTAAGAATATTAATCATACAGACAACAAACACCAAAAAACATTGAGTGATTGACATAAAATGGCATCTCCCAGAATATGCTTTAACTGGAAGCTGTGGTATTTCCCCTGGGATTGGTGGCTCTGAGGCGAGGAAGATAAGAAGGGAAACATTGTCCTCCCTGTCCACTCCAGCTGAATCCACATGAATTAGACTATCAGCATTTCACCAGATCTAAATAAATTTTATCCCCATTTTTTCCATCCTCTCAGCCTTTGAATGTCCCATTTTTCATGAGTTTTGGTAACATTTCTCACTGTTACGTTGCAGTCATGTAGACTAAAAACCAAATATTTTTACACCAGGGGAAAGAAAAAAAAAAAACCCAAACCAAACAACTTGGTCTATGGTTGGCAGTCATCTTTATCCACTTGCTTTCAGCTTCAGGTCTTTTCTTCCCCCATTTACTCAAAACCTTGATTTTACACTTATTAACCAACCCTTTTCACTTGCTGAGTCTCATCTCCCAGGAGCATCTGTGGCTGCTTTTGCCCTCTCAGTGTTTTGGAACATCTCTGTCTGGATCTGGACTAGCTCTGCAGTGGGGCCATGGGGATGATGTCCTTTGTCCCATCTGAGTTCCATTAGGTGACCCCACAGACACAGACCCCAAAAGACCACAGATACGAGCATGGTGCTCCTCAAATAATAATTTACAGAAACTTTCCTCAGTTCTGCCCCCTTAAAATGCTGAACTGACTGCTTTCAGTTTCTACTTCAAAGGCAGTTTTTCATTTTAAAGGTTCCTTTCAAAAAAACTGGTGGGATTACAACATAAACAAATTGTATGTTAGAAATCCATTTGCAGAGGAAATAATATGCTATAAATCTTGAAAGATTTGATAAGAATCCAAAGCAGTCCCCAGCCTGGTTATAAATTCACCATCTCACAAAGGCAAAAGAGCTCATTCCACAACTTGCTCACAAACTACTCATTCTTGGAAAAAAAATCTAAAGTAATGGCAGCTGGTAAAATAATTAGGATCATGCAGATATAATTACACTGTGCATCTGCAACTGTTCTACCACCATCAGACTACAGAGCAAAGTACCCAGAAAACAGCTGGATTAAGTCTGCTCTCAACTCTTTGTTTTAGGATGTGAAACTGACAGCAAAATGCCCCCAGCTTGATAAATTTTCCTGGGCATTTGGATGTGGTCACAGAGGTAGCAGGAAGAACAGGAAATATTTAATACCTTCAACCTGGTGTGGCAATAGCTACCCCCTGAACAACACAAAACAAAGAAAATCTTTTGGTAGCTCACTGTTTCAAAGGAAAAAAACCTGATCAAATGTAATTTTTTCTCTTTTTTGAGGGTTGCACTCATTATGGTGGGCTCAGACTGGGGAATGCTCAGCTATCGTGTCTCACACAAAGTAGGGTTAGAGCATTAAAGTAGATTTCCCTAATTCTGCCCCATTTTCTGCCTTCATGTTCAGGGAAACTTTGACCACAGCAGCTTCCCAACCACCCAAAAAGCTGCCCAGGCACTGACAGAATCCTTCCTTGAGGGGCTCACACCCAGAAAGGTGGGGAGAAAAGTACATCAGAAAGCAGATTACTCCACAAAGTCCTCAGAACCAGGGTCATGTATCTCATTAATACAGTTCTGTGTTGCTCAGGAGTCTTTTTAATGTTTTTACTCATCAAAGTCTTTCCCCTCTTCTACTCTCTGCACCTTGACCTCAAAATGGCATTTCTTGGGATGGGGTCTTCCCTGAGATCAGGGAGGGAAAGGGACAATTCATCCAATCTCAAAATACGAGGTAGGTTGCTTATTTGATGATTTCTCCAAACATAGGCCCTGGGAAATGTCCAATATATTGTAAAAGTCAAAGGCCTAAAATAGACAGCACAGATCAGAAACAAAGTATGCTCCATTATTAGAGCCTAGAAATCTTGCAAAACAATACAGAAAGATGTTATTTATGTCATTTTGATGATGATATTTAATCATATTCCTGATTTCAAACAGTAAGGAATGGGGGATTTCCCCTTACTCCATCCATCAAGAAGAGCAGCTGGCTCAGGGACCCACAGAAAGTATCAGAAATGTATTTTCAGCCATGGTCACAAGGGTGAAAACACAGCAAATACCAGAAATTGTGGAAAAAAGAAGGTGACAATACCACGTCACAAGAAATTCCATAGAATCCAAAATACACTCACAGTCCTAAGGCTGGATATTCAACAGCCTGGAGTCCTGAAAATTCATTGTTCAAGATCTCAATATGAGCTGAAAAAGAGAAACAAAACCCAGAAAACTCTGGGGTTTTGCTAAGGGGTCTGTTGCTTACAGCTTCCCTTCTCTTCCTTAGAAAATCCCCCAAAACCTGGAGAAATGCAAAGAGAGACTTTAAATAGTTCGGTTTTATACAGGAAGTCTGCACTTCCTGCATCACAAAGAAAACATTAAATCTATTGTCATTTTATTGACTTACATACAAAAATGCTCAATATTATTGATATTTGAATTATTAGACTGAGCTGTCAGATTGATAAGATGAAGAGCATTGGCCCGTTCTCTTTGTCTCATTAACAAAACATCCTTTTGCAAGTGGTTGATGGGGATTTTTTCCCCTTTTCCTCTTTTCCTGAGGAGCTGAGATATTTTCTGCATCACCAAGCTGTCTCTGGCACCAGAATTTCGCAGTTACAAGAGGTAACTGGAAGCCTGTGACTCTTCCACATTTGTGCAAATTGTAATTTGGAGTGCAGCAAGAACAAAATTGGGGGTTTTTTTCCTCACTGTGGTGTCAGCAAAGCTCTTTAAGAGAAGTACCAGAAGGCAAGCCCACTACCTGAAGGCACTACTGAGACTATTTTTATAGCTACTACTACAGATATCTTTCTGATCACACCCACCAGGAATATTAACTTTCTAGCCATGGTCACCATTGCCAGAAGGAGGTTTTTTCTCCACATGGTACTAAACATAAAGCTTCTCTATTAGAAAATACAGTTTATCAGTGCTGGAGACAGGAACCCTCTGAGGAGTGTTTCTGTCAAAGCTTTCCCTGCACAAAGCACACCTGGGAGATCAATAACCCCTCTCTCCTTTTCTCAGACTCAGTTTCTCTTGTCAAGACTTCCCCCCCAAGCAATAAATTAGCTGCTCAGCCTCCTTAATAATGTTTGTCTGGTAAATAAAACATGCTGATAGCATCTTCTGAACATGAAGTTCCTCAGGAACATGGAAAATTATGAAACATAGAAAGTTGTCACACACTGTAAGAAAGGAAAAAGGAACAGCTACCAGAAAACTCTCTAAATGTGACCTTGGATGAAATCAATATTCTAAAGACAATGACAATTAATTAGATCAATAAATGTAATTCACCATCCAAGATCATTAAATGTCATATAATATTATTTCTCATGGAAAAGATAATTTCCTACAGCAGAGGTGTAATGAGGACAGCACGGGGAATAGACATGTGCGTCCTGGGATTTAAAGACCAGCTTTTGTTCTTTTGTGGTCAGACCAAAGAGCTTGAAGAAGTCTCAGGAATGAATGACACTACATGTAGATAAAATGAGACAATTAAAGGATGAACAAAGCCCCAAAAACTGCCTTTTGTGCTGTGGAGAGCAAGGCTGGTCTGGGAGCACTGCTGGTCACAGGCTGGTGTGGTGTCAAACACCTCAGCTACCCATGGAGAGACTCCACAAGGCGCTCTGGAAAACTCACATGGAAACCAGGAGGAGTTTGCATCTCTGCCTGGGCACGGCACACGACTGGGGCTGGAGCTCTTGGTCCTGCAAGCACTGAGGCAATGTTTCAGTAAATTTGAGAAGAGGAAGTGCAATTGTCAGATACCTGTTTGCCAGAAGAACGTGGGGCAACTATATCCTGGATATAAAATACTACATTATTTTTGCCTGCTTACAAAACCTGGTGCTCAATTCGTTTTCTTCCTGGTTTCTTNATGTATTCACATTATTACATAGTTAATTATTTTTATAAATAATTATATGAATATTAATAAATATATTAAATAAATATTTTATGTTATTTACTAATAATATATTTAATAATTTAATATAAAATATAATAATAATGATAATATATGTTATTTAATAAACAATAATAATAGTAATAGTAGTAATANGGTGCTCAATTCGTTTTCTTCCTGGTTTCTTCAGCAATATCAACCCTCACAGCTGGCAAAAAATAATTTTAAGAATTTTTACTGGATGTTAGAAACGTTGCTTGGAAGGTCTTAAGTCCAGTTTCTTCTGTACCTGATTATAGAATCATAATCTCAAGGCAAGCTGTCTCATATTAGCACCACATATTGACCCAAATGTTTTATTTCAGACTTAATTTTTGTGACCCAGACAACACAATCCTCCATTCTGATAAAGATCCAAGAAATACAATACCAGGGACTTGGATTGGGATTTTTTTAGCCTACATTTCTGCTAGTTACAAGCTGAGTTTCTAGTCTGAACTACTTATCTACAGTCAATAGCCAGAAGTTACCAGAGGGAAAGGTGGATAATATAATCAATTTTAAGATACATAGGTTGAAACACTCCCTTAAAAGCCTGGCATTCTCCAGCTTCACCGGAGACCTCAATACATTTAGGTTATATTTGAGAAGAAGAAGAAGAAGAAGANCTTTGGGACAAACGAAGCTCATTGAGACCAATCCCATGAAAACCACCAAAGGACGACCCTGCCTTGTGGGTGCATATAGTGAAACTCTCCTTGCACGAAGGGAAATCACAGGGAAAAGCAGTTCATCTCTCCTCTGTGCCATGTGTTTCCCACCAAGAGCTGGCAGAACAGCCCTTGGAGTCTGACCTAATGCAAGGCTTGAAACAGTGGATTTCTGTCCCAGGGCAGCAGCATCAGGGAGCACACGCTCAGCACCCGCCGTGTGCACTGTGTGTGCCCACAGTCTGCCCCAAAAAGAGGGGCCAGAAGGGAAGAGGCAAGGAAACAATGACCAAGTTATTTCCATGAAAGAAATCAGGCACGGCACATGAGAACACAGTCATTGTTTCGATTTTGGCATGTCACAGAGAAGAAATGGTGGTGTCCTGGCAAGGGGAGCACCGTGTAAGCACGAGGTGCTGGTGGCAGAAAGCAGAAGGGCATTCTGAGACCTTGTGATTTGTACCAGGCCTTTATTCCCCCTGCTTTTGTCTGAAAACACGTGTTGTGGAGATATATCTTATTACGGCCACACATCCAGCCACTGACTGCTGCTTATTTTTACAATGAGGGAAACATCCGTCCATTCACGAAGGTGAACAGGAATATCTTGTTTTGTTTACAGCTTTAAAAAAAAAAGAAGGAAAANAATAATATATACTTATATTATTAAATAATTAATTATTTGTATACATTAATTAATTAAATAAATATTAATTGATATATTAAAGAAATAATTTATATTATTTAATAATATAGTTAATNCCCCTGCTTTTGTCTGAAAACACGTGTTGTGGAGATATATCTTATTACGGCCACACATCCAGCCACTGACTGCTGCTTATTTTTACAATGAGGGAAACATCCGTCCATTCACGAAGGTGAACAGGAATATCTTGTTTTGTTTACAGCTTTAAAAAAAAAAGAAGGAAAAAAAAAAAAGAGAGAGAGAGAGAAAGAAAGAGATATCTTCCCCCCTGCCATCCAAGAAAAGAAAGAATAATAAATAAATCTCCATATCCACTTTCAGGTTCATGCTGGTCCTGGTACGTAACAAGCTCCTTCAGCAACAGCAACGCTTTTCATCATCTGCTCTGTTGTGTTTGTGTGTGGCAGCGAGCTCATCTGAGCAGCTGTGACAACTGCAATAGCCTGAACTTCCTCCAAAGACAGCAATAGCAGCGCTTGGTGCCTCCTGTCTGAAATAAAAAACAATATTGCAGTAACTTTAGAGCAGACTTGTTCACTTGGGGTTGAAATTCAGTGTGGAAGTGAAGGTAGATGCGGCAATCTACCACAGTGAGGCAAGTGCCATTGTATAGGCTTAGGTCTCTTGGCAGAAAAATGGGTTTAGTGAATTTCTAACAGTCTTAATTAGAAAGTGACCCACGGATCCAATGGGTTCTGTCCCCTCATTGCAGATATGAGGGAAATGTTGATAAGAGCAATTAAATGAAATAAGATAAAGAGTTTTCATACGTGTCTGCTGATCATCTCACACCAGGCTCAGCATTCTCAAATGCTAAAGTGGTAAATGAAACTGCATTCATATATTTGGGCTGCAAGGGGGCTAAGAAATTGTTACTGCCCAGGGCTGAATATGACCCAGGCACAGGGAAAGGGTAACGATGACCAAGAGGAGATAGAGAAGGTGGAGATGAGAAGAAACCTCTGAGTTTTTCAGCAAAAAGAGCAATGGAAAAGAGGAACCTCAGCCCAGGCAATGCCTGGAGCAGCCAGGACACTCACCTAGGATGAGGCACTCAGCAGCAGTTCTCAATTCTACCAAATTTATAAGCAATAGTTGGTAAATATTTAAACCATGAAAAGTTGGTTTAAATATTTGCCAATATTTAAATATTTGCCAACATTTAAATGCTGGTTTTCCTACAAGGAAACTTACATGACTCTCAATTTTCCTCCTGCTTCTCATCCCTCAGTGGTGTCCTCAAGCAGGGGAAGGGCATGGAGATTTAGTTTGCAGGAAAATACTCTGAAGAGCAAAAGGAGCTTGGAGAGAAAAGTGTTTTCCAGTTCTGGTTCTGTGGAAACAAAATACACAGTTGTTTCATGCCAGGAAATGTTTTTGGTAAACAGAGACAGCTTACAAGATTTCTGATAAGGGCACTTGCACTATGTAAAGTCTCCCAAGTTTTTTCAGTGCGTGCACCTCATTGTATTGCTCTAAAAACAAACTTTGTGGAAGGAGAGGGCATCTCACAAGGAGCATCGACTGCTGTTAGACGTGTCCACCTGGAGACAGCCAAAAATGTACCTCTTCGTTTAACGCTGGTCACACAGTCCCTGAACATCTTTAGGGTTTTTAGAATTCATAGCTCACTCTCATCATTTATGAGTTCAAATGTCTTAATCCTGGCCATAAAGTATATTAACTCCCCTGCAACTAAACACTCTGTTGAGTCAGTTCCAAGCCCTTGTTGGGCAGTCTCTCTGGAAAAGGAAAAAAAAGAAAAGGTAAAAAAGGAGCAAATCCAAGTTTATCAGTGTGCCATTAAAAAGCCTGACAAAAAGCAATAGCCAGCTTTCATGAGAACCTTGGTCTCAATTGATGGGTGAAGCACTCTTGGCTCAGTTGACTCTGTTTCATGCATCCAAGAGCTCAGGGGAGATGAAGGGGATGTGGGGGAAGCTCCAAGAAGCTGCTTATAGAAGGCTGCCCAGAGGGTGCCTAGGCTTGCATTTAGGACCCTGTGTCAGCAGTGTGACATCTTTAAGACACCAATTAAGAGCTGGCACAGCAAAATATTTATCTGTCTTGCCCTTTTCCCTCTTAAACTTTAATTTTCCTTAATACTATCCCACGTAGATGTGAAGTGTTGACCTTAGAACGATGCTAAAACACCTGTGACTGTCTGCTACCAGTGGCACCAACCCAGAGCACAGCTCAGGAGGAGAGACTGAAGTGAGAGACACAGAATCACACACAGAATCATAGAACCACAGAATCACAGAATCACAGAATCATGAGCTTGGAAGAGACCTTCAAGATCACCGAGTCCAACCCATGCCCTAACACCACCTCAACTAAACCATGGCACTGAGTGCCA
>VZTH01001976.1:23823-51559 GCA_013397815.1 Aleadryas rufinucha
AAAAAAAAAAAGCAAAAAAGCCTGCATTTCATCTTACCTGAAAGATCTACAGCTATGTAGTGAAGCTAAAGCTTTTGTTAGCATTTGTTAAGAAATTACCACTCCTAAAAAGAGTCCATTATGTAAAGATAGACTCTAACTCAATGAAGAAATCCATCTGGGAGCTTTCCTGGCTTTCTCCCCATGGAAAACACGTTGCTCATGGAACACATTGTGTTGGTGGGCTGCAAAGGTATCATAGGGGAGGAACCAGTGCTTCCCAGCCTCTCCCCAGCAGCTGTCTGTGGGAACAATCCTGTAATTCCAGCGAGGGCAGGAAAACTGGATCCATGTGCCTGCACACACACACTGCTGACTAACACTTAACCCACCCTCCAGGGCTCTGCTGCCACTGCTGCAGGGTGGAACAAATGTCCCATTTCTGAGGTTCTCCTACAGAATGTTCATGAAATATTCTCTCAACTAAGTCTTGAGTAAAATCCAAGGCACCATTTTTTGTCCCCTCCAAGGTGAGGAACATTTGTAGAGTTTATTTAATGGCGTTTTTCCTCTTGAATCGGTCAACTAAGAGACCCACCACAGGATTTAACTGTGCCACCAGGTTATCCAACAAAGAAGGAGGCTCTCACAGGTGAATGTACACAAAGCTGGGTTTCTGCTAACAAAGAGCTCCACAGGGCGATGTGAAATGAGAGGCAGCCCCACAGCCTGGTAACTCTGTCCTTTTCCAGTCACAGGCCCCCACCTCACCCAAAACTGCTCTTGGAGGAGCCCTGTGTGAGGAAGGATTGGGAAAGGCTGCCAGGACTGCGCCGGTGCTGCTCCTTTGCAGGAGGGAAAAGCCTCTGTAAACAGTTGCTTCATTTGCAATTCTCCGAGGGGCATTTGGAACTGAGCAAGGATGTGGAGACTGAACCATCTGCAGTTTGTTTAACCATTTCCATTTCAAAGGTGAACAATAGCTCCAACAAAACTGCCATTAATAACAACAGTTGTTGTGCCAGAATTGTATTGCTCTCTTTTCCTCTCTTCTTTTGTTCTTTATTTCTTTCTTTTCTTTCTTTTTCTTTTTCTCTCTCTCTTTTTCTCTCTCTTCCTCTCTTTCTTTCTTCCTTGCTTTCTCTCTTTCTCTCCTTCCTTCCTTCCTTCCTTCCTTCCTTCCTTCCTTCCTTCCTTCCTTCCTTCCTTCCTTCCTTCCTTCCTATGTTGCCAATTTTTAGGTCTCTTCAATTTCAAGAATATAATTTTCCCTTTCCCCTCACTTTTTCTAAGTGCAACTAATGGGTAAAAACATGGGGGAGAAAAAAATGAAGAAGGATGGGAGAAAAAAAACAAAACAGATTTTGTGACACTGATTCAATTTTTGAAAAATAATGTGTTACTTCTCAGTAACAGTCATCTTGTAATACATTCTATTATATTTGGCACCAAAAAAAAAAGTTTGATTACCCATAACTGAAGAAATATTGTTTCCACACTAAGCAATTCAGCGTTATTGTGGTTAAATTTATCATTAATTTTCAGGTGGGGAGGGTTTCCATTTTATTCACATTTATGCACTGCAGCTAATCCAGATCAGTTTCAAACACACTGCAAACAGAAGCCATTCAAAGCAGCCCAGAGGGTGCAGTGATTGCACAGTGAGTAAATCCAGAATTTTCTTGATCACCAGCAACAGAAAAAAAAAAGAAACCAGCCAAAATCAGAAAGGCTTGAATTTGCACCAACTTCTGTTTCCCCAGATTGCCACTATATAACTCAGCTGGAAAGGAAGACAAAGCAAGATATTTATGTACTATCTCAGACAGCTTTCAAAGTCGCTGCAGAATTTGCCCATTTAGTGATGATTCCCATTCAAGTGGGTTTGAAACTTGACAGACTTCCACTCTGGGTCACATTTCCTGAGGTGGCCCCAAAGTGGAAATTATCAGATTGCACAACCCTGCTAGACCTGTTCCAGCTGTGGCTGCAACTGCTTGGCAGGGACGCTGCAGTTTGGGAACATGTGACCAAAAAAGTGTCCCAGATAATGCCCACAAAGGCAGAAAATGGCCATGGCTTTGGAGAAGATCTTGTCAGGATGGTGGGCTGTGCATGCCTCAGGAACGTGAATATATAAGAAATACAAATGAAAAAAAATTAAATAAATAAGAATAAAAAATAAAAAAAAAATGTTATCACTCACTGAACACTATTTTTCCTGCCTTGCCCTCTGCGGTCTCCAGTAATCAGCATTTTAGGGACTGAGATAATAGTTGCCTACGTGCAATAGTCTTAAACAGTCTTCAAATTATATATTTCCCATTAATATATCTGAGCCCTTAGAGAATTCATTTCTAACATCTGTCCTCCATAACATCCTGCAGCAATGTGTTCAGTTTTTGGGAAGCCACCCAAAAAAATTGCCAAAGGTTTTTTTCCTGACTGATAATAACTACGTTAAGGGTTTGTCTTTAGGTGTAGTGAGGGATTTTCCTATAGGCTGAATATCATCAGGATTCCCACTAGCCAATCTTGAAAAATATTTCCAAAAATCATTGCAAATAGCTAGAAATTCAGCTGTCCTGAACCAACAGCATATCAGCAAACTTAATGATGTCATTTATTGCTCCTTTTTCATACCATTCATGAAAAAACTGAAAAGCCTGGATTCCCGCATAGACATTGAGAGACAATGTGAAAAGTTATCATCTACTCCTCTTTCTTCCTATCCTCTTATTCCTCGAGAAGATTTAGGTTTTTATAGCATTGCAGACCCATTTCACCAGGAGACTCGAGTGAGGGAGTGAAAGTTAAAATGAAATATTTTCTTCCCCAATGAAGTTGAGCGTATTTTAAAATATTGAACCTTTTTTTTTCACTGATAGGCGAAAACACCTTTGCCAAAGTGAAACAGTTTTGGGCTTTTCAAACTCCTTTGTCATTTGTCTGTTTAGTGTCTGCATAGGTCATTTTTGCTGGGCTAAAAGTTCTGCAGGAAGGGGATCTGAAGAGAAACCTTCCTAGCACTCAACATCTGGAAGTTTTGAGATACCGGGGGGGAAAAATGCATCATATAACAGAGGAAACAACAGAAAGCAATGAGACAAGTATGTAATTCAGTAAACAAATTAAGACATTTCCAAACTGCTGTCTGCTGAGCAGCACTAGTCTTCAGGAGATGGCTAAATGACTACAGATACATAATAAAATTCACTTCACTTATCTCATCTCTAGAGTGTTTTCAATTACATGTTTGATGATAAGGCTGCAAAATCCACAGGAGAAATTATGGAAGTTGCCTTAAAAAGATTGGTTCCAAGCTAGTCTCCCTCACACATGTTAAATCTGGAGATATTCTGGTAACTGAGAACAGATTTCAGCGTCATCATTAAGGCATATTCTGTCTGAGAAGGAAATCACCAGAATCATTAAATAAGGACTCCAAAAAGCACACATATTGCTGTGTATTTGCCCAGCCACCACATTAATGTGATGCATGAGTTTTTGTAAGGTAGAAGCTTTTTCATAAAGTGCTTCAGACTGCCTTTTATTCCTCAGGCTGGCTCTCCACAAAATGAAATGTAATGTTCACCATCTACACTCCAAAACCACATTTAGACCATGAAGGCATAAAATTACTGTATTATTTTATGTATTATGAGCATGACTATAGTCTGGTCCTTTTCTCACCGTAAGAATTAAATAAATCATACTCAGAAATTATTGGTGCTCTTATTGAAATTCAAGTATCTGTTAAAACCCTGTGGTACAAAGAGAAAGGTGACACCCTGACTGATCACTGGAGCTCTTCCTACCCGAAAAAAAATCCCCAGATGTTTTGCAAGAAGAACTAGCAGTGGTCCTCACTAAATTTTTGCCATGATTCTACAGGGGAATGCCCTAAAATATGCCCTCAATAGTCCATGTGTTTTCAAAGAAGTTGCCACAGGGTAAATTACATGAAGAAATACATGTGAGAAAGTGATTTCAGCCAAATCCAAAGAGGCTCCTTTGGCTTTAAGCTGAAGGAGAATAGATACTTATTGGAAATCAGGAAGGAATTGTTCCCTGGGAGGGTGGCTCTCCACAAAATGAAATGTAATGAGTCAATGCTCTTTTAACAGCACAGATCAAATGTAATGTTCACCATCTACACTCTGAGGTCCCTTCCAACCCAAATAATTCCATGGTTCTCTGATTTCAGCTAAGCCAGTAAAACCATGGGCAACTGAGAGAAAGTCAATGCTCTTTTAACAGCACAGATCAAATGTAATGTTCACCATCTACACTCTGAGGTCCCTTCCAACCCAAATAATTCCATGGTTCTCTGATTTCAGCTAAGCCAGTAAAACCATGGGCAACTGAGAGAAAGTCAATGCTCTTTTAACAGCACAGATCAAATGTAATGTTCACCATCTACACTCTGAGGTCCCTTCCAACCCAAATAATTCCATGGTTCTCTGATTTCAGCTAAGCCAGTAAAACCATGGGCAACTGAGAGAAAGTCAATGCTCTTTTAACAGCACAGATCAAATGTAATGTTCACCATCTACACTCTGAGGTCCCTTCCAACCCAAATAATTCCATGGTTCTCTGATTTCAGCTAAGCCAGTAAAACCATGGGCAACTGAGAGAAAGTCAATGCTCTTTTAACAGCACAGATCAAATGTAATGTTCACCATCTACACTCTGAGGTCCCTTCCAACCCAAATAATTCCATGGTTCTCTGATTTCAGCTAAGCCAGTAAAACCATGGGCAACTGAGAGAAAGTCAATGCTCTTTTAACAGCACAGATCAAATGTAATGTTCACCATCTACACTCTGAGGTCCCTTCCAACCCAAATAATTCCATGGTTCTCTGATTTCAGCTAAGCCAGTAAAACCATGGGCAACTGAGAGAAAGTCAATGCTCTTTTAACAGCACAGATCAAATGTAATGTTCACCATCTACACTCTGAGGTCCCTTCCAACCCAAATAATTCCATGGTTCTCTGATTTCAGCTAAGCCAGTAAAACCATGGGCAACTGAGAGAAAGTCAATGCTCTTTTAACAGCACAGATCAAATGTAATGTTCACCATCTACACTCTGAGGTCCCTTCCAACCCAAATAATTCCATGGTTCTCTGATTTCAGCTAAGCCAGTAAAACCATGGGCAACTGAGAGAAAGTCAATGCTCTTTTAACAGCACAGATCAAATGTAATGTTCACCATCTACACTCTGAGGTCCCTTCCAACCCAAATAATTCCATGGTTCTCTGATTTCAGCTAAGCCAGTAAAACCATGGGCAACTGAGAGAAAGTCAATGCTCTTTTAACAGCACAGATCAAATGTAATGTTCACCATCTACACTCTGAGGTCCCTTCCAACCCAAATAATTCCATGGTTCTCTGATTTCAGCTAAGCCAGTAAAACCATGGGCAACTGAGAGAAAGTCAATGCTCTTTTAACAGCACAGATCAAATGTAATGTTCACCATCTACAAAGAGGCTCCTTTGGCTTTAAGCTGAAGGAGAATAGATTCTTATTGGAAATCAGGAAGGAATTGTTCCCTGGGAGGGTGGGGAGGCCCTGGCACAGGGTGCCCAGAGCAGCTGTGGCTGCNTTTTCTTCCCCAATGAAGTTGAGCGTATTTTAAAATATTGAACCTTTTTTTTTCACTGATAGGCGAAAACACCTTTGCCAAAGTGAAACAGTTTTGGGCTTTTCAAACTCCTTTGTCATTTGTCTGTTTAGTGTCTGCATAGGTCATTTTTGCTGGGCTAAAAGTTCTGCAGGAAGGGGATCTGAAGAGAAACCTTCCTAGCACTCAACATCTGGAAGTTTTGAGATACCGGGGGGGAAAAATGCATCATATAACAGAGGAAACAACAGAAAGCAATGAGACAAGTATGTAATTCAGTAAACAAATTAAGACATTTCCAAACTGCTGTCTGCTGAGCAGCACTAGTCTTCAGGAGATGGCTAAATGACTACAGATACATAATAAAATTCACTTCACTTATCTCATCTCTAGAGTGTTTTCAATTACATGTTTGATGATAAGGCTGCAAAATCCACAGGAGAAATTATGGAAGTTGCCTTAAAAAGATTGGTTCCAAGCTAGTCTCCCTCACACATGTTAAATCTGGAGATATTCTGGTAACTGAGAACAGATTTCAGCGTCATCATTAAGGCATATTCTGTCTGAGAAGGAAATCACCAGAATCATTAAATAAGGACTCCAAAAAGCACACATATTGCTGTGTATTTGCCCAGCCACCACATTAATGTGATGCATGAGTTTTTGTAAGGTAGAAGCTTTTTCATAAAGTGCTTCAGACTGCCTTTTATTCCTCAGGCTGGCTCTCCACAAAATGAAATGTAATGTTCACCATCTACACTCCAAAACCACATTTAGACCATGAAGGCATAAAATTACTGTATTATTTTATGTATTATGAGCATGACTATAGTCTGGTCCTTTTCTCACCGTAAGAATTAAATAAATCATACTCAGAAATTATTGGTGCTCTTATTGAAATTCAAGTATCTGTTAAAACCCTGTGGTACAAAGAGAAAGGTGACACCCTGACTGATCACTGGAGCTCTTCCTACCCGAAAAAAAATCCCCAGATGTTTTGCAAGAAGAACTAGCAGTGGTCCTCACTAAATTTTTGCCATGATTCTACAGGGGAATGCCCTAAAATATGCCCTCAATAGTCCATGTGTTTTCAAAGAAGTTGCCACAGGGTAAATTACATGAAGAAATACATGTGAGAAAGTGATTTCAGCCAAATCCAAAGAGGCTCCTTTGGCTTTAAGCTGAAGGAGAATAGATTCTTATTGGAAATCAGGAAGGAATTGTTCCCTGGGAGGGTGGGGAGGCCCTGGCACAGGGTGCCCAGAGCAGCTGTGGCTGCCCCTGGATCCCTGGCAGTGTCCAAGGCCAGGCTGGACACTGGGGCTTGGAGCAGCCTGGGACAGTGGAAGGTGTCCCTGCCATGGCAGGGGGTGGGATAGGATGGGATCTGAGGTCCCTTCCAACCCAAATAATTCCATGGTTCTCTGATTTCAGCTAAGCCAGTAAAACCATGGGCAACTGAGAGAAAGTCAATGCTCTTTTAACAGCACAGATCACTCTGACAGGAGATATATCCAGAAAACAACACAAATGGGGAAATGTGAAACTCAGGTTGTAAGGAAGCACTCTCAATAATTCCAACCAGCCTCTAAACTGTAACCAGGAAGAATAACACAAACTCTCCAGTGGTTTAATCTTAAAACATGGATCTGAAGAACGGTGCATTTCACACCAGGTCCTCTGTGTATGTTCAGGTCCAGCTTTGATGTACCAGCAAAACAAGCTCAGCTCAGCAGATGCTGTGGGGATGCAAAACACTGGTGGCCCCACCATCTCTCGGGCCAGCGTCACTGAGGCAAGAGGTGACAAGGGGCTGTGCTGGAGGGAAGGGAAGCCCACCTAGATGCAGCCAGCTCAGGCTCTGCAGCTGCAAAAGCAAGAGGCTTGTCCCTGCTGCAGTACAGCCTGTGCCCCCCCAGCCTCAGGTCAGCAAAGTTCCTTTTTGCCTGTGGTGCAGAGGAGCCTTGAACTGTCCCAGCGTGGATCCCGGTGCAGATGGAGCTGCTCCTGCAGCTGTGCTCCAGAAACCTCCAGGGGCTCCCTTCTCCCGGGCATGTGCTCCACAAGGTGGGTCCTGCGAGGTGCTGCTTCACCCACAGAACAGGGAAAAAGAGCAGCTGCTGGGTTTACAGCAAGCTGGGGGCCTGGGAAGGAGTGAAACTCAATAAGCAAGCAGTTACTCCAGCAGAGGACTTTTTCTGTGTTGAAGAATGGCCTGTCTGTAGTCTGTGCAGCTCCTCCTCGTTTTAGGAGGCTGGAAACTGTCCTCCCGCTCTATAAGGCACTCAGTCCATGAAGCTAAAGTAAAAATAAAATCTATTGTCTTCACTGTGCTACAAAACATGCAGAGGAAAAAAAAATAAAATGCTGCTCCACATTGGGACAGGGAAAGAGAAATCAATTAAAGGAAAGAAGAAACATATGTGGGTGTTTTGGAGAGGGTGCAGTTTGTTGAATAAGTTATATTGATAAATTAGGCATAGATATATTATGCAAAGCCAGTAGTAAATCATGATGTGCCATGTGTGTCTTTCATGCCAAGTATTACAAAGGCTTTGCAGCTCACGAACAAACCTGAACACCATCAGCTACATATGAGTCTGGGTTGAATTTGGCAGAATTTGGCATTATAACGTGTGTTAACCAGTGGAAAAAGGTATCTCAGTTACTTTTACAAGTTATATCAGACTGCAACTGGGCCACTTCATAACAAAGAATTCAAATTTTCAAGATTTCTACAACCATGGTGATTGTCTGAAATAAGTAGAAGACAAAGCAATGGTAAAAGCAAATGGTAAATATATGATAGAAATACCAGATGTAGATAAAAACCAAGACTGACTGTGTAAATAGGAGGTAGGGAGTGACTGACTGGGGATCAGCTGTGAATTCAGGAGCGGGGGATTGTCCTGGGCCCCAGGTGAACCTGGAAGCTGAAAAGTTGAGAAGTCATGTTGCACAGAGATGACAGAAAATAAAGAAAAATTACTTCAGTGGTGTAAATCTCTACCATTTCCCCTTATATGTAAGAAATATATCCAGCCTGGGAAAATGGAGCCTAGGGCAGTGGGGAAAAAACCCAAAAGGTATTTTGGCCAAGCCCTAACAGAAATTGACCAAGGACATTGTTTAATCTTCAATTCATAAGGATGTTAAAAGGAGTTTAGATTAATATTACTGGAAAGAGTTTAAAGATTGTGTAGAAAACTAATTTTTCCCATCCAGATTTTATGAAGAAACTTCACACATTTCTGCTTCCTCTGGCTGAGGCTGGAGAGACAAGTTAGAGATCTTTTGGTAGATGCATCTTTCAAAATCATGTTCCATTAAAAAATTACCTTCTGTATGTTGAATATCAGCATTTGTGGGAAGAATTAATCCTTCCAATACATTCACATAAATAACATATCTTTTGAGGCAATTTCTGAGTGAGTGGTGGAAAATAAGCAGGTCAGAACACGGCTGAATAATGACAGGGGGTGAGGGCTTAGAAAAATATTCTTTATTATTCTGCTGTGTTTGAATGACTCTTTCTTTTTTCTACTTCTTGACCTTTTACCAGGTGCCACCATGGGATGATACAGTTTATGAAATCCACTGTTTAGGAAACACAACAATGTAGAGTTACTCCACATGTGAGCCACAGCAGCAGCTACATCAATCAAGACCCTTATTCCTGGGTTATTTGTACTCCTCAGTGTTTAAAAGGAACTGGCCTCCATGATTCTCAACACCCCGAGCACAAACAAAGCTGTAATAACTCACAACTTAATGAAAGCAAACTCTGTATAATACACACAGACCCTGAAACTCGCAGAGAAAATCTCAGTTCAGCCAAAACACGCAGACAAAAGAAGAGGTTTAAATCCCTTCCAGACACAGAGGCATGAGACACAAGGATATGTTCTGTTTATTTAACAAGCCAGAGCTGGAGCAGGAGCCCTCACAATACAATTACAGTGGTAACAATAAAAATGCAGCAAACCAAGTCCTGCAGCCCATGAAAGACAAAGCCAGCGGCAGGATTATAGAACCTGCACACCCAGACGTTTTAATACCTGTGCCAGACACAGAGCTGTATGATAATACGAGCACAATAAAACATGAGGAACCTAAATCCAAGGAGCAGATGGAAAGGCAAAGGTTCTCTGGTGAAACCACTTTTCACTGGAGGCTTAGCTCCACAGCTTCGTGTAGAGCGGCCATCCATTCCAAGTCACCCTCGGCTCATCCTCCGCAGCAGCTTGGAAATGCTGCTCCTTCCCGTTCCGTATGTGAGGAAACACAGTGTGAGATCGTTCTCCTGCAGGAAAGACAGCGTATTCCTTGGATGATGTCAAGATTTACCCTGTGATGGCATCATCCACTGGCAGCATGGCAAACACATTAGGAAGGGCTGACTGAAGGACACACACAAGATGGGTACGTGAAGCCATCGCCCAAAAACATCTCCAAGAGAACAGCCAAGGCTCCCACACAACAGAAGCTCTGCTGCTGTTGACACAGGATTTTAGCCACAACCTTTTCTCAGAGCCCTCTGCCAAATCCAGGGCTGGAAATGCAAAGCAACAACAAAGGTGGGACCAGGGAAAGTTTAGACCTAATGAGCAGATGAGAGAAATGAGAATAATGGTCCTGCTTGATCCTAAATTATACACAGCAGGGTTTTTTCCCCAGAAATGTGAATCATAGAGAACCATGGATCAAAACTATGTGGAGAACTGTCATTTCAGAATCACACTGTCTTTTGTAGCTCGGCTCTGCCTGAAGAACATGGATCTGATTGAACACTGGTGCTTCAGATGTTGGATTTTGCTTCACAGAAGATTGCAAAGAAGGCTTTTCTTACTGAGTCAGAGAGATTAACTCCAGAAGAGCAACTGGCTTTTAGGGCACTCCCACAAGTATTTGAAAGACATAGTTTTATACAGCATACAAAAAAAAAAAAAATGGAAATGCAATGGGTTTGTGATAAAAACGCTGTTTCTGGACATGGTTTCCTTGGCAATAGTACCAATTACAGGGCATTTTTAAACACTGTGTATGCAGAGACTTGCTTTAAATGGCCCATTCTTGAGCTGGTCAGCTCAGAACTAGAAGCAGCAAGAAAGACTAATCATTTTCTTTAGTTCAGAGAGCAAGTAGAAACTAACAGTGATACAAGCTCGTCTTCTCAATGCCATCCATGCTGACTGAGAGCTGAAGTCAAGAGGATCTTGATTTGCCACCACCCCAGGAGGTGTCCAAGGAAGGACTGGACGTGGCACTCAGTGCTCTGGGCTGTGTGACAAGGTGGGGATTGGTCACAGTCTCACCGTAAAAGCTTGAGTCAAGACTCATCATAAAGTAATAATATGTTTCTGCATAGTGAAAAACAATGTAAAATTGTACAGGGAGAGGATTTGGCCTCCCACCCTTCCATGATTTTTTTTTTTACTCTTCTTCTCTTATATTTCTTTCTGCTTTTTACATTCACTTACCACTGGAGATGGCTCCTGCAGAACCAAAGGGGCACATAGTCAAGTGAATCTCACACACAAGTTCGTGTTTCGGGTATCCACTGCTTTAATCAAAAGGGAGAATTTCCTCTTCTCTACCGGTCAGCACCAGACCTGAGGAAGGTCTAAACTCCATGAGCCCCAGAGATCAAAAGAGCTCTTTCAAGAGGAAGAACAGCGGATAACTGTAAAGGAAGTTACAGCTGTTTGCCATTTAATGAAGTTAAATGCACATGTAAATGTTTATAGACTCCAGGCTGAACTCAATTTTTTTTTGGAAGCAGGACTTTTGCAACATAATTATATACTCCGCTATGTTTTCCTGCTGGATTGTGAGTTATGCATAATTCCTTGTGATAATCTATAAATGGGTCATGGATCTGAAGAAACTGAGACACCCCATTACCTACCTCATTCACATGAGCACTACTGTGTTTTGTTCCTGAAAACAACATTTATGCAAACCTCTCACTCTTAACATGATTGGTTTGGGGTCTAATCTTAATATTTTTCCTACACTCACAGTCACATACTGTTTGAAAACAACAACAGCAACAACAAGGAATCCACTCACATTTCTGGGCAGGGTCCAAGCACTCCTTAAGGATTGAATGAATGGCTTCCTCTAAGCAAGGAAAATCTTCAGTCTCTCATCTGGAAAATATTATGTGAGCAAAAGCACAGGTCAACTGTTACCTGCCGAGTCTGAAACTGTTATCAGTTGATTTTTATTCTTTCACATGGGGGAGGAAGCAGTATGCATAACTCAAAGAAGAGGTCGAAATGGTCTTTGTAACCAGGCAAGCGTAAAAGTCTAAGGTAATTTACAAAACACCACAGAAACCTGTTTTAATTTAGTTAAATTCAAGGAAAATATTTTAACAATATGGGATTTTTTTCCTTCCTCCAGTCTCTAAACTGTGTGTTCAGCCTACTGAACCAACTCCACATACACTAAACCTAAGATGTTTTGCAAAGGAACCTCCAAGAAACCCCCACCAGCTCTCCTGCATTGCTGCTCGCTGGCTTTCCTGCAGGCATGAAGCTAGGAAGAAAATTTCTGTAAAAGCTGTGAGATTAGAGGCATTTTATACTTGAGGAGCCAGAGTGGATAGCAGGCAGCACCAAATTAAGTAATAATGACATGAGGTATCTGAGCAAGGATGACAGTAATTTTTTTTCCGTAAAAGGCTGATTAATCCCAGTTAGAGCTACTATTGAAAAATCAGACAGGCCTCTGTTTTTCCCATTATATCTCACTCTTGGCTCGTCTCTTAAAGTTTTCCTGCACTCTGCTTTCTTGCGATTCCCCTGCCACCAAGTGTCAGAGCCCCAGCACTCCGTTTCTGGGTGAGGAGAACAGTCCACCATTCATCCCCACCAGCTGCAGCAGGGAGGAATTCCTCGCTCCTACAGTGGCACTGGATATTAATGCCATCCCTGGAAGGGAGGAGGGGAATTGCCTGTCCCCCACCACAAGCGGCATTGAGGGGGCTGCTGCAGCATGCACATCCCACGGGACAGAGCATCTCAGACTGTCCATCCATCCATCCGTCCGTGTCCCCCGCGCGGCCTCGGCTGCCATCTCCTTGGCTGTTGGGTTACACTATGTGGTGACAGAGAGATAAGCCCTGAAGGCCGGAGAGAGCGAGAGCCTCTTTCCTGGGCCCGGAGGGGACCCTGGGACTGTGTCCAGGTCACCGGGGATGGGCAGAGAGAGGATTGTGGTTTGTGGACAGGGCTGGACCTGTGAGAGGTGATGGTTGTAGTTTGTGACCTTATAGGGTATTGTTTACCTGTTACCATAACAGGCAATGTCTGTGCACTACCCCAGGTGATTGGGGAACACTGTGGTGACCATCTTTCCTGTTTACATGATGTTATATCCTGTTGTGTGTGGGTATTTGGGGGGATTCTGGCTGCGCAATAGACGACTTTGCACCTCCAGCTTGTGTGCGGAGTCCATGCCCATGCGTGATTACTGCACTTGGCCTCAGCATGCAGGCCCAGCTCAGCTCCACGCCAGGCCCGGCCTGACAGGCCGCCAGACCCACAAAATGTTTTGACCTTGTCCTCCCTTCAGTGATGCCTGAAGTGGCCTCCTAAAAACCAGAGACTAGACAGGAATAAGGGAATAAAGGTAGGTATTTATTTGAAGAGCCTTCAGAGGTACACCCTGGGCAGGCCAAAGGTGACACTCAAGATGGACGACGAGTCACGAGTTCTTCACACTTTTATAAGTTTGGTTCATTTGCATATCAGTGTTAATTCTCCAATTAAAGCTTCCGTTAATGATGTAATTTCCCCAAGCTTGCTCACCTCTCAGAGGCTTTTGGTTTATACTTTTTGGGCCTAGGACAGTCTTGGTGGCCTTGAAGAGCGAGCCTGTATAGGCTTTATTGTGTCTACCCAGCATGAGAGAGCAGAAGTTAACAGGCTACAAGACACTTCAGAGTTACACACTAAGCAACACAGAATTTGAAAAATATAAAAGTCAAAACCTCAGGCATCATCAGCAAAAGGCAGGTCCCTCAGTCCTCCCTAAATTCAGGGCACAGATCTCCAAATGGCTTTGCCAAGTGCCAAGCCCAAACAATCGCCCCAGCTCTGCAATGAGACACTTCCCCGGCCCACCCCCGTCTCCTTCCCACTCAGCCCATGGAACAAAACACCCCTGTGTCTCTTTCCGTCAGACCAGGAGACTGCAAGAGACATATTTAAACTCAGATAAAATAAAGGCACGTCCCTTATGGCCAAAGTGTAAGATGTCATTTAAATAAACTTTCACCAAAAAAAAGAAAAAAAGGAAAAAAGAAAAGAAAAAAAAAATCACAAAGTGCCCTGCTATAAATGAGTGATTCTTAACGCAGCCAGTGATCAACAAACTCACTTCCTAATTAAGTGTAGGAGCATAATAAGGAACAGGGCATCCTTTGTTTTGCCAGCCCGTGTGAACTCCAGCCACAAGTCCCCAGACTCCCCTAACTCCTGCGTTCAGAGCTCGTAATTAGTACATAAGGAACCAGGTACTGCAGCAGCAGCCCCTCAGACAGTGGCTCCATTCAGCACCAGCCAGATGTGAGGAGCGTTCAAAGGGCGCCGACTGACTCACATATTGCGTGGTGTTGTGTGACACCATAATCTCTGGTTTCCAGCCCCACAGTCAACAGCCACTGTCATTTTTAATGCTTTCTAATTAGCTGGTAAGCTTTACAGAGAGGTTCAGCCGTGCAAGTAGAGCTACTGGTGGAGGACAGGTTGGTCAGTGTGCCTAGTGTTTCCTAAACTATCCCCAGCTTCACTAGATATTAGATATTCATGCCAGTGTGATAAAAATCGGATCATGGCACATGCAATACGTTTAAGGAGCTTTCAGATGTGCCTCTTTTGAAAATTAGCCCACAAAATGAAAGGGAAAATGGGAAAAATATACACAGAAAAGCATCATGAGAAGCAAAAGTGAACCTCCGCTTGAGGTACCAGGAAGCCTCCAAGGGAACCCCACTCAGATGTCCACCTCTGTTATCCCTCTCTGAACAGTGGGCCACTGTTCCTGTAAGTCTCCATCCCAGAAAATCCAGCCTCTGAGGCAGCAGACAATGTTCAGAGGTCAGGAGCCACTCTTACCTCCCTTGCACAGCATCTTAGCTCAAGATTTGGATGATCTCTGTAGCCTCAGCTGGGCTGGCACCCACCAGTTAAAGAGCATATCCCCTCAACCAGTCAGTAGAAGGTAAAAAGTGATAATAAACTATTTTATTAAAAAGTAGTATTAACACTATGTGGTGTAAACTGCTCCTCTGGCAGCAGGAGAACAGATTCCTCCTGCATCTGACAGCTTTACTGCACTCCAGGTAAGACAAGGTGTGTGTGTGTTCAAAACCCCTTCTCAGCCACATATTCTGCAGCTTTCTCTCTTTTTTTTTTCTTTTCTACTAAATAAAATTTCTCATACAGGAGTGCTGTATGCAGCACTTAATGAGCAGAGTAACCTTCTTAAATGATTCGCATAAGCACCTGTATGAATAGCAGTCCAATACTGACCTAAAAAAGGGGATGTTACAGAAATGTTTGTACAGATTTCACAGACCTGCTCTGCTCTGGGGAAATATTGACAGAGGGTATAAAAGAGCAGCAGGTAAATTAGCAGTAATTACTGAGAACTATTAACAAATTATGAACTGCAAATGAACCAAGTTAGCAAATAGGCTGAGGGGCCACTGGCTATTACATGCCCACATTAATAATTTGCTGAATTAGTTGGAATATAATAATAACACATTCAATAGAAATATCAAGTGTGATTGTAAAAGAAGACAGAGAGCAAAACTAAATTTGTTGAACGTAAACTGCACCATTTGATTTAATTCTAATTAATGGTGAAACAGAGATATGGGGGAGAATATTTTCCAAATCTGTGTGCACATATCAGATACCATCAGATGAAAAATCCTTTTTGAAGAAGTTAATTCTCTATTCTTATCATGTGTTGCAGCAGCAGCCCTGTGCTCCTACTTGCAGACAAGCAGGTCATTCATCCAGAAGCAATCTTCAAACTGTGAAGCATTATCAAGTTGTTCATTTACTTTGTTTCTTTCGCAGATGAATGAGCTGAGGCTATATCTGGAGTAATGTGGTGATGAAATCCTTCATCTTGTCTGTGCCTCTCAGCCACCCAGAGATAAATTGCACGGCCCCTCACCCAGCTATCCCAGGTTAGGCTGATTTGCTCCAGGCTGCTGCAGCACAGAGGATCAGAAACAAAAGGCTTTCCCAAACACCATCCCTGAAACCCACATCTGGATGGAGTCTGAGCAGGAAAGAATTATGAAAAAACTCACAGCTCCCATCCTGTGGCAAGACCCATTTATCCTCTCAGCCAGGCATACCTGTGCCTCCAGCAGCTTTCCTCCAGTGATGATCTAATGATTAATAACACAAGTGTAAGGGTGGGGGGCAATGCAGTGATGAGGAAGACAGCTTTTCAAGTACCACCTCTCTTCCAGAGAGGTGATTGCACGTTCTCCACAGAATGAATAATGCTGCTTATTGTGTGCTAGGGAACATCAGGCACCACTCAGATGCATTACTCATCTATTTTTCCAGGTCAAAATCAATGTGAGGAAAAGTGATGTGACATGGGCATTATAGACTTTTTAACAATACTGATAGAGAGGAATTATTAATGACCCACCCAGTGACCTCAAAGGAGACTGCTGTTTGCTCTCAGCATGCTGGTTTGAGTGTGTGAAAGGAGGTGGGCTGCAGGAGCTCACAACATGTTTTCAGGATCTGACCTGCCTTTCCCTGGAAGTGTTTCCTCCTGCTGTAGAGGAGGGACATCAGGAGCCCACACCCAGATCATCTAGAGCTGAGTGATGGCAGCTGAGAGCTCTGTATGGGAGTCCACTGACCTGTCCCAGCTGCCACCCAAGAATCACAAAGGAGCCTAACACATAAATAGGAATTTCTATTTTTTTATCGAAAGACAGGTGTCCCAAAACCTGGCACAGTCATGTGTTCAGTACATGGTAAAATAAAAAAATCCTTATGAAATTAAACAGGTTTATTTAAATCAATGGGTCTGCACCACAGTGTTTAACTGATTTTCCTCTTGCCCCTTTCTACTTCTTTCCACATCACCTGTACCTGTGATTCACATTGCTTTATTTGGTCCTGTCTCGATTTTTCCTCCCTCTTTTCTAAAGTGGGTTCTGAACTCAGAGAGGTTGGCATTCAGGACATGCTCATGACCCACAAAATCACAGAATCACCAAGGCTGGAAAAGACCTTCAAAGACATCAAGTCCAACCCTAGACTGAACACCACAATGTCACTAAACATGTCACAAAGTGCCACGTCCACTCATTTTCTGAACACCTCCAGGGATGGTGACTCCACCACTGTCCTGGGCAGCCTGTTCCAATTATCAACCACTCTTTCAGCCAAGAAATTTTTTCTAGTGTCCAATCCGCTTGATCCATGCATCAGAAAAGATTCTACAAAACAATTAAATATATAAAGCTTCCTTTTTGTTAACACCAGCCCAGAAATCACAGACTTCTCTCAACCAATGGCTGATTTCTATTACCCTCAGTGTTACTGTTGAAAACTACAGCTCAATGGATGAGATTTTTGCAGGCCTGGATTTCCCTACCCAGGAATTCCCGAGGTATGAGGAAATCTCCATCCAAAGTGCTTTGCTGTGTCAATATCACCCTCCAATGCCTGTCCATCCCAACCCCTCTGGAGCAAACAGCAGGCGTGGGCTCCCAGCTCCGTTTATCCTCAGCAGATTGATGGATCCCAACCACTCCTGTGGAAAAGCCTGGAGGCACGAAAAACAAGGAGAAGGACACATCCCTGAACTGGAATCATCCTGCACCCATCTGGGGTGTGCTGACAGGCAGTAGCTGGGAGGGAAGCTGTGGTTATTGCTACGTTAACAGGTCGCTCTGTAAATCCATCATACTCGGGGGGGACCTTATGCGATGTGTGGGAATTGAGATAGGTGGAAAACAGGAAATACACACCAACAATAAAACTGGGTTTTAATCAAAAACATGCTTGGTGAGAGCAAGGAGTGATTTCAGCTTGAAGAACTGCATGCAACCCCAAGCTAGGCTTTTTGAAATGAGCCACAGCAAACTTTAAAGATCAGACCAAGAAAATATCCCACCACATGAAGATAAAATCCCTGTTACAGGGTGAACCACAGAAAATCTGAACCAAATCCTTATTGTTCCAAATGATGCTTGCAACCTAATTGAAGAAAACACAACTGTGTTGGTAACTATTTAATTTAATTCACTTAATATTGCATTATTCAAACTTCTTTTGTACAAGGCATTTGAAAAGCTCCATAGTCAAGAGTAGCTTTTGGGAATAAAACTTTAGCTGTCAAATGTAGTGACAAGTATTTGTTGAACTGATTTCACAGCTGTCATTAGCAGAAAAATTCCACTAAAAGTTGATTTGAGTTGTCATTAACAGAATCATATTTTAAAATGCCATATTTAAATGGGGATTTTGTGAATCCCAGTTAGTGACGAACTGCAGCCTCCTGAAGATGCATGTCACAGAAGTGTTTCAATGTTTTTTTAATTTCCACACTCCTTTGATAATTTCCATATTTTAATAGACATAGGTACTAATAACTTCAGGGCAGGTTAGCAACTGACAGATGCATTTTGCTGGTAGAAGTTCATTATTTTATCCAATACCACAGTATGACCATAAAAAAGAAAATTTAAAAAAGGCAAAAGCAGAGAGTAAGAGAAGGACATAGAGAAGGAATAGAAGTGATGGGTTATGGTAAAATAAGGTATGAGTCAGGCAAAGAAATTATTTTGGAAGGTTAATCTATACAGGTCTTCTCTTTACCATAAATCTCCTAAAGAGCTGCTATAGAAAGAGAAGGGTGGGGCTCCCAAGACTGAGATTAATTGATCACTAAATGAAACAAACCATTGTTAGGTTTCAGTGATCCTGCAATCACAACAACAGCCGTGCTAATGAGTCAGGCTGAAGGCACCAGAATCTGCAGAATTTAGTCTGTAAAATGGATGTCACTGAGAGGTGGAGTTTTCGGGATCTCTTTATCCATCAGTCACCACCTGGAGCCAGTTGATAACACTGTGGATGTGGATGTTTATCTGTCATACCCAATATCCAGACACACAGAGAGGTTAAGCTACTGTTCAGGAAACACCATAAAATTATATTGTCCTGACCAAAAAAAAAAAAACCAAACCAAACCAAACCAAACAAAACAAAAAAAAAAAAAAAAAAAAAAAAAAAAAACACCAAACTCTCACACAATGCCATATTTCTCCTCCCAAGTCAGCTGCACGCAGGATTCTGTGAGACCACAGCTTTATGTAACTGTGCTTGACATCACAGTTCTGAAACACTGCAGAATCTAAAGTGGAAATTTTAAAAGTACAAACTAGCTCCCTGAACCTTCCCAGTGCCTGCTGGAATTCCTGAAGGAAACCCTTACTCTTTCAGGCTGTTCCAGCTGTTTGAGCAGACTAAAGGGAAATGCAGAAGCACAGCTGGCATGGCATGTCCTACTTTTAAATGACAAGTCATATCTTCACACGATTTCAGCTCATTAACTGATTGTGCATCCACCAAGCATCTGTTTCAAGAGCTGTTAGCTGCTGTTCCAGTGCCCATAGCAACAGTTATAGGCGCCAAAATAATCAAATTAATGATTTTCTGAAGGCTTATGAGAAGGTATCTTTTTCCCTCATGTAAAGACAACCACATTCTCCCAGGTCTTTTTTCACATTCACACTTCCATCTCCCGAAAGACCGAAGGGTCAGTGTTTTCGTTCAATTTAAGGAATGGTCGTTTTAATCAAAATGGTGTCTTCTCAACATTTTGGGCAAAGAAAATTGAAACATGGGCTTGTTTCCTGAATTAGTCACTCGCACGCTTAAGGGATGATACGTTCTGGTGTTCAGTGGGCAAGTTCTCTTAGATGACCACTGTGCTTAAATGTGACCATCCCCGTACATCCTGTGCTGATTTAAATGCTCATCTCTCCCAGTTGCGTCTTGTACAATCACAGACCGCTTCAGTTTGGAAGGGTCCCCTGAGGACCATCGAGTCAACTCCCTGCTCCTCTCAGGACTACCCAAAACTAAGCCACATGGCTCAGAGTGTCATCCAGATGCTCCTTGAATTCCAACCGCCTTGGTGCCGTGACCACTCTCCTGAGGAGCCTGGGAACTGGGAGATCCCTGGAGGAGGGAGTGGTGGAAGGGAAGTGCTGACTTGTTGGGATCGCTCAGTATTTTGTGCCTCCATAATTAAAAAGGGAATTCCATTCAAGGCAATGCAACCGCTTCGGTTTCAGAGATTATATTTTTGGAAATTTCCTGAATTTGCATTTAGGAAATGGAATTTTTAGGGATTAGAGGAGTGGGTAAGGAAGCACATGCTAATTAGATGCACTGTGCTTAGTGAGCTGGGACAAAACCTTCAGGATCAGCATCTGGAGGGTGTGCAGGCTCTCGATCAGCTCATGGGAGCATCCTTGGGTGGTGACACTCTGGATTGCAGCTCCTGTTTTGGGAGGGGTTTATGCTGAATCACTTCTTTCTTGGTTTTTGAAGGGGTCTTTGTCGGTAACCCTGGAAGGTCTGTCAAGCCTCAGAACAGGCCTCAACTTCAATAGTTATTTTATTAAAGATTAGTGTGTACCTATTGCAGTATTCTCTAAGGATCATAGTAAAAAAATGTGACTATAGTTATAGGTATTCTGATACCAGACATGGGTGAGGAGAATGTTGATTGTTTTTTCTGACAGATTCACCATCTCCTTGTTATCAGCCTGATAATTTTACTGATATTTGCCTTTTCCTCTGTGTTCTCACAGAACCTCCCTTCTAAGACAGGAAAAAAATCATATTTATTAAATAGCATTTTATGCTGCACTGCAGGCACAAGGAAATCACTTCCAAGAAGCACCAGGAGGGTCCCTTGCAGAGAAGTTTAAGAGCAAAATTAAACTTGGAACTTCCAGCATTGAATGTACTTGCCTGAAAATAAATCATTTAAGATACACAGAGGTGCTCTTTCGTATTAAAACCAGTGCAAGGTGTGAAGCATAAATCCTTTCACCGATTAAGGTGAATGATCTAAATCATTAAATGTTTTCTTTAGCTCCCCATGGGGACAGAGTATCACTGAAGATGACAATGACAGAACCATTGTGGCAAAAACTGCAGATAAATTACCCAAGCAGTCACCCAAGCACAAGATATTGAAAAATAGCTCTGTGCAGTTCTTTACAACAACTTAAAATCCTTCTGATACCTCAGTGTCCACATGGATCTGAGAGACTTCTTGGATGCCGGACTGTGTGATTATCTGTTATGAACTGGAAGGCAGAGTGATGAAAACTTGTAAGGAGAAAGAATTATCCTTTTTGGTAGAATTTAATTTTTAAGCCTTTATGTTTCTACATTTGGCATTTGCTCATGCTGCCTTGTGGCTTTTAAGTAATCACAGTGAGTGGGTTTGGAGATTTACATTATTCAGGAGAGGGAGCCAAGAAAATGTTGGTGCTGTAAGGAGAGGTAATAGAAGTGTATTTTTTTTCTTTGATTTTGCTTTGAATGATAAAATCTACTTGTAGGAAGGGACATACATTATTGAAAGTTTCATCTTTCACATGGCAGATAAATCTGAGGCATTAACCACATATGGTTATCAAATAACTCGTGTCACTTTGCAAAGGAACCATAATATTAAACTGCCCTGGGTCTGTTGTGCCTGAGGGGGGAAAAAAATGAAAATCCTTGATGTTTGACCTCTCAGCTTCTCGAATGAAAGAGCACTTGAAGGATTCCTGACAAGGGCCACAGCACACAGCCTGTGGCTATGGCAGCACAGGGAGATGCCCCTGGAGCTGAGCAGTGTCTGACCACATCCTTGCTCTTGGTCCACCAAAGATGGGGTGTGCCTGGGCTGTCCTCTTCTGCACTGGGATTTCAGGTACAAAACCTCTCCTCTGTGGTGTCTCAGGAAGGCTGGCACCTCTGGCAGGGCGGGATGTCCTCTGGTGTGGGAAGGGTTGCTGGGCAGACACCACGTTCTCATTCCCACCCAACCGCAATAGCTTGTGTGGCGGGCGTTGGGTTGGGGATCCTTTCCCAAGCACAGTTGGAGGACAGCAAAGAACTAAAAACAAAACAGCTTTGAAAACACGAGGCAAATCTGGGCAGGATGGCCTGAAACCTCAGACCCGTGAAAAGTGTTCACAGAGGGCTCACAGGTCCCTCTCCAGCGATGACACCCACGGTGGACGCAGCACCTGGGCCTGGTTTGTGATGTGCTCCACAGTCAGGGGGAGGTGGCTCCTTCCTGAGGGTCCTCCAGGCTTCCCCAGGCTGCAAAGTGAGAGAGGCACAGCACAGAGAGGGCAGAAGGCAAGGGCAGGATTGGGGTGAATGAGTGGTGGGGATGTCCCAGGGACAGGAGAGAAGTCACAGCGCTCACAGCTGAGCAGGAGGTCACAGAGCCAGCCCAGAGCCAGGCTCACAGGAAGGCTGAGAGGCTGACGGCAGCCTTGTTTACAAACCTTTTTACTTCTACACTCCGCCCCTAGCTGCTCCAAGCTTACCCTGCTTAAAAAGGCGCACTGCGCTATTTTTTTTTCTTTTTAAATTCAAATAAATACCTACGTTTTGTTGTTAAAAGCCATTTTTTTAGGGAACTGAGTACAAAGGAATGCTCTAAGCAGGCCCATCTCAAGCCACAGATCGTCTCATGACACTGTGAAGGGACACAGAGTCCTATAGCTGATCCAAAGTGGATTCCAATTAACAAAATCAATTATTACATCCCCCATGCCCTTTATTTAACCTGATAAAAACTGTGGCTCAAATAAGTGGAAAGCAGAAATCTGTCCGTGAAACATTATAAATAGGAGTCTCCTGTGTCTTTAAACACGCAGTACAAGTACAGTAGCTGAAGTACCAAGGCAAAGCAATGGCAACAGGAATGCAGCCATCTCCCCTCACAGCCCCTCACTGATCGATCCTTTCTCATTTCATTTCACCCTTCTGTCATCTCTTTGCTATGCTATTAGCCAGAGCCTTCAGCTGTCTCTGGTTTCTGAACATCAGCTTAAACTGAAAACCCTTTAGATGTTTTCCCATTTGAAGAGTTTCTCTCTGCCAGGGAAAAAATTCAAAACACGCTATATTTGATTGTTTCAAATTGAAAATTACCTCATCCTGTAGCTTCCTCTCTTGTTCCACACTCCAGTAGTCCTGGGCTGCAATTCTGTGACAGTGATGAGCTTGCTCTTATCACACTCAAGTCAATAAAACAATTCTTTCTTATGTGGTAATATTTAAAATGACACAAAGAAAAAATTACAATGAGGATACCATCTCAGGAATGGAGGGAGACAGAGGTGCTGTCAAAAGGAGGGAAAAAACAGTAATAAAGCTTTTCATGCATTTATTATATAAATACCAGTTTCAGGAGGGTTTGCCCCAGACCTTGCAATGCCCCCAGAAGCAGCTTAGCAATTGTTCCCACTGCTACTTTGAGTTTTGGGAAAGAACTCCTGAGCTGTATTAGCAGAGAAATACAAATCCCAGGCTTCTGTCTCCCTTGTGCCACGTGCACCAGGTTGTGCTGACAGGCTACAAACAGGTCCAAGCTTCCTCCACCTTGGTTTTCACAGGAGTTCCTACCTGTTCACCATGGCCAGCAGGGCAGGAAATACACACATTGCCACTCTTCTCACCCACTGCTGGCCCACAGCAAAGGATATTCATTCCCTGCAAAACTGCAGATCTGCCTTTCCTGCTGTGATGAAAGATGAAGTATGGACACCAGTAACATTGGTTTGAAACAGAAGTGGAGCACAACACAGAACACAATGTCCTCCTTCGTGAGAGGATGTGGGGCACGAGGCGCTCTGGAGCTCTGAACCAGTTCGCACATTTCTGCTGTCGAAGGTCAGATGAGGCAGGGCTGACCTGTCCCAGGTCAGGGCCCTGGCTCTACCCTGCACATCACCTCTCCCTTTTTTTTGTCCCCTTGAATTTCAGCTGGCAATCTGTGCCATAAGCCGCGGTCACCAGGACACTGCTGCAGCTCCACTCTGTACACTCATGTGTCCAGAACCATTGCCTTTGATTTTCCTGGTCCCTGTCCAACATTGCAGCAAGTTCTGCCCAGGATTCACCTTCAGTATCATTCACAAATGGCACTGACTGATGTAAAATTAGATATTAAAATCGTTTAACCTTCAAAAAGTAGGTCATGTTTCTCCATCCATCCATCCATCCATCCATCCATCCATCCATCCATCTTCATCCTCTGTTTGGATGAAGAAACAAAGCCCCTGATAATTGTATTGTCTCATCTCTGCACAGCACAAGGTAATTCCACAGCTCATGATGTAGCAAATAATTTGCCTTGTGAAAACATGAGTTTCCAGAAGCTCGAGTTGTTCCACCCCAAGATATGAATTAAGACAACAGTATAAAAACGAGAGCATCACATAAACCACACAAACCAAATTCGAGTCCCTAGGCTAGATAGTTATGAAAGAGGGCAGACTCCTGAACTGGTAAGGAGACAGCAGATTTACTAAGGGTTGAATCAGAGTGGGGAAAAATTTAAATGATAGATTCTACAACTTGTAAAAGAGCAAGAGTAGCTCTTTTGTCAACAAAGAACCTTGGAAGACCAAAGCAGACTGCCAGAAACACTCAAAAAGTATTTCTCAGTCCTTTGAAATGCCACATTTAATAGTTTCTTATCAACAGAGGCTGAACCCCAGGAAAGACAGGCTCAGCATATGGATGTTGCAGCTGACTCAGAAGGTGACCCACTCTGAAAAGAGTCATTGTGCTGTGACTGAGCACAGAGACCTCGCTGCTGTCTAAGGAGACATAAAAACCAGACCAAGGAAGAGCTTTACATGCTGTGGAGAAAATATGACACTCAACACATATCTCTGTATCGTACTCAGAGTCACAGAACCCATTATAACAGTCCTCTAGCCACTGACAAATTGCTTAAGCTGATTATTTATGTAGAACCATATCTTCTAACCACACCAGTAAGAGGGCTCACAATTCCAGTGCCTGAAACTGAGGAAATACTGCCTGGTCAAGGGAAATGCCAAAATATTTTCAACATCTCGTGCCAAAGCTAAAAGCTGCACAGCAAACTCACAAGTTGCATACGGAGGGCAGGTAGATGAGGACACTTTGGGGACCAGCTGCCAGGCCAGGTGGAGTGAGGATGCATTTTGTGACCAAAATCACAGCAGAATTGTATCAGTGCCACCAGGGGACATGTCACAGAGTTGTCACAGCCCATGGGGTCCTGTGACTGAGATGGGCCAGTGGGGTAACTCAACTTTCAGCAACTAAAACCTCACCCCAGCCTGCCTGCAGGACACAGGGCAGCAGGAAACAAAACAAAAACAAGTCCATGTCACAAAATGTTGGTGGTGTAAAGGTATTCCTGCTTTGCAGCTCTTAGGATGAGCACTCAGTTTTAGGTGTTCATTGCAGCTTTAGGAAGACAGGATAATAAAACCCACGAAATTTCCACTCACAAATGCTGGCAGCTACCTGAGAGAGGTGCTCTTCTGACCCTCAGCAAAGGAGAAGGATGTTCTTCTCAAGCTCTGAGGCCTACTTTCCTTAATTTCTGCTTCCTGCTTCCATGCAGGAACTTGCTTCACTCTCTTTTGGGTTGTTGCTTCATCATAATACCTGCAGGGAACCTCCAGCACACATGGAGACATCCCCAGCTTCATGCATACAGTGGAAAATGAGCACCTAAAGGAACAGGAGGTGGTGAATATAAAAACTATCATGCAGAGAATTTAGTTTTACACAAATTTTTCCTGTTTCACAAAAGAGAGTGACAAGTCTCTCTTTCTTGGTAAACAGAATGGAGAGGTTACTGAGAAAAAGCTCAAGATTAATTCAAAGTTTTGTCTTGAATGCTAAAGCAGGAGTTTCAAACAAAACACATAACAAGATAAATATAAAGGAATAGGGGGTTGATTTCTTTTTTTTTTTTTTTTTTTTTTTTTTTTTTTTTTTTTTTTTTTTTCCCAGTGGAAAAGAACCCAAACAACAATACCATCTCTTAATTAAACACTGATGTTTTTCCTCCCTTTTTATTTACTGTGGTCTCTTGAGATCCTGGGGTATTTTGACTGCAGACAAATCTCTGGTTCACAGCGTAAACTACATGTCAGGGCTACCATCCAAGCACACCTACAGCCAGACTGTGCCCTGGGTGTCTGCTGAAGGGCAGGCGTGCAGGGAGCAGCACCAGGGTGTCCCCAGGGAGCAGGGCAGAGTGGTTCTGCTGCAGAGCAAACTGCAGATGTGGAGCTGGTTCCTGCAGCTCAAGAACCGAGGAGACACAGCCGATCCCCTCCAATTCGGGCAAACACTCAGGGTGTTTGGCTGCTGTGCAGGAGGGAGGTTTTTCCAGACAGCGCTCAGGGCAGAGCAGACCCGCTTTGGGGAGCAGCCCAGTGCTGGGCTGTGTTCTCTGTTGCTGAGCTGTTTCAGTGCTCGGCGTGTGGGAGGCAGGGCTGGAGCTCTGCCACCCGCCCCAGACCACACCGGTGGGAAAGGACGTGTGACACCGCCAGAGTCACCCTCCCACCCCACAAACCACCCTGGCACAGCCCCAGCTCCCAGCCAGCCCTGCCACTTCCCCTGATTTTAATCTCCTGGGGGGGAAACCAGGGGCTGACAGCCTGACACACAGAGTCAAAACAAAGCAACAAAAAGCTGGGAAGGGCAGCATCGACTGTGGCGCAGCCACTGGGAAAAGGAGCAGGGAAGTGATGAGAGCAAGGTGGTTTCAGGGCTCGCTGCTGCTGCTGGTTCTGACTGAGCTGCCGGTCAGACATCCTGCCCACGGGCTCTGTCCAGGCCAGGGAACACAAGTCACAAAAGAAGCCCTTTGAGGGTGTTTCAGCGCACCCAGGACACACTTGGACAAGGTGCTGCATTGCTCAGACATCACAGGGAAACGCAGCAGAGTGAAGCAACTGGCTGGCGATGCACAGGCTTCATCCCACCTGCTGCCTCTGTCTCGGGAGACCTCGCTGTCCTCAGGGCTGAAAGCCCACAGAAACCTCATTTCTGAAAGGAATGAGACACTTGTCTTTACAAACAATCTCTGGGCCTGCTGGTAGATGGAATTAGCACTGAGAGATAAGATGAAAAAATTGGAAGGATCTCACTGATTGATGAATGGAAAGAGATTTGCCTCTACAAACAGACTGTAGGTCTGGTGAGAAATGAGATTGGATATTGAGAAATGAAAGAAACATGGGAAAACCATAAAATTCAATAAGAACTAAAAATACAGGGGGGGTTATACATTAGAAGGGAACCTTAGGTATTAGGCGTTCTGGGAAGTCTGTACCTCTTGAGTACCTCAGCCAATGGGGAAAGAGAGANTAAGAATTCGGACTCTGTTATTTTTCCAATTTATTTTTTTTGTAATAAGCAATATTTCTTTTTAATTAAAACAAGCGTTGTCTTTATTCCTGACATAACAGGACTCCTCTGTCTCCTTGTTGGACATAAACCTCTGGTGTTCATGGATTAATTTTCCTGACATTTCCCTCCATGCTGCAGGCTCTGATGTGTGTCACAGATGTGTGGTGCCAGCCTGGCTGCACACAGAGAGCCCAAGCACTGTGTCTGCTACCCATGCTTCCAGCAAGGTGAAAAGACAGACAGCCTGTGTGCACCTTTCCCCGAGAAACCTCCATCAGACTGAAAGCACAAAGAAATAAAGAGTGAATCTCCCAGCCTTTCATTCAAGACTCCAACCTGGAAGGGTTTCCATTATTAAATAGGATGCTCCTCCCCATCCAGGTCTTGGCAGGTCCCAGCTGAGCTGGTGCTGGTGGCCTGTCCCGAGGCACAGCTCTGCTCTGACACCTGTCCATCAATCTGGGACACAGGAGGGGAAGGGCTCTCCCCAGGCTGACTCAGCACTGGAAGCAGAGGCACCACGAAACAATTCCACCGTGCCTGCCAGCTCTGGCAATGGAGGTTTTTATATGGGTGGCTATTCATTAAAATCTGGACCAGGACCAG
>VZTH01001976.1:51627-69568 GCA_013397815.1 Aleadryas rufinucha
ATGGACTTGTTCCAAACCTGAGCTCTAGGTCCCAGTATATACCCTCTTACCAGCAGGTTCCCAAAGAAAAAGAATGGCTTACAACAGTTTTATAAATCCCAGCTGTTTAGAAAACTCAGATCACTCACCCCACCCCCCCAAAACCTATGGATAACAGCCCAAATAACATATGTTTTTTTCAGTAGTGACAATGCACAATAGGCAGAGATAACCAAGAATACTGCACTGTGTAGTAGTTCATTTATGAGTGAACTTTTAAACCCAATTCCCTGCTTTGTTACACGGGCTAAACGCAGCTATTACACTCCAGAATTACCTGATATCAAGTTATCCCAATGAGAATTGGCACAGAACAGCAAACAGACAGATGCTCTTCCATATGAAAGGTCTGACATGAAGCAAGAATAAATGTTAACTCCTTGCTTGAATGCTGAACTTCTGTTCCCAGCTGTACTGAGCAGCAACTGGAAACCAGGGGAAAAGTCATAATTTAATTTTTTATTTTTTCATCTTTATTTTGGAGACCTTGTCTACCTCTTTGGTTGGCTTCATATGCTAGTTTAGAATTCTTAGTCCCTGCAGGATAATAAATATGTTCAAGGCAATAAATATCCAGAAAAGAGAAGTTAGACACATGTTTTATAAAGAAACTTCATGCTTAATTGAGGTTTTTCTGTGTCAGTAGAAATCAGGATTGAGACTTTTACACAGCCCACCAAATAATGATCAGATTGAGAAAAGAAGGCAAGAAAATGATAGATCTGCCAATGCCTGGAACAGTCAGACATGAGGCTAAAAGGCTCATTAAACACATTTCTCCAGAGAAAGGTGCAAGTGCTTTAAAAGCACCAGGGTTTCAAGATAATTAATGTGTCTTTTCGAGGGGGAAAAATCTCAGAACAATATTTAAATGCGGGAGGAACGTTCGCCACAGCATGCTGCCCTGGATCCTCATGCAGGCACCGGGGAGCACCAACCATTACCCAGCTCCTCGTGTGCTGTGAAAGGGTTTAATGAGCCACAAAGTGTGTTTTGCTCTCTTCATGGATCACGGAAGCAAAAGTCCTGGGGGTAGAAACGGCTTGTGTTGTTTCTGCCGCTGTGAATTGGGCCCTCGGGGGTGCATTTTCACCGCAGCTCATGTGGATTTGGCTGCTCGAGTCCCATTGATGTTGATGGCACTCATGCAGCTCAAACCCCACCGAGCGCTTGCAAATATGTCCCTCGGTGTCTGTAAAGCATCCTTGTCTCTTCCAATAAAACTGACCAACCCAGTCTGGTGGTGGTTCCCATTCCCAGCCGGGTCTGGAGGGCTCTGGGGGTTTGGGGATGCATTTGGGAATTCCTGCTGCACTCTCCAGCCATGCTTCTGAAGAACTGGATGGCCCAGTCTGCTGGGTCAATGTAGCAATAAATGCTGTAAGGAATTATAAGAGATGATGCCAAGTTCTTTCACAGTGGTCTGGAAGTGTCACTCTCCCTGGGCACAGCACAAGTGTAATTCCAGAGGACTGCAGAAATACAAAATAGGAGCAGAGACACAATGATGTCCCCACCCTCCCCTTCATGTCGTGGTGGGGAGAGGGGGGAGTTTGATGAAATCTGTCCTTTTGCAGCAGGCTGTCACCCTGAAATGTCTGACAGCAACCTGAACTTGAGCAGTCTCATTCGGGCAAGCAAAATCTTTTCTAAATTTTTATTTACCTTGACATTTAACCAGGAATTAAAGCCCAGCTATTCATCTGCTTTCCAGTTTGTCATCACAGCCTATAATAACCAGGACACGAGACAGGTTAATAGTAGTTCCAGTGTTGATTGTGTGCTACTCAGAAGGGCCACCCATCTCAGAGTACAGACACTTATGAACTGCTTAATATGGTCTCAGGTCTGTGAGCCCATCCTGTATTTTAGACCAATTTAAGGTTGTCGTGCAGTGCTAAGGCCTGAAAGTGGCTGGAAACATGCAAGTTCTCAAAAAAAAAAAAAAAATCACATTTGAGGGAATACTGAGCAGGAGAGGGAAGGAAGAAGAGAGAGTGATGCTGGTGTTATGTTCATGGGGTCTTTTTAATTGCCCATTTGTCAAAGTAATATGCATGGAAATGTCCACATGGGGTACACACAGTATGGAAATGTCTGCTTAAGCCTGCAGTGAAACAGCTCATTAGCACACCCTGAGTATCAGTTACTGCCACAAGGAGACCGTAATTGGATGTTAAAGCTGGAAGGGATCTTGCTGGAAGAGCACGGGTGAGGTGATTTTAAAGGGGAAGGAGAGGGCCCTAAAGGATCTTGGGCTGATCACAAGGAGCAGAAGAGAGGGACCCCGGTCCCCTGTGACATTGGGATGGAAGGAGTAGAGGCCAGCAATGGGGGATGGACAGGCAGATGTCTCAGCTCAGCTGCACAAACTGCACATGGGCATGTCTTACACCTCCCTCTTTCCTTTTTTTGCTGTGTGTTTCAGCTTTCTTCAACACCACACCAGCCACAGAAGAACAGTCAGGAGCTGAGGCCATGATCAGGCTCAGAGCACGTGCGGGGGTCATCCAGGCTGAGCTTGAATGTTTGGCGTGCAGGAGAACCCACAGCTTTTCCCAAGGCAGGCTTGAGTCTCAGGAGGTGCTGTCAAAGCTTCCGCTCTCAGCAGTGAATCCTGCTGCACCCATCAGCCCAGCTCCACTGGGATACAGCCAGGAACAGCTGGAGGGCTGGGACCTCAGGCAGGCACAGGACTGGCCCTCCACGGTGCTGGAACATGCTTGGCGAGGCACAGGGGTCTCCAGAGGGGTGCCTGGCCATGATCTGTGAATTTCGATGGCCTCTGTGGTGGAAGAGCTGGTCTAGCACAAGTAAGAGCTGGACCTGAATGCATTTAGCAATGCTGAAAACTCCTTTAATCTAAAAGGAAGTCGCTGCAGTCTGCTTTATAACTAGGGACAAACTTTAATCTGTACACTGCCTTTACGTTCAGACTTCTCAAACATGAAGTGTTTAATTGTGGAAGTTTATCACCCTGTTAAATGCAGCCTCCCCCTCAAATTTACAAACAAGGTGCCCATTTTTTCAAGCAGTTGCCATTGTGGTCCTTCCCATTTTGTGTCTGCACAAACACTGATTTTTCTGATCTGATCTTATTCAGCTGAGGATCTGCCACCTAGCATCACTTTAATGAAAGCAAAGATTGTTTCTGTTTAACCCAAATGACTCAACTCTATGCATGGCAGGGATGGAAATGAGGAAGGAAGGAAAATAAAGAGAAAGAAAGAGAAAGTGAGAAAAAAGAGAGAGAGAAAAAGAAGAAAGAAGAAAGAAGAAAGGAAAAAAAGAGGAAAAGAAAGAAAAAGAAAGAAAAAAGAAGAAAGAAGAAAGAAGAAAGAAGAAAGAAAGAAAGAAAGAGAAAGAAAAAGAAAAGAAAGAAGGAAGAAGAAAGAAAGAAGAAAGGAGAAAGAAGAAAGAAGAAAGAAGAAAGAAAGAAGAAAGAAGAAAGAAGAAAAAAAAGAAAGAAGGAAAGAAAGAAAGGAAGGAAGAAAAAGGAAGAAAAAGGAAGAAAGGAAGAAAGGAAGAAAGGAAGAAAAGAAGAAAGGAAGAAAGTAGAAGCTGTTTTGTGTGGTAATGCACAGGATTTCCTTAAGTGAAAACATCCTAACCATGGAAATCTGATTCCCACAAACATTTTTACATTTCTTGAACACCAAATTTAAAAGAAATCATTGTTTGTTCACTTAAAATGGTTAATTGTGTTTTAATTTGGTAATTGGAAGCAGATCCCCAGTGCCTTAACTCCTCTATAAGCATAACAAATGTAGTGGAACAGGAGATGCACTTCTAAACTCCAGACATATCTCACAAGGAATTTCCAATTATTTCTCTGATAGACACTTAATTCTTTCGATGTAAATGAATATTTATCTGTCAAAGAGAGGATTTTTTTTTTTCTGGCAGTGGCTATAGTAGTTCTTTAGACATTTACAGAACAAAATTTGTCACTGTTTAACCTTTGTTGCAAACCTGAAGCTCAAAAACCTTTGCAGTGCACTCGAGTACCTGGGGTCAGCTGCAGAGCTGCAGAAAACTCATACAATATTTACATTTTGCCGTGGTGTCAGCAAAAAAACAGGTACCAAACTGAGGGATTTCAAAAGAGCTTTGGTGTGCCTCTGCTTACACCCAAACAGAAAGCTGTGCTGGGGACCAAGCCCAAGATGAGTGGCTTATCTGAAGCCTTGATAAGTCAAATTATGTAAATGTGCCTTTTTTGACAGGAATTTGAAATATATTCCTGTATGCAATTTCCAGCATAACAAGTTTATATTTGTGAGGGTTTGTTTTTTTTTTTCACTTGCCCAAATCTATAAGTGAAAAGGCAGAATTTGATGAAGGTTTGCTTTTGAAAAATGCCAAACAAAACCAGTTATTTTCCAAAGATCCAGGCAGTGGGGATGTGATGGGTCAGGAGCACCAGTTCTGCTGCAGACAAGCCCAGGGAACCTGGGTGGATGAAGACCCCATCTGTGCCAGTGAGAAAATTCCAGTCTTCCTGAACTGGGGGATATCCCACCTGGGATGGTGATGCCTTTTCTCAGTCTTAAAATCAAGAACCAAACACGGTTAGAGGGAAAAAAGGGGTTTTACCTCGGTATTTATTTTAAGGATCCTTGGTGCACCCCGTCCAGGTGGAACACGCTGGAATGCACATCCAAATGCACACCCACAATAGTTTGGGTATAACATTGTAGGCCTTGCCAATTAGCAAATCTATCAAAGATTCCCCAATGAGAAGCTGAGCAAACCCCCCTCCCCGAGGAACTTTCCCCCCCTGGACAGGCCCATCTCAGTTTACAAAATGTGTTCCAGAGAAGACCTTGGTGTCTGAGGCTTCTGAGATGTTTGGTCTCCTGGCTTAAGGGAATATTGGGTCTGTGCTGGTTCTCAAAGCTGAAGAATTAGAAGTGTGTGGGCTAAAAGGCCCTTAAGAATACATAAAAGTTATATAAAAGAGTATATAGAGGGGGTATATATAAAAGCAAAAAAGCATAATGGCATCAATGGTAACACTGTAAGTTTTTCTCCCTTTTACGAGGAACCTGGACAGGGATCATGCTTCAGAGGAGAACCAGGAGGGACAACACCTCCTCATGTCCTTCCCAGAGCAATAAACCCTGGTCTCCTCAAAGCCCTCTCTTTGTTTTCCCCAGTCTAGCCCCAAATAAGTGCTGCAGCCACTGTGGTGTGACATCTGCTCTGCAAACAGACCCTTTATTTGTGTTGTACCCACCTACCCCTGTGGGCTGAGCAGGGTTTCATCAAGCTGACACTTCCTGGGTTGTTTTCTTTTTTTTTCCCTCTGGTTCTTCCGAAACTTTACAAGCTCTTTACAGAATGAGTAAAGCACTTGGAAACTTTGTGAGACTCTTCTGGAAGAGGTGTAAGAACATTATTTATTATTCTTGGGCTGGCACGATAGTCCTGAGGTTTGGTCTTCTGTCATGTATGGTGTTAGAGGGTTGGCTTTTGCATTTACACCTGCTTGGAGTTGAATTAATTAATAATTATTAATTGTTAAGGTTAATTGGTTAAATTAAGGTTTGTTGGTATTTTTCCCAGTTACATAATCAAAATCCCTACCCAATTACCCGGTTTCCAGTTTTAAAGAACCTTTTATTGGTTTAAAAACTTTATTAAATCATTGTTCAAGTTCTCCCCACACAGAGACTAAAGGGGCTTTTCTAAGGTGCACCTCGAGGCTCCGAGGCTAAAAATAGAAACTGTCCGTTGGACTGCAACCTGTCTCCATGGTGAAGCAGAATTTTAATGAGGATTCTTCCCGCCATAAAGACTGGTGACATCACCCAAAGATGACACTCCCCGGAGACAACAAGCTATTGGACCATGAAGATTACCTCATTGGAAGAATCCTCCAATCCTGATGGACCATGGGGGCCGGACTGTGGGCGGTCAGGGGAGGAGCTCGAGGGTTATAAAAAGGGGTCCCGAAGGTGGGGAGGTGCTTCTTAGCCCCAGGCTAGCTGCGGGTTGGAGACCAGCGTTGTGCCTGTCGGCCATTTTTCCCTATCCAGGGGCCATTTTACCCTATCAAGGGACTCAACTATTTTTCTGGCTTTAGCTTAACTAAAGCCAGCGCAACGCTGAGGATCCCTGCTTTGGGGAAACAGCCGTACCGGCTGGGAAGGGTCTCTGATCTTTGCGATCCCGGGTTTTTGATTTTTATTGAAGCGGCTCGTTTTCTTAATTTGCTTTTTAAATAAAAACCTTTTTATTTTTACCCAAAAATAAGAGCTGCCTCTTATTTCTGACAGTCTTCCCCACTCCGAAGTGAGAGAATTAGCTTTGGACCCCAAAAAACATATCTTATTTCCTGTTCCAGCCCAACCTGAGGACGCAGTGGATGGGGCTCATTGTGGCAGATGTTGCAGTAATCTCACTCTCTGTATTTCCAGGCAAAAAAGAGAGATGGGTCCTCCCAGTGTCAATAAAGTATGGCCTGTTGTGTGATCTTTACTGAAGGCAGAGAGGCAAAAAAGAGAACTTTTGGAAAACGTGGTTGAAGCAGCTTTTTGGATCAGAAGGTGTGAGCTGTTTGAGCATATTCTCTTCTCATGAAAAGATGTAAAACCCCTCACCTCATTAAAATATTATTCTCTTATGGAAGAGGAAAACGTTGTGTTCAGAGGGGTTTTTTATTATGGTTTTCATAAATGTCATCCTTTTATTTCTTTATTAGCATTTTTAAAATTGCTTAATGCTATTGAATAAATAATTAATTTTATTCATTACCATTTGTTTGCCCAGCTGATGATGGTCATAGGAGTTCTCTCTCTGACCTTTCAAACCAGTGTCTACTCCCCATTGAGCCCAGATTTGTCAGAAAAACCAGTAAATTTGAGAGTCCTGTCTCATGTTCTGTGTGTTTAACGAAATGAATAAACAGATAAACTGTGCCCTGTGATGGGTTTGATTAAACCTTCCATATTTCCTGTCAAAAGTGGGCATCCAGGGATGGATGAAGAGGTTCTTCCAAAGCCCTGATTTTATATTATCCCAGTACTACTGCTAAAAAGGAGCCTCACTGGGACAGAACAGTCTGTGATTAGATTAATAATTTCTCAATTCCTTTAAAAAACAGCAAAAATGTGTCTGAAAGGGGTGACATCTAGAACATCATGATCACAAGTGAAGGAAAATAGTTAAGGATCTCCTGATTAAATGCCTTCAACAAGGTCTATGCCACCAAAAAAAAAAGAGATGTGGTAAAGAGGGAGGCAGAATTTTGATCCCTTCCCCCCCCCCCCATCAATTCAAATAAAGAGCCAAAACACTCTAAACTGGAAATTCATGTATGCACCCAAAAGTCAACAGGTAGAAATAAATGTGTTTCTAATTATTGACACTGAAATGTACGTTGAAAATGCATTGTAATAAAATTATTAATATTTCTTCTAAGAGTTTGTGATAGGACAATTCTTGCCAGAATCTTTTTCAGTGAATATTAAATTTATAAGAAGAAATTACTTTTTCCTGAAGAATGTAATGAGAACAAGAAAGAGGGACAAAGTTGAAGTCTCTTCCAGCTGTGTCATTGGAAATGATAAGGTTTTGGATTGGGTTTTTTGTTGTTGTTTTCTAATTAGTTCCTTCTGTATTCTCACATTTCAGTGCCTGAGGCACAAAGCACCCAGCAGAACAGAGCTCAATACCTGCACCTTGCTCACCCCTGGCATTTCCAAGCTGAAAGCCTTGGGCTGGGATGGAGGGAGCTGTGTGGAAGTCCCCAGTGCTCAGGCTTCAGCTGTGCCTCTCCTTCTTTGTTCCAGCAAACCCATTGTGGCTCAGCTGGAGCTTTGGGCACTCAGCTTTCCAGCACATTGTGTGTGGCTGTATCTGCACAAGTCCCATTTGTTCCAAACAGGAGGGGGAAAATTATCATTGCAGGCTTTGTGGGGAAGCAGAACGCAATCCATGAAAGCCTGATCAGGGATGCTCGAGGAGAGATGAGGGAGAGATTTGTGTGTGATAGGCTTCTTTTTGTTGTTTGGTTTTGGAAATCGTTTCACATCCCTGAAGGAAGGAAGATGTAACATGGCCACATCCCATTGGATTCACTGTCAGGCATCCACAGGGGCTTCTGGACCAAGGCAGATCAAATGCAGGCTTTGATGCAGGTGTGTCAGCCAGGAAATACAGAGAGTTGTGTGTTAATCCATAAAAGACACAGCAGAAGCTTCTCTTCCTTTCTGGCCTGAGAAGAGAAACGTTCAGCAAGGATTACGTGGGTCATTTCACACAGTCCATCAAACTTTCAGATAAACTCCATCTGAAACCCAAAACTCTGTGGGTTTGTTCAGTGTGGACAGCTCTCAGAGGCCTGGGACACTGGGACAGGCCCTTCTCATTTCCCTTGTCCCTTCTGGGGAGAAACAACAACAATCCCCAGCCTCACTGGTGGATTTAAGGGTACCCAGCCCAAAGAACCCTCCCAAACCTGGCTGCTGTGGGGGCTTGGAGCAGCCAAGCTCACTGTGTGCTCCTCAGCCTGCCCTGAGTCGTGCTCCTGTGCGGTCTCACCTGCAGCTTCCCCTGCACTCACCCCCTCTGCAGCCAGGTCTGGCCGCTCCTGCATTCCTACACGATGCCTGAGTCTGAAATGATGATCCTAAATACGAGGGCAGCCATCCACCTGGAGCTGAGGGACCTGGATTTGTTGTCCACCAGAAGATTCCCCTGATGGTGCTGTCGGGAGCCTGCACCAGGTCCTGGGGTACCCAGGGGTGAGAGCATCCCCCACTCCCACCTCTGCTGAGCATCCCCCACTCCCACCTGTGCTGCACCGACCAGGCTCACGAGGAGCTCAGCACCCCCAGGGCAGGGAAGGATGCAGGGAGAACTCTCCCATCCATCACTGTGTTGGAGGAGAACGGTGGAGGTTCAGCCCCCACCCCTGGAGGAAGTCCAGCAGGGTGATGGGCTCCAAAATGTGCAGTTTCAGGATGTAAAAACAACCATTTCACACCAGTCCTGGAAGCCAGAGTCCTCATGCCTGCCTGCAAATCTTTTTTCAGTTTTGTAGGTGTATCTTGGTCTCCTTGAGGGCACAAATACTGGTTAAGGTGTCTTCATCCAAAAATGCCCACTCCTCATTTCCCTCCTTTCCTTCCCTTCAATGATTTACGTAAAGAGACAGAAAAGATCAGCTGAGTCCCCTCTGTTGTTTCTTGGCTCTTCTGTCCCATCAGCTTAAATTGTGTTGAGCAATGCCTTCTGTGAATGACTATTTTCAGCCTATTTTACCTCATTAGGAAGCTTTTTTTTTCCTTGATAAACATCCCAAACCCTCCATTTCTTATTTCCACCCCATTATGCCCACTTATCCCCTTACACAAGCAAGTTTTTGTTCCCCAACTGCATCTCACATCCCTGTGTCTCAGATACCAGTTTCATACAGAATAGTTCATTTTCAATTAGCTCTTTTTTTTTTCCTCTTCTGGAAAAGAAACTTTTAACCTACTTTTAACCTACAGCTTGACTCTGGTTGTATTACAGGAATAAGGGACTATAAAAATGGCCTCATCTCTAACAAAGAGAAAGTCCTGCAGCAGTAACTGCAAACAGAATCGAGGCGAAAATAAGAACTTTTGAGAGTTTTCAGTCACATGAAAACTCCCACTAATTTACTTGGAAATTATTTGCAGAGTGCTTTAATTCAGTTACCGGTTTATTCAAGTGAGCAGCAGTTTCTGAGAGCTGCAGCATGGCTGTTCTGTCAAATTTGACACACAAGAGCATTTGCATGAGAAGAAAAAATAGGTTTCTTCACCTCTGCTGCTGGCACAAATACAACCAACAAACCCCCAGAATTCCCCACATAAAATATACCTCAAGTAGGAGGTTTTTCATCAGAAGATCTGTCCACACAGCTTTCATCTGGACTCCCTTAAACACTTTCTGTTTATGTCTCAGCTTCTCACTTGCCTGTGACAGAAGGCATCACGAAAACTTCTCAAAGTGACAACTTTGAGTCTGGTGCATGTGAACACAAAACATCAATTTGTAAACCAAATTCATAAACCAGAATTTATAAACTGAGTGCTAAGCCTGAATGATTATGATCTGTCAATGCACTGTCAGAAGGGTGATTCTCATTATTTTGTAACCCTAGTTTCTAAGTCTGAGCTCAGCTCTAAATCTGAGCCCTTTAAATTTGCCCTTTCAAAATTAACTGTGTTAGAAAATAGCTGATAAATACATATTAGCGAGAAACTCCAGAAAAATTCATACACTTTCTGTCACCTGAAGTGAGTAATAGATAAAGAAACCTATTCATCTGTTCTGATATTATTCTTTAGTGCATTTGCTCATCATAAATGGTTTTTTATTAACATTAATAAAACTTACTCTTCATTCTCTTGAAAATAATTCAACTAAACCTTAGGAGCAGTGAGCTTCCTTTCAGAGTTGCTTTTGGAAAGAATGAAGGCACTTGAAACTTTGGAACCCTGACTCATTCAAAGGTTTAGTACAACACAATTTCACACTGATTCTTTCTTCCCCCCCTCCGTGGTCAAGCCAAATTTGCACTGATGTCACCTGCAGTACCTCATCGGTTGACATCAGACACAGTGTCCCAAGATTTGTAAATATTTTTCACCATGTCAGACAAGTGACTTTTAGAGCAAGTGGAAAACGCCCAGTGCTGCCCATCAGCGAGGTTCTTTCAGGGTAAAACTTGAGACAGGGGAGAAAGGAGACCTGATACCCTGTCCTTATGATTTAGTGGTGTGAGAGAGCTCAAAACACTTCAAAACATCACCTGCCTCTCTCCAGCCCTTCTCTTCTACGGTCTGTCACCTTCCCAGTTGGCAAAGTCAACTCAACTATTAAGAAATTTAAGAAAAAAACTGGTTTTAACCTGTTTTAACCTTTCTTTTTTCTTTTTTCTTTTCTTTTTTTTTTNTTTTTTTTTTTTTTTTTTTTTTTTTTTTTTTTCAGTGGTCTTTTCTCCCGTGGCTTTAGCAAGGACAGCTCTGGATGCTGGGTGCACCCTGCTCGGATTAATTAATCACAGCTGGAGCAGCTGAGGTGGGAGTGAACGCTCCCAAAGAAGCACATCCACACACTCCTCCTTCCCTCCCGGCTTCACCCTCCTCTGTAAACCAAGCAAGAAATAAACCAGACCCCCTCTGCCTTCTGCTATCAGTGCCGTGGGTAATCCCCCCACCCCGGTAACAAATCCATGTGGTCAATAATCAATCAAAGGCAGGGGATTAACAGCAATGAGAAAATGCGCCGTGACAAAACACTTTTCCTTGCACCCTTGCTCCTGGTCGGGAAATTGTCAGGACAAGCACCTTCTCGGGCTAATTGCTGACAAATGTGAGATGAACAGCCTTTTATCACAACCAGCTTCCCTCCCTTTTTAAGAGGAGGGATGCAATTAGAGCCCTGAGTATGGCAGAGAACGTGACATCCGTTTATTGTTCTTGTTGCACACAAATGGAGCTTTATCTCATTCCGTACACCAGATGCTATTGTGAAACACTCACATCTGGGGAAGAGGCAGGCCTGGGAAATTCTGGGTGAAGAAGTTGCGGGAAGGGAAAGAAATGCCTCGTTTTATTTGCGAGCTGGCAGGTTCTGTGGCAGCACCTGGCTGTGGCGAAAGGTGTGGGATGAGTCTAGGCTGCTGGGGCTTGGAGACACAACTCACAGCCAGGAGTATTTCCCTCCATAAATTGCCAGAAGAGCTGTGCTTGGCTGGAAAAAAACACATGAGGAGAGAGAAAACACCACATTGAGTGCAACCACAAGTCCACTCAGGCTCTCATCAGAGAATTTTCTTCAGTTGGCATCGCCCAGCGGTGTAAGGTGAATTCTGCAAATTGGTTAGGGTGGGTCAGAGGTGAAATCCTGGTGTTCCCTGTTTGAACAAAGACCGGGGATGTTTCCCCTGCAGTCCAGCAGACACAATCAGCTGCTCCTGTGGCTGGCAAACCCCTGAGTTGTCACTGCTGTTACAACGCTGCTGATTGTGCACAGCAGCATCGTCAGCCCCAGGCACTCACAGGGTCTCAGCCCTTGGCCAACCACCCCACACCAGCCCTGGGCTGTGTGGAAACCCCTCCAATGCTAGGATATCACACAAATGGACAAGAACTCATAGCCTTGCATATCTATCTGGTTGGAACTGGATGATCTTTAAGGTCCCTTCCAACCTAAACTTTTCTGTGATTCTCCTGTGGCTATTAAGAGCAGTGATAGGTGTAATTTACCACTTCCTAACTGTGTTAACAGCAATTAAAGCAAGCAGTCTGTTGTTATGTCTCTGAACTACTCCATCAGGAATTATTACACCCTTATTTCACACAGCCTGACTCATCATTGCCCTTAATTTCATGTATTGCTAATCAGACATTTAGAAACCTGGTACCTCTGATTTTCCTTTACTTCCATAACTTCCACTTCGTGATAACAAGGAGAAAAGTGGCTAAATATTATTGAGCAGACCTGTGATAAAGGAAATATAAACTTTGTAATGCCTTTTGCAGGCTTTACACGCAGATGTGGATTGAACCTATAGTAAAACACTCCATTTTTCTAAATGTAAATGGTGTTAAAGCCTTAATTTCTTGAAAGCCTTTCCCTTATAATGATCTCTTTGGGGCTGAGAAAACTATTCACCTCAGCAGGTTTTGTCCTGCCACAAGATAACATACATCCTAAATTTAAAAGAAAGAAAATCAGAATCTCTCAGATCAGTGATTCTTTTTCTTTTTTTCACTATTGTTGGCAAGAGGGATTTCTGTACCTATTCATGGATCGTCTGATCCTGCCAATACCAGACAGGAGTTGCTGTGCTGGATGACACAAGGCCTTATCTCACCCAGAAACACCTCCCTCCCTGTGAGCACAGCCAGCACGGCTCATCCTGGCGCTTGCAGATTGTATTTGGCAGGTGGGCTTCCTCTCCTGCAGGCTGAGCTCCCAGCAAAGCGTGGTTTGAGGTGATTGATATTGTGGGATGATATCCTGGATTAGGATTTTCTCTTCCTTCCCCTTCACCCTTGTCCAAGGCTTTCATTAACAACAATCCTTTGTTCAAACGCATCCTCCCCTGCCCATGCTCAGGGCAAGAATCACACACGTGCTCCTATCTCTTGCCTGGGACCCAAAATGAAAGGCAAAAATTGCGATTTTGGGATAGGTGGTTTAATTAATGCTGCAAGCTGCTTGGATGGTGCTGTTTTCAATACATGGATAGAATTTCTTCCAGCTTTCATTTATTTTTGACAAAGACAATACTCCTCTTTGCACCTCCTGCTGCCAGCCTGTAGTTCCAGCTGTCCCAGGCTAACCTGCTTTCTCACGTGCCATGCTCTTCAAAAAACAGGCAGAGATGTCCCTCCATACTTATATTTCTTTGGAAAAGAAAAAAAAAGTTATTTGCTTCTTTAGGGGCAAAGGCTTTGGAAGCAAAATAATCTGAACCAAGCTTTAGAAGGTTATTAAAAAGAAAAAAAAAATAAACAAACAATCAAGCGAAGCTTGCTGCAGATGGCTGGGAGCAGCACCTCATTTTTCATGATGGGGGGGTGGCTGGTGACTTTATTTTTCTTGGCCCTGAGAAAGACCAAGCATTCCTTGAGCCATGTAAATATCCAGCTACGCCTCACTCGGTGCGGGATGAGCACATGCATTAGTGGCTTTTCATCAGACACATGCTGGCTGCTCTGAGGCTGAGGTTCCAGGGTGGTGGGCAGAGGAAGGGGTAACAGAGTTCATGGGAACATCTCCAGCCCCTTCCATTCCCAAAGCAGCCCCTGTAAACACTGTCAGCAAGGTATTTGTGGTGCTTCCAGGGCAAAACCTTCGGGGGGAACCTTGGGAGCTGCTGTCTCATCTGGTACCTTGTCACCTGCTGTGGTCAGTGAGTTCCACTTCAAAGGCAGGCATGGCCAGCCCAGGCCACCCATGGAGAAAGCTTATCCCCAACCCTTGCTAGCTAGGGATGTGTCCAAGATTTTGGGAGTCCTCTCTGGGAGGACACGAGGCCATTCACCTCCGTGGTGGCAGCTGTCACAGGAGCACAGGATGTGTCTTTAAATCGTCCTTATCTGGCGAGGCGGCTGCAGAATCGGGCCCTGGAAACACATCCTGCACTCCCCAGGGCAGAGAGCTGTCGTTGTTAAGTGGTATCACAGCTGGCCGAGAGGAATTCTCCTCTGGCAGGCAGAAATGCCTCTCCTGGCTGGTTTGGTGGGTGCACTCCTCCTCCTCCCCGTTGTTCATTGTCTGAGTCAGCCTGAGCTGCCTCTGCAGCCTGTGGTGAGAGACCCAGATTCCTCTTCCTCGCACACAACATATAAAACAAATGAAGAAAACAAAATTACCAACACCAGACATTTCCCTGATACTCTGAATATGTAAAAAGATGTTGTTTTTGAATGGAGTGAAAACATTTTATCTGGTAATTCCAAGCTAATGCTTGTTTTCCTTGAAGAGAAGCATCTGGATCCCCTAGGCACCTCTGCAAAACTCAGCCTCGGTTTAAATGTGGCTGTAAAAATCAAATTCGAGCACTTGGCAGTCCTTTCTTCCTGGAATCCCAAGGAAAATCTTATCTGAGTAGGAGGGCAGGAGTCAGAAGGCAGCAACAGAGCAACTGACTGAACATTTACAGCTAAATTTTGCAAAGCAGGGAAACCTCAATGTTCTCCTCGGCAACTTTCAGGATACAGTACAAAATATTTCCCTTGCATTTTTTTCCTAAGCATTAGAAAGTTTAGCCCAACAAAGCAATTGTTTCACACAGGTTCTCTTTTTAATGCCTTGGCTTTGTGTTCAGGAAGACATAAGATAAAGACAGCTTTTAGTGTGGATGACAGCACAGGAGATCCTAAATACACCTGGGGAAAAACAATTCTTGTTTTTCAATGAACAGCTTTTTTTAAAAGAGGAAGAAAATACATTTAGGCTGAGAAGACAGATCTTCAGGCGTTTTATTGTTTTTTAAAGATCACTCAGAAAACTTTACATTTTGAGATAAGACATCTCTTTCATTTAGCTCAGAGGATCTTTTCATCGTCTGAACTTACTTAATTAGAAAAAAGAAAGGCAAAAAAGAAAGCAAATCCAAAGGTTTTCTTTTTAAAAGACAATATGCTTTATTAATTTAAAAAAAATTGTTTAATACATTTCAAAATTTAAAAAAAACACATTCAATTTCTTAGTTAAAGTACTGACTGGATTTGCCTGCAAGCCCAGCCCCTGCTGTGAAAACCAACTTTTGTCACTTGTATGATTACATGGTTCTATCCCCATGAGTACAAGGACCAGAGATTCCCCGATACATCCCTAAACTCAGACCAGACCTGGTGATTAATTAACACCCTTCACATTAATTGATCTAGAGCCTCCTCGGTGCTGTTATAGGAGGAGTGCAAAGAGCTGAATCATAACAACCCTTTTTTTTATTTCACTGCATCTCCATGCCAGCAGCTGAATGTCTCCTCCTCAGAATGGGGTGGGTAAAACATAGAGAACTCGTGTGTTGAGATGAAGACAGTTCCATAGGGAAAGCAAAAGCCATGCACAGAAGCAAAGCAATACAAGGAATTCATTCCCTGCTTCCCACTCAGCACCTCCAGGAGAGCAGGGCCCCTCACCTGTGACAAACATCACCACTCCTAACACCCCCCTTCCTCCCTCTTCCCTCCACTTCCCACACTGAGCACGATGCCAGGTGCTCTGGAACGTCCCCTTGGTCAGTTTTGGCCACCTGTCCTGGCTGTGTCCCCTCCAACCTCCCCCACACCCCCAGCCCCTCCCCAGCGTGGCCACACGAGGGGCAGGAAAGGCCTCGGCTCTGGGAGAGCTCAGCAGTGACAAAAACATCTCTGAATGATCAGCACAGACCCAAACACAGCCCCACAGCAGCCACTGGGGAGGAAAATGAACTCTACCCAGCCAAAACCAGCACAACCCCACAAAGAGCTGCAGTGAGCTCCCAGCACCACAACCTGGCTCTCACTGTCCCAGGTTTTATCAATAAGGATATATTCAATGAAAAGTCACACTCAGGTAGTGGAAATTGGTGTTTTTCCTTTACCTGAGAAGAAATATAACAATTCCCCAGCATGGCAGACAGGAAAGGAAAATAATGTAGGTGTGTGTGTATTCTGCTCTGGGGTCTTAAAGATCACAATTATAATGGACCTTCAACTGAGAGGTTTGCAGTCATGCCCCAGCAGTTCCTTTACTAATAATTATGTTTCAGAATGCCCCCTGATCTGGATTCAGCATTGTTTGCAAGAAAAGATACCACAACCAAGGCAGGGCACAGCCCAAGAGTTTGTTATTAAAATCTTTTTTCGTCTTTCCCTGTAGTAACTCCTCTTATCTGTCCAAGAAGCCAAACCCATCACGTTATAAAGAAGATGGGTGTTAAGATGACAGGAGGATAATCTCACCTAAGGGACAGAGAAAAGGACACAGACCATAACCAGGAGCAAGAAGCAGAAGGGGAGGACCTATGAGTGAAATGGCACCAACAGCAGGAGTCATTTAACAGCACTGACAATGCAACATCAATAGTAATAAAATAAAAATTAGTGCTGCATCCCCATTTCCCTTTCCCCACAATATAACTCTTCTTCTGGCTTGGTATTTGAAATCTGAGTTGTTTTGTTAGTAATCAGGAGAATGGTGAGAACTCAAACAAACCTGTTTGGTGAGAAAGCTCCCTTGAAAAAAAATTGAAAACAAAGCAAATTCTCAAGACAGGAGACAAAACGAGAGAGAAGAAGAAGAATAAAAGTCAACTGAGAAGTCTCCAAGGGATCAAAAAAAAAAAAAAAAAGGAAGACTTAATTATGCACTAGTTTGTTTTCCTAGCATGTTTCTTGACTTGGCACAGCTGGAAAACAGAAAGCTCGCTGCCAAAATATCAAATGTCCCTGGTGTGGGCTCAGTGCTCGTAAAGTTATGTGTGTGCCTTTCTCTCCCTCTTGGTCTGATTGCACAGAAAGATGAAATGAAGGACTCAGCGAGATAAATACTGGCAGCTGTCTGGAAGCTCACTGCAGTGGGCAGGGTCCCTCTCAAAGAGCCACAAGAGCCTTTTTCAACTTTCTTTTGGCCAAGGAAGCGGCGATTTTCTGAAACCGGGTCTTTCCAGAGGACGCTGCTGTCAAGTCCCCAGGTCCACTTGCCATTTTTCGGTGATAAATTGCCATTCTGTGGACATGCTTCTGCTGAAGGATGTGCCACAGAGTTAAAAGCTGTTTTGTTTCATGAAGGAGTGGGCTTCCCTTTGCAAACAATGGGCTTTCTGTACAGTCAATCCTATGATAGGACTGCGAAAGGATGTGAAGTTTAGCACAGAAATAGGCCCCAGGCTCTGTGGTGCAATTCACCCATGGAAGTGCTGACCTCTTCCCTTCAAATATTACACAGCATTTATATATTTAAATCAGGATTACACACTGTTTTTGAAAGAAGCTGGAGCCCTACACATGATACATCTTCCAGATTTCTGGTCATTGGGACCAGGAACAGTACTTTTCTCCCCAGTTAGTGTCTATTTCTTCAAAGAGATCTTCCCCAGATTCCATTTCATTTAGCTTACAATCTCTTGTGACTTCACTTCCTTTTTCACTGATTGACGGCAGGGAATGTTTCAGACTTGTTACAGCTGAAAATAAAAATAAGAAATACCATGATTTATCCTTAGACTTCCAAAGATAATCATCTATCCTTGTGACACTATCACGTAAATAAAAATATAGTTTTTACCTAGCAACAACTAACTTAGCCCTGACCATATCAGCGTGGGTCTTGATGTGACAGAATGGGGCAGGGATTTGCAAACCAGATGTAAATGGTGCTGGGATTTTGTCAGGCAGGTGATGGGATGGGATGGGATGGG
>VZTH01001977.1:1623-16956 GCA_013397815.1 Aleadryas rufinucha
TTGGAATGGAAAATATGACCCCCTTCTCTCCGAATTACTACAATTTTGAAACTAAGGGGGTTTTCAGGCAAAGATATGAGAAAAGGAATAACAGTTCTTTACCAGTCTGTGCAACAAGGCAAACAAACAACCACAGNAGAGGGCACTGGCTGCTGCCTTAGCCCCCTTTTTCCAGCCCAATTCTCTTCTTGCAGTATCTCTGCCCCTCCAAGAGAAACCCTCAGATAAGAGAAGCGAAGCCAGGTGCCCTCCTCCCCTGAGCTTGGCAACTTCTTTTGTCTCTCTTAAGCACCTGGTTGGTATTGTTTCTTAGCAGCAAAAATGGGGGGAAATTCCCTAAGAGAGAGAAAAACAAAAGGAAAAACCCTAACCTCCAACAAGGTGCTCCCTTCCCAGAGAAGTGTGTTTGGTCTGGCCAAACACACTAGGGGGGGGCATCAGGAGGCGCTTGGAGGAGCCTGAGGGTTATCAAAAGCTGGGCAGAAAGAGCCCAGTGTGCAGAAGGCAACACAATGGGCCACCAGGCTGTGAAGGCTCCAAATCCCACCCTACCCCTTCCCCTGCCTTTCCTGGTGTGGGGGGGAGAGCACTGAGATGCACTGGACAGGCAGGGAGCTGAGGATGCAGGAGGAAAATATGACATAACACAGCTGGTACTTTCCAGAATTCTTTAATCCCAAAAGAACATGTAGCCAGACCTCCCACTCCTGAGGAATCATTCATGGACAGCTGGGAACCACACAGGTGCCTCCTCGCTTTGCAAACAGGCTACAGGCACTCCTCTCCCCAGACAGCAGCTCCACCAGCCCACAGAACATCTGTGACCACTGGGACAACACTCTCTGTGTGTGGCCTTGTCCTCACCTGAGGCTGCTCCTCAGAAACCAAGAATGTCAGTGGAGGAATTCCCTCCAGCACACTGGCATTCGGTGCTGGCAGCCCCTCCCAAGAGCTGCTGCTTCTCTAGGATCTGCTCCTCCAATGCAATTCGAACTAGCTTAAACAACCCGAAACCAGAACCAACTCAAGGGCTGACCAGGGACAGGGCAGCTGCCGTGGACCAGAACAGCAGCCCTTATCCTCCAGAACCAGCTCTCAGAACCAATGCAAACAACGCGAAGGAAAGCTGGAACAGGGCCGGAGGCCCAGCAGGGCTCAGGCTCAATCGTGGCTCCAGCAGAGCGGCTGCCTATGTCAGCTGGGACCCTGCAGTGGAGAGGAAAGCGTCAGGCTCTGCCCTCACCCCAAAACCCCCTCCTCTTGCATCCTGTGCTTCCAACCAGGAATCCCAGCCACAGCTCAGAGGTGACAGTGTTTCAGCCCTGCCTGCCAGCCTGGGTCCCTCCCTGCCCCAGAAGTGCCACAGCTCCACACTCCCAGGAGATACTTCAAGACTTTGGGAAAGGCAGGGAGTCGGCACAGATGCCGTGCAAGGACTGACCAAGGACTCACCTAACATCCGGAGAATGCGCAGGGCTGCCGCCGCCTTGGCCTTCTCATGCTCGCTCTGGCCCTGCCTGTCCTGCCAGACCCACGTGAACCCACTGATGGGCACGTGGTATCCCGGGATCACCACCTGGTACCAGAACCGCTGCCACCCGTTGGTGTTCACCTGGACACACTTGGTGAGGAACAGGGGTGTCCTCAGGTGAAGCCTCCAGCACAGGATGTTCAGGCACTCCAGCACGTCCTGCAGCGATGGAGGTGGGGCTGCCGGCCTGGGCGCTGCCAGGCTCTTGCCTCTGTGCACCCAGCTGGATGATGGCTCCTCTTCCCAGAGCTGCAGCTTCTGCTTCAGTTGGGGGTCCAGCCAGTCCACCACCATCTCTGCTCCCCCGAGCATCAGGTCCCCTAGGAGACAGGAGATGCTCATCTGCCCTCCAGCACCATCCCATTGCATCGCATCCCATCCCATCCCATCGCATCTGTTGCAGTGCTCTCCAGGATTTTAGGGGCAGCTTGACTTTAGGGACAAGGTGAACAGATATTAAAGCCAAATGCTTCTCAGCTGGGGCAGAAATGGATACAAACCAGGACTTTAGAGGTTCCGGTCAGATGTCTGGGAGGTGTGTCCCATCAGGGCATTGCAATCATGGGACGGGGCTCAGAGGGGTTGGGCAGCTCCATTGGGAGGGTTTAAGGGACACTGAGGGGTTGGACAGCTCCATTGGGAGGGTTTAAGGGGACACTGAGGGGCTGGGCAGCTCCACTGGAAAGGTTTAATAACTTGGTCAATGTTCTGCATGCCCAGAACTGGTACTGGTGATGCTCCTGCTCTGAGCAGGCAGCTTCCTAGAGACCTCTCTCTCCTAGAGACCTCCCCTTCATCCCACCACCACTAGGACTGCTGGGAATCAACTGCACCATGGGCAGCTGGCATGCCACAGGACACGGAAAGAGCAAGGGGTGTCTCAAGGCTGAAGTCACCTTGCAGCCAAGCCTGGAGGTAGGACACACCAGGAAGACCAGCCCAGGCAGCATCCCTCAGCACCACTCACCTTCCATCAGGGTTTTCTTGGCCAGGGCAGCAGCCTCATGCGACCTGTACTTCAGCACAGCGAGCTTGGCGGGTGTCTGGCAGGGGTTGGTGTGCAGGGTGACACTGAGGATCCCCTCAGTGACCCTCCGCAGCATGCCCTCCAGCTCCTGCTGGCTCACCGAGACGTCCAGGCCTCTGACAATGAGCTCGCGCTTCTGCGTGCTCCAGCACACCACGATGGCGCAGCCCTTGCGCACCTGGAAGCGGTGGAAGGTGGCGATGGCCTTCCTGGCGTCCTGCGGGGAGGCGTACTTGGCGTAGGCGAAGCCCCGGTTGAGCCCACTGAAGGTCATCATGAGGCGGAACTCGTAGAGCTTCCCCACGCTCTCGAACAGCGGGATCAGGATGTTCTCGTAGACGTCCTGCGGCAGCCTCGCGATGTACACCTCGGTGCCGGCCGGCGGCGGGCCGCCCACCCAACCTGCGGGGACACGGTGCCCGTGGTGAGCCCTGCCGTGCTCCCGGGGCCCCACAGCCGAGCTGCCCTCCTGACATACCTGGGGGAGGCCCTCCGTAGCGCCTCTGCCCGTTGATTTGCACCAGCTTGATGCCGGTCTTCCTCTCCCAGGCAAGCAGGGCCATCTTACTGGCCTCATTGACTCCGTTGGTCCACATCTGAAGGAGGAGAAAATGGTGGTGATTGAGCAAAGAGCTTTCAGCTCCCAGCTGGGAGCATCCCAACCCCATGAGGGAACTGCAAGATCCACTGCCAGCCAGCATGTGGTGGAGCAAATGAACCCCTCTGCTCTCAGAGCCCTGAGGAGCCTCCCAACACTGCCGTCCCAAGGACTATCCAAGCCTGTTCCACATGACTAAGTCCAGCAACTTCCTTAGAGCCCAAAGTCACCAACAGTTCCCTAAGCCCTGCAAAGGGCTTGGAAAGCCAAACTACAGGCAGCAGCTGCCTGGTGCTGCAAGAGAGGGCTGGAGCACAGAGCCAGGGTGACCTATTGCATCACGACAGCTTTAAAGTGAAAGACAGAGGGTTACATTGAATACTGGGAAGAAAATCATCCCTGCGAAGATGGTGAGGCACTGGCAGAGGTTGCCCAGAGAAGCTGTGGCTGCTCCATCCCTGCAAATGTTCAAGGCCAGGTTGGATGGGGCATTCACCAACTATTGCTCACAATGCATTAGCGAACTCCTTCAACAAATAAAAATTCAGGAAGGAGTGCAGCTTTAGCAATACATTGATGATGTGTTGGTGGGGGGTGAAAAAGAGAGTGCAGCACAGGGCATATGGAATAAATTGAGTGAGGAGGGGATAGAAGTGCCCTCAGCCAAGGCTAGGTGTGTACCCCGATGTGAGACAGAGAACCGCTCAAGCAGCAGGGGAAAGGAGTGTTCACTATCAACACAGCTGTGAAACCTACAGAGACTCCTGGACTCCTAAAAGCAAATACCACCAACTCCAAACACAGAGGAACCTATGGGACTGCACACCGACCAGTAAATGTGTTGTAATCAAAAATGTTAATTATGGTATTGTTTATTCTTATATTTACAGGTCAATGCTTTTAATAATGCTGAATGTCTAATTAGCCACCCTGATAAAGCCCTGCGATTAGCCATTATGAAGGGAAATTTAGAAAGTAATGTCACTATTCCTAAGAGCCACTCCAACCTAACACAGACAGAACAACTGCTATCTGACCCCTGGAAGAATTCCCATCTCAAGCTAATAGAAGCTGTGACACTGGTAACAAATTGCAGCGATTGCTGGATCTGTTCTCAGTTCCTCACTCACTCAGGTGGAGGTATTCAGATGATGGGAATTCCCACACCAAACATATTTTCCAATGGTATTCCTTCTGCTGGAATGATGCTTCTTCTGGAAGGGAAGGCAGTCCAAACCTTTATAGACCAACAAATCCTAACTGTAGATGTAGTAGCCATGGAAACCTCCCGTATTCACAGATGCCTAAAGGGACCAGGGGTGACTTCACACCAAAAAATGGAATTACCTGAATGCAGCCTTGGGATCATGGTAGGAATCTATCCCAAGTGCCATTAATATTTGGATGTAACTGGAAAAGGCATTTTAACCACACACTGGTGGTCTATTTCAGACAATATTGGATCCTACTGGCTTTGTGGAAATCAAGCAAGAAAAGTTCTACCCCTAGATGGCACGGAATATGCACCATTGGAACTGCAGTTCCAGAAATAGATGTCATTGATAAATCAGAATTCCCCAGAGGACACCTATAATCTTTCATAGCAAGATATAAATGAAATTTAAATCCCTTGGTTGGAAGACCCTCTGGTTTCCACAGATTTGTGAGAGGGTTCTTACCATGGATAGGAGTGCCTGAATTAGAACAAGCAATAGTGAATATGTCCACAGTCATCAAACAAATAGAAAATCAAACGATGCAATCAGTGCTGTGCAACAAGAAGTTACCAGCCTCTCAAAGGTAGTTAAGCAAAACCAAATAGCTTTGGATTTGCTTTTGGCTGCCAAAGGTGGGACATGCACAGTTATCAACACTACCTGCTGGGTATACACAGATCAGACCCTGAGAATACAAACTGATCTAGAGGAGATTAGGAAAAACACTGGGATCTTACATGAAATCCAAAAGGATCAAGGGACAGATAGATTTGATTGGATAACCTCATGGATTCAGAATCTAGGTGCAATAATGAGGAAACTGATTGGTGTAATAATTGTGGTTCCGACATTAATGTTTGGTTTATGGATTATTTTACAAATTTCAAAATTGGAACCAACAAAATGTGTAAATCTTGCAATAACCATTTTCTCTAAAACCTCAAGAGAATAAATTTAACCTTGTTCACGTAACATTAAAATCTTAGTTAGTACTATTGAAGTACCAAATGATTTGATAGTTTTAATTATTTTGATTGATATTTGTATATCATTTGTAGTTTCACAAGTATTGCTTCAGAATATTTGTACCTTCACTCTGATTGTCACAGTGGGTAAAAGAGATTTCATCCTGGATAGGACTTGAATTTTCATATGATTATGGAATCAGTTTTGATTACCTTTACCTACCTCTTCAAGGTAAAACATATGTAAGCAAAACCAATTAAGTTTAATTCCATGTGTGATTCCTCTGAGACAATCAAACCATTATGTAATGAATATATATATATATATTTGCTTAGATTATTGTAGAATTGTCTAACACTTAATACATTCAGCAAAGCTGAACTGCACTGAGGAAGGAAACTGAACTGAGAAGCATAAGGGAAAATGAAAGGAGTCACTGACCATCCACTGAACTGCTTCAATCGCTACAACCGAAAAACACCTTCACGAATTCTTCCCTGTTCCTGGCTTGCATCTCATCCTCCTATGATCTCAAGATCCAAGGGGTGGGGGAACAACCTACCCTACATGGACTAATAATTGGATTGTCCTTAACTACCATGAACACTTTGAGTCTAATACCATGCCTTACATGTATCTGTGTTACATAAGCTGAAGCAACAGCAGGTGCTTCTTATCAATGTTAATACAGTATCTTTTGAAGAAATAGTACAGCCTAGGAAAACAATGTGTATCAAAATACTTAATGATGGTGCACACATATATGAAAGTAGATACTTTTATAGCATGGAGGCAAGAGATAGCTGCACGATCTCTCCATGAGGTAAAAGTCAGTGCCTTTGGTCACGGGGGTGGATTATGGCAGGGCCTATCACCCCTCTCCCCACCGCAGGTGGCCGGTGCACATAGGAGAGATAGCCCAGTGGGGCAAGGCCCAGCAGGTATCATCTCCTGGCACCAAAAGGTCTTCCAGCTTAACAGATGTGGGAAGAGATAAAAAACCATAGGTGACCAAAAGGACTGTTTTACACTGTAAAAGTACTACAGATTATCACAGAGGCAGAAGTCTCTTACACACTCCCTGGGAATGTGCGAGATGATTTCTCTTTAAAGCCTGGACGCAACCTCGCGGTTATTTTTCCAGAAACAGAGAAAGGATTTCGATGTGTGCCCCTTTAACAATTTGGTAGTAAGATATTTTGAATCCTAATCTATTCTATTCCTTCACTAGCCATATTAAAGAAAATGGTATCTTATAGTGCACTGTATACTTAGATAGTAATAGCTTCTTTTGTCTTTTTTCTCCCTGTGTAGTAATAGTCTAACATCTGTTATAAGTCTTATGTCTGCTGGTTTTGTGTCTATTAAATAAATAATTCATTCTATAAAAGTCTGAATCAGTCATTATTAAAGAACCTGTGAACAAAAGTGGGTTTTGGGGTGCTGGCCATCCCTATAAAGCTACTGCCTGCTGCCAGAGGCCTGGGCAAAAGGCAGGGACTTACCTAAACCCCTCACACCTAATCCACAACAATGAATTAGAGTGGTTTACTGTTGTAGACCTGAAGGATGCCTTTTTCTGCATTACTGTGCATAAAACCAGCCAGGAGCTCTTTGCTTTTGAGTGGGAAAATCCTGAAATAGGGAGAAAAAGTCAGCTTACTTGGACAGTCCTACTCCAAGGTTTCAAGAACAAACCAACAGTATTTGGAAACCAGCTAGCAAAGGAATTGGAAGATTAGAGGAGACAAGAGCCAGGAGGGGTTGTTCTTCAATATGTTGATGATATCTTGATTGTAGCTAAAACATGAGATGACTGCATCAAACTCACTGTAAGAGCTTGTTAAACTTTTTGGGACTAAGTGGGTACAGAGTCTCCAAAGACAAAGCACAGATTGCCAAAGAAGCAGTAGTTATTTGGGACTTGAACTCTTTTGTGGACACTGACAGCTCAGCAAAGAATGGAAAGAAGCCATCTGCTGACTCCCAGAGCCCCACATGGACACCATGAGAGAGATGCAAGCTTTCCTGGGTGGTGCTGACTTTGGATACCAAATTAAGAGCTCTGTATGAAGCATTAAAAGCAGCTGAAAAGGGAATCATTACATGGACTGAGAGCACGAGAGCTGCATTTAAACAGCTGAAACACTCCCTAATGTCAGCTCCAGCATTGGGTTTACCAGACTTAACTAAACCTTTGGAACTTTTTACACGAGATAATCAATGTGGCATTGGGCATATTGACACAGCACCTCAGAAACCAACCAAAGTAGGCTGTGGCCTGCTTTTCCAAACAGTTAGACAGTGTCAGCCAAGGGTGGCCTGGGTGTTTGAAGGCTGTGGCAGCTACTGTCATCTTCATTTAAGAGGCCTGAAAACTCACCCTTGGACAACACATTGTAGGGTATGTACCCCATGCCATAGCAGCCGTACTCGAACAGAAAGGAGGACATTGGCTGTCTGGCAACTGGATGCTTAAATATCAGTCACTGTTGTTGGAACAGGATGATGTTACCCTAAAACCAACTGTTGTTAACCCTGCCTTGTTTCTGTCCTCTACCTTAACTGACGATGTGCCTGAGCATGACTGTCTGCAGACAATCGAGGAGGTCTGTTCCAGCAGAGCAGACCTGAAGGACGTGCCCCTAGAGAAGCCAGCCTGGGAGCTGTTTACAGACAGGAGCAGCTTCATGAGAAATGGTAAGCAGATGATGGGTTATGCAGCAACAACCAAGGACAAGGTGATGGAGGCGAAGGCCCTGCCAGCAGATTGTCATCACAGAAAGCTGAACTGATTGCATTGACAAGGGCCCTGGACCTGAGTGAAGGAAAAAGGGTAAATATATGGACAGACTCTAAATATGCATTTAGTGTTGTCCATGCCCATGGAGACATCTGGAAGGAGAGAGGACTGCTGAATGCTCAGGGTAATCAAATCAAACATGCTGAACAAATCCTTGCCCTCTTGGAGAGCATCAGAAAACCCACAGAAGTAGCCATCACACATTATAGGGGTCACCAGAAAGAGAAAACCACTCCAGAATTGGGAAATTGCTTTGCTGATGAAACAGCAAGAGGAGTTGCAAAAAAAGGTACTCTCACAGTAATTTCAAAAAAAGAGATTGATCTGTCAGGGTTCACCCCAAAGTATGATCAGGCAGACCACAAGTTAATTAAGTTCCTTAAGCCTCAGATCACAGAGAATGGATGGGCTGTTACACCAGCGAACCAGGCTGTAGTCCCACCTCTGATCCTTCAGGAGCTAGCTCAAAGAGAACATGAAAGTGCACATTTTGGGGTTGAAAATCATCTGAAATATCTAAAAAAGGTGGTAATAGGAAAAGGAATGGCAGATATTGTACAATCAGTAGTGAGCAAGTGTGAAATCTGCTGCAAAAACAATCCTGATACGAGGGAAAGAGTTGTGTTAGGAGTAACAAAGGCAGGGGATCTTCCTGGAGATTACTGGCACATAGATTTTGCTGAGTTACCACGCAGAGAGGGGTACAGGTACATACTGGTATTAGCTGACACTTTCAGTGGATGGCCAGAAGCTTACCCCTGTCACACTAACACAGTCAAAGAGGTGGTGAAAGTTTTGCTTAACCAGGGTTTGGGGTTCCTTTGGGGATGTCGGCAGACAGGGGACCACATTTTGTTGCAGCAGTGATTCAGGAAGTTAGTCAGATTTTGGGAATTGCTTGGGATCTGCACACACCTTACAGACCCCAAGCAAGTGGTAAAGTTGAATGTATGAATGGAACCCTTAAAAAACACAAATTAGCAAAATTTGTCAAGAGACATCCATGACGTGGGTTCAGGCCTTGCCTATGGCTTTGCTGAGGATCCACATACAACCAAGGCGGAGGGATAACATCAGTCCCTATGAAACACTGTATGGCAGGCCATATCAAATTCCACATGTTCCAGGTGAAATTCATATGAGGGGGAAACTTGCTTTGCAGAGATATCTGATGGCTTTGGGTTCAACTTTGCAGAAGCTCCAGAATTACATTGTGTTATCCAGACCCACAGGACTGGACCCTCCTGCACATCCCTTCCAGCCTGGAGACTGGCTCTATGTGAAGTGCTGGGACAGTGATCTTTTACAGGCCAAGTGGAGAGGAGCATTCCAGATTCTGCTGACCACCCTCACCACAGTCAAAGTCGCTGGCAAAGGACCTTGGATTCACTGCTCCACAGTTAAGATGGCTTCTGCTTCTGAAACTACTGAGAAAACAGAGACTGATACAAATGAAGATTATGTAGTTTAAATTATTCTTTTCCTGTGCTCATTACCTACACAGCTGGTAACCCTGACTCAGCTTTGGAACCAAAATTTGCATATGATCCTAGTCCAAAGTGTATCCAAAGACATTCACTTGGATACAAAGCTAACAGTTGGCATGTAGATCAAAGTGGAAAGATCAGCAAAAATTTGTCTACAATTTGAGAACCAGCTCAGACCTTACATTAGATAGCAGTCAAAGATAACACACTGAGTTTTGATTATATCTTCCACACTCTGATTCAATGGTTACCAAAGTGGCCCTGGATTAAAAAACTGTTCATAGTAGTTGTAATTATAATTCTTGTTTATATATATACTGCTGTTAGACACATTATTACTAAATATTTAGAATAGAGTCTCAACAAGGTAGAGGCCTTGTCAAGCTTCCAAAGGGGGGGAAAGATGCCTTAGGTTTCAGGTTTTATATTTTTTTTGAGATCCTGTACTGCCTAGTATGTAACTGAAATTTCATACAGCCTGTTAGCTACTGTTCTCATTCTGGTTAGACATAAACCTTCTCTGGGCCTGGACTCAAGGACACCTTGTTGTCCCAGGCCCTGAAATATGTAAACTGAGCCTCTGGACAGGGGGAGCGAACTTGGGGTAACTATATCATTACCTGAAATTTTAATTGGAGAATTAACCCTGATATGCAAATAGACCAATCTTATAGAAGTGTGAAAAACCCGTGACCCAGCGTCCATCTTGGGTGGAGCCCCTCGGGAGCTTCTGACTGCCCAAGGTGTTCCTATTGAAGGCCCTCAATAAATACCCACTTTTATTCTCTTCATCATGTCTAGCCTCTGATTTCAGGTCGCCACTTCAAGCTATGAGTTCTTGAAACCAGAACAGCTGCAGAGACAGTTACAGGAGGAACAGAAAGAAAAACAAAAGCTGGAGGAAAAAGTTGAGTTAATGCTTATGCGTGCTCCGAATCCTCCTGACATTGTGCAGATTAGAAAATGAACTGCACCTCCTAAAGATGGGCCAAATTCTGCCTTGTTACAAAATGGGATGAAATTAGAAAAGACACAGCCTTCAATGCACAATTGGCCAGGAGTGTTGCTGAAATTTTACAACACAGGGAAATCCTCACCCATGCAACAGTAATGCATGCATTCTTGGTATCACCACGAAAATTACCTCATCCCACATCTCAGTAATATGGGTGAGGTATGGAATAGAGTGATTTTCGTGGTGATACCAAAAATACTATGTGTAATGTAGTCATTCAATGGTCAATACTAATTGACCATTCCCAGCAACTAGGATTTACAGGTTGTCCACCCAGAAAACAGAGGTGGAAAGAGTTATATAACCAAGCATTATTTTTAAAAATTCCAAAAATTGCAATTCCCCTCCCCCTGGGCAAAGATGAAAAAAAACCCTGACTAAAGATAGTAAAAAAAATTTGGAAGTTGTATCATTTCCAACAGGAGCAGCACACCCCCACGTTCCTGTTACAGCAGGATGGGATTTTGCAGAGCATGGCACCTAAATGTAACCTGCTTCAAACTGGCCCTGGCCAACGCTACCTTCACTGTTCAGTTCAACTGCATTTCAGGAGACAGAAAAGAGATGTTCTGAATGGAAAAGGGGACTTTTATCTCTAGTCTGAGCAGTGAAACAAGCTCACATTTTCCATATAAGTAGGTACGATGGGCCAAAAAGGTAGAATTCAAGAGGTTTTCCACGCCCATATTACCCCCAGTCAAATGGCAGCACAGAATGGGCTAATGGCCTGTTGAAAAAGAGCCCGAAGCCCCACGACTGAGTGGGATACTCAGGGTACTTCACCAACTAAACAATCGCTGTGGCCTGCTCGAGCATGCTTTGCAAACCCTGAATGAGGTGCTTTGCAATCAGGACAACCTGTTAGGGTAAAAGGAACACAAACTGGAGCTGTGCCTGTGACTAAACCTCGGGGTGCACTTGCTTGGGGAACTGCCCACAGCAGTGGTGCAAAACACAGAATTAGTGCACGGTGGCTTTTCTCTGTTTTTAATGGGATAATAACCTGTCCAGGCAAACCCCACTGAGACTTGTATGATTTTGCTTTTTCAAAAAATGATCCTGGAAATGATGCCAGCACATCTCCACTGAAGATCAAGTGATCCATTGAAGGACAGCTTATTCTCCTCACGGAATGAACCAGCACCAGAATGAACCAGACTGGGCACATAAATCACCAAGCCTGACCCACTGGATGGAAACCTTCACTTTTTTAATCTGTAATATTACATCTGATTTTACATTACAGATGTAATCTGTAATCACTGTGGTAATGGCTGTAACCACTCTTAAGCCTGAATGCATTTCAATGACTATTGCTAATGAATAAGTCATGATTGTACAAATTTAGGAGCTCAGCCTAACAACATGAATTTGGCAGAGGGTTAATATAACCGTGATGTGTGAAGCACAACTTTCAACCAACAAGGGGGAAATTTATTTACTCAGCTTCCAATATTGACACAAAATATGAAAGGGAAGTTATAGTGGAGATATAATGTATCCACAACTGTAAGTGGGTAATACATACTAGCACAACAAATACTAATTTAAACCTCACAATGCATTCCACTACCTCCCAGGCTCCTGATAAGATCGGTGATATCTTATCTCCACAGATTTCTAAAATTGGACACTATGCCATCAAATATACCGGCTAAAACAAGTGCTATTTAATCCTTCATGGTCCCTCAAACGAGTGGAATTATCAATGCAGGTTAATATCTCTGCAATTAAACCTGCCCTTTCTGTCTAATCCCTACGCACGGTGGTCGGCAGGGTTGCATGGACAGACCCTGATCCCTCCAAAACCATCAGGGACAGTGACTGGTATCCTAGGGACAGAATCGGGAGCATTACGTCACATGGATGCTGGAGTCCTAGCAAACAAATTAAACTCAGTAACAAGTGATTTATATCAATTGAAAGATCCATTACGATCTTCCTTATCAACATTAGGAACCAGCCAATGGCCCTTATCAGATACCTCAGCGGGAAAGGAGTGAGGTAAAAGATTACCAGCTAACAGTGAATGCCACCAGGTGGTAGCACCTCTCTATCTCCGAGAGGTTTCATCTTTCCCGAAGACTAAAAACCACCTCCGAATGAGGGTGGGAAACCCCACTGGGGAAATACCTGCAGAAAGCGGGATAAAAGACCAGCGCCATTCCTTCCTCAGAGCCTCGTGTCCCGGCCCTGCGTCCCCCGGGATGGGTCCCAGCCCAGGGAACCGGCCCGGGGGGTGCCTGGGCTGTGTGGAGAGGCAGGACCCAGCTCCCGGTGCTACCGGGGATCCCGCGCACCCCCGGCCCCGCCTGACCCCGGCTCACCGCGGGGAACGGCGGCTTCGCGCTGGGAACGGGCTGGGACCGGCGCTGCACAGCCCTGCCTGCGCGCCCAGCCGGGGCTCGGGGGCTCCGGTCCCCGCGGGAAGGACCTCCCCGAGGTGAGCCGTGCCCGTACCGGGGCTCGGGGGCTCTGGTCTACGAGGGAAGGACCTCCCCGGGGTGAGCCGTGCCCGTACCGGGGCTCGGGGGCTCCGGTCCCCCGGGGAAGGGCCTCCCCGAGGTGAGCCGGGGCTCGGGGGCTCTGGTCCCCGGGGAAGGGCTTCCCTGAGGTGAGCCGTGCCCGTACCGGGGCTCGGGGGCTCCGGTGCCCCGGGGAAAGGCGCCCGAGGTGAGGTGTCCGCACCGCGGCTCGGGGGCTCCGGTCCCCGCGGGNCCGGTCCCCGCGGGAAGGGCCTCCCTGAGGTGAGCCGTGCGCGTACCGGGGCTCGGGGGCTCCGGTGCCCCGGGGAAAGGCGCCCGAGGTGAGCCGTGCCCGCACCGGGCTCCCCCGCCACCCGCACGGCCCGTCCGCCCCGACAGTGCCCACCTTGTCGTCCATCGCCGCCACTCCTGCTCTTCGTGCTGTTCCCGCCGTTCTCGTCGTTCCCGCCGTCTGGGCCGGGGAGAAAAAGATCCAGCACCGCCCCCCGCACCGCTCCACCCCGGACGTACCCCGCGGCGGCACCCCCCCGCACCGTCGGGGGTCTGGCCTTGTTCTGTCTCGCTTGGCGTCACCTTGCTTTGCCGCCTTCTCCTTCTTGTACTTGTCCACTTGTATGCAAGGCGAGGCAAGGTGGGGGTAGGGAAGGCAAGGAGTTGCTGCAAGAGCTGCAGCAGCACCGCCAAACTCTCGTAACAGAATCGTCACGGTTGGAAGAGGCCTTCAAGACCATCTAGTCTAATCATCGGTGTGAAAAAAACGAGGAGGAGGTGACTTTACGAACAAACTGATAGATAAAGCCAGATACTGAGAGGTGAAAGAAGCAATGGGAGCGAGAGGAAAGATGTGTGCTAATGGCTTTACAGACAATTTGATGGGCGTTAACGTCTTCGAAATGGGTCTTAATATCTCTCCTGACTTTGGGCAGCAGGTTCGTCACCGGGCCCAGACAGCTTGGCTCCTGAAACAGAGAAGGGTCTGCACAAGCCTGAACTTTGGGGTAGAACAGTAGGTTCAAGGGGGGATATGTCGGGAAGGCTGTACTTTCCTAGTACCTCAGCCGATGGGGATAGGAAGAGGCAACATGCGGCCGGGAGTTAGGATAAAAGGGAGGCTGTGCCCTCCGGAACCTCGAGAGAGAAAACCGGGTGTGCCCCACTGGCCTCTCTGCCTTTATTCGAATAAAGTTGAAAGACTCCTCTGTCTCCTTTTTGGACATAAACCTCTGGCGTTTGTGGATTTTCCGTACAAATGGGACTCATCCAGGATCCTTCCATTGTCTGGGTCCGGCCCGTGGCAATAGGAGCTGAAGGCGCGCTTCAACTAATTTTTAGGTGAGCAGCTCCCTTCGGGGCCGGCCGGCACCGGGTGATTGATTGGGTACCCGAGACTGTCCAGGAGACAGACGAGAGGCAGACCAGGGGGGTCCATGAAGAGTGTCTAGGAAAGGACCACTGGAGATGGATGCCCGGAGGGGGCAGCAAGGGAAAGTCGAGAAGCTTCTCGGCAAATCTCACCCGTGAGTACAACTTCGGGGAGTAAAACATGGCAGGAGCCCAGGGTGGGCAACAAAGGAAAGTCGAAAAAGGGTCTCGACTATAGGGATGACGATCCCAAAATACCTCCGAAGGGTCCTTTAGGAGAATGTTGAGACGGTTCGCACATTCTCCCAGAGGCAGTTAAGGACATGGACGCCCAGAGGGGACAATAAGAGGGGCCGAGAAAGGGTCTCGGCAACCCATGCCCAGAGCGGGCAATATGGTGTTGGTTTGGGAAAGGATTGGTGGAAGGGGAATGTGTGGAAATATGACTGAGGCAAGGAGCAGCGGGAGGCTGTGTGATAAGGAAAGACAGGGAAGTTCTCTGCCTTATCCTCAAAATCTGCAGTTTGATACAGGCTGGCTGCAGGTCTTTTGTATTCCCGGCTTCCAGGATAGGGAAAACAGGGAGGTATTGTTCCTACACCCCCACCCTTCCCCGAGCCATTATGGAAACAGGGTGGAGGATCTGAGTTTTTAAGGGGGTACCTCTCTAGTGAGGAGTGCCGAGGCTGAGTGCGGGATCGGCAGCACGGGCTGGGGGACCTGTGGGGAGGTGCGGGGCCGAGCTGGGGCTGTGGGACAGCCGGGGCTCAGCGCCGGGCGGTGCCCAACGCCACCCCCGCGGGCAGGGGCTGCAATGGCTCCCCGGCCCCAGGAGGTTGGC